>CAUJNA010003514.1:430000-553115 GCA_963377175.1 Effrenium voratum | reverse complement strand
TGGGATGGATGGGATGGATGGGATGGATGGGATGGATGGTATGGATGGGATGGATGGGATGGATGGGATGGATGGGACGGATGGGATGGATGGGATGCATGGGATGGATGGGACGGATGGGATGGATGGGATGGATGGGATGGGATGGGATGGGATGGGATGGGATTGTGTATGGTGGATGGGTGGATGGATGGATGGATGGATGGATGGATGGATGGATGGATGGATGGATGGATGGATGGATGGATGGATGGATGGATGGATGGATGGATGGGTGGATGGATGGATGGATGGATGGATGGATGGATGGATGGATGGATGGATGGATGGAATGAATGGGATGGATGGATGGATGGATGGATGGATGGATGGATGGATGGATGGATGGATGGATGGATGGATGGATGGATGGATGGATGGATGGATGGATGGATGGATGGATGGATGGATGGATGGATGGATGGATGGATGGATGGATGGATGGATGGATGGATGGATGGATGGATGGATGGATGGATGGATGGATGGATGGATGGATGGATGGATGGATGGATGGATGGATGGATGGATGGATGGATGGATGGATGGATGGATGGATGGATGGATGGATGGATGGATGGATGGATGGATGGATGGATGGATGGATGGATGGATGGATGAGATGGATGAGATGGATGAGATGGATGAGATGGATGAGATGGATGAGACGGATGAGATGGATGAGATGGATGAGATGGATGGGATGGATGGGATGGATGGGATGGATGGGTGGTTGGTTGTGTGCATGGGTGGATGGGTGGATGGGTGGATGGATGGGTGGATGGATGGATGGGTGGATGGATGGGTGGGTGGGTGGGTGGATGGATGGATGGGATGGATGGGTGGGTGGGTGGGTGGGCGGGTGGGTGGGTGGGTGGGTGGGTGAATGGATGCTTGACTTCGCCTTGTACAACAATAAGGGGGAAAGCAGCCAATCCTAATCTGATCCTGACCTAAAATACCACACCCACTAAGTCTAGCAAGCAGAACTCCAACTGTTTCACTCGGGGCTTTGCAGAATTTTACTTCGACTTACAGCCGAGTTACTCAATAGCAACACACAAAAGTGAGATGGAGTTGCCAGCTGGCTGTGGCTCAAAGAACCGGTACCAAAATGGAACCCTGGTAAGTGGAAACATGGACCAAACCTGCAGCTTGTTCTCCTGTTTAAAATTGAGCCACACCCAACTGGCAAAGCTTTTGAACAGCAAGATGCAGCCGCAGAAGGCGGAGGCTCGATGTCAAGCTCATTGCGTGGGTTTGTCATGGCAGAAGTGTCCAGGGCGTTTTGCCCTGGAAAGGGCGGAGCTTCCTTGACCAGGGCGGAGGTGTTCAGAATTTATGGGCGGCCCTTGGCATCCAGCGAATGTCATTTTCTTTGTGGCTTCCTGCGGTTTTGAGAGCAACTTGCACTGGACACCTCGCGTCAGGGAGTTGTCCTTTGGCGAAGACATTCTCAACAGCTAGGTCCCCGCAGCTAGGTGCCCTTTCTCACCCGTTTCTTTTTTGGTTGAGAGGGGTCCCCCACGAAAATAGACTACAGAAAAAAGGTACCCTTTTTCTATCCTCTCCACTGGAGGACCTAGTTGCAGAACAAATGAACGCCCCGGAGTGGCACATGACATGCGATTCGGATCGCAGTAGAGGGGATGCGTACCTCGTTTTTCTCGCGAAGGAGCTTACAAGCCCTTGAATCAGGCAACCCTTGGTTGGTGGTTCGGATTGGTGGTTTGGATTTGGATTTGAACCCTGCCTTTTGTAGAGGGTAAATGGGAAACCCCTCCTTAATCACAAAACCACCGGGCTCCAAACCACCCTGCTTGAAGTGAACCTCAGTTGTTCACTAGCACACTCTAAATCCTTTTGGTGGGTTCAGGGTTCAGGACCCACCACTGGGCACATCATGAGCCACGCGCCCAAAAACATGAAAGCCAGCGTGACGCCAGCCGATATTTTGTCATTCTCCCCCACAACGCCAACCAGGCAACCATAATTTTGAGTTGGATCACAAAGAAGGCTTGCAGACTGGACCCCTGTCTTTCCACACCAGCGCATTTTCGCACAGCTGAAAGCTTCCGGGGAGGGTTCGATCCAGCTGTTGGATACCACCTGGGCTTCTATGGTTTGTTTGTTTTTTTCCCTCCCCCCACCCCTTATCCCTTTTTCAGCGCCCCCCCCCCCCCACCCCTTCCCCCTCCCCCGAGCTCCCCCGCCCCTTCGTCTAAGACCACTCCTCCCCCCAGCCCCCCTTTTCAAGGCTCGCGCAAATTTGGCGAGCGCCCGCTCGCTGGAAGGAAAGTCCCTTGGACCTGTCGGCGCTGGAGGCGCTGGGCCTCGCTTCCAGCGCCGCCGAGAGCGCCCAGCGCCAGGGCAGGGCCCCTCGACCGACGGGGACGGCTGCGGCGGGCTGAGGGCTGCGGAGGGCTGTGTCAACCATGCAATTACGATCTTCCCTGAGCTAGAATGAATGGTTACTGGTTGATTCACCTATGTTGACCCAGGATGAATAAACCCGAACTCAGTATTAGGGGGGTGGGGACCCCTCCAAAACTGATTCGAATCCCCACTAAAAGGGGACACCCCCCGAATTTATCCGGGGTTAGCATTAGGAAGCCATGGGGCTGCGGGGGGCTACGGGGGTCTGCGGGAGAGGGGAGAGCTCGAACAAGGCCTTAATAGCTTACCGATGCCAAGGGCTTAAGAAGAGCTATTTTGGGGCTAATAGTATTCTCATGTTATGACCAAAGCTGGATTTATAGCACCGCACCCCAATTGTAGTTGTTTAGTCCTTAGGCAAATTAGTCAACCAGACCTCCTGGCGCTTTTGGTTTGGCGCTAAACAGGCCTCTGTTTGGAAGGAGTTGTCTTTGACATCAATCGGAAACGGGTGTCCTGTCTTCGTTCTCAACCCTGAGGGTTTGGGCGAATTCGCATGCCCGGTCAGAGACATCCCGAAAAAGGTCCACTCCTAGGTCTCCCGGAGCCACCGGGGGGAGGGGGCGTTTCCTCTCCCAGTTTGGCTCTTGATTGCTGGGCTTTGAAGTTCGGAGTCCGGCAAAACCGGGAGAATTGGCATGGCCAAGGTGCAGGGACTGCTGGAAGACATTGCTGCCAGACACAACGGGGACATGCAGACGCTGCTCATCTTCGACCGCCTGCCCTTTGGCCCAAAAAAAATGGATGGAAACACTCAGTTGTTCACAGCGAATCGACCTTTGGACCTTTTAATTATCCCATTCTAATCCATATTTAGTCATGGTCCCGAAAGGTTAACCTTTCATTTCTGGGTCCTTTGGGCAAGTGAGAACAAGCTACCTCCCGGAGTTCACAGACTTTGTTTACTGTTTGGGAGGACCATTTTAGTGGGAAACAAAAAGTTTAGACTTTTTCCCTGAGTGAGCAAGAGGTCGACTATGGCAATGGGGTTTCTGGGATTTTTGACATATCTTTCCATTTAAGTTGTACCGCCATCACCAGGTACTCACGTATGCTTAAGGCTGGCTCGATTAGAACATCGAGGGTGGCAATTCCTGCGAAGAGACACTGGCCAGAGGCAGCACGTTCAGACTTTCAGACTTCGGGGAGTTTGTTGCTTGGTTTCACCTGATGGGCGTGCCCTTGATGCTCAAAACGCGAGCAGTCAAAGAAACCGGGGAGTTTGTTGCTTGGATTCACATTTAATGATGGCCTCCAAACGCGAGCAGTCAAGCAAACACTTGTATCCTGGCAACTCTTAATCGCTGGTCTGGGCCAGCAGGCTTCCGCCGACCTCGGCGAAACGTTGCAGGCATTTCGGCTCGGCCTTCCGACGCCAGAAATCAGCGCTGGCGCCATGTTCTGGGCAAAGCTTGTTCTGGCGACGCCGGCCCTGGCGTCTCCTATGTGCCTCACCCCAAACTGGCCTGAGGGTTGGATGGCCCCAAAAGACCAAACCACGTGATAGAGGAATTCATGAGGTGTCCTGGGGTCTCTTGCGAGGGTGAATGTTCTACTGTACCTGTTGGGTTTTTGTGTTGCAACGTTAGATGAAGCTGCAGCCTCACCAAAAAGGTTGTTTGCGACCCCGGTCGGGTCCCTTCCTAAAAAAGACGCCTTCTTTTCCGCGTCTCAGGGGTTTGGGCACGGCGCAGTCCGCTTGCACGGGGTACCTGGCCTAGGTACATCTCCGCAAAGTGTCGCGGGCACTCCTGCGATTCCCGGGGTTATCCCCTGCTTGATTATGACCCCGAGGCGGAGGCCCGCGAGAGTGGGAGAGCCACTGAGTTTCAGTGGTGTTTTCTTGGTGCCGAAGCCAGCCATCCGGTTCCTTAGCTATTTAGATCCTTTTAGTGTTTAGTGGATGTTTAGGGCAGCCCAGTTTTATGCCAATCAGTCGCACAGTGCAGCTGAACGTGTTTAACATCACGACTGGCAAGCAGAAGCGTAGGTGAGAGAACAGAGTTTCTTGAATTACGCCAGCATGGGACAACACCGATTCCGAGCAGGTGTGTTTCAGTTTTAATCCTAAAGCCTATAGTGCCCCCACAGGCGTTTGAGCATACACGTGGCTGCTTTGGGTAGAAGGGTAACGCGTAGCAGAGCCATGGTTCAACTTTGCTTGCAGGAGTGCGTTTGCCGCGCCCATCCTTGCTGGAATGACGAGGGCCAGACGCACACTTGCCCCAACGAGGCGAACCCATTCCTCGCCTTCTACTACACCAAGGACCGGATGAGCCGTTTGATTCACCGGTTGTGGTCTGCATTTCTGCACGTGCAGCGAGCTCAAAACGAGCTCGCTCAGGATGAACGGCCCTTGCTTGAGGAATATCTTAATTTAGATTGTTGAACTGCGGTAGACAATGCAGAGAAAGTCCCAGGCTGGTTCAATCAAGTAAGAGGTGAGAAGAATGCCAGTTCGCAGACTTTCCGAGAGTAGCAAACAATTCCCGGCCAGGGTGAGGCAGCTGGCTGATGTGCGTGGATACAATGTTAGGACTATTTGTGCGGGTTGTAGTTGTAGATATAGGCTTGCTTGCACGTGCAGATTTGCGACAGCAGTTGTCAATACCGCATCTTTGCTTACAATGACGGCCAGCTGGATCAAAATGGCAAAACCCGCGCCTTTTTCGTTATGTAAGGCGCAGTCCCTTAACTTGTTTTGTGGGCCCGAACCATTGCAAACCGAGACAATTTGGTTCGAACAACATATTAGGTTCTTGTGAGTTGCAGTGAGATTCTAGACGCGCCATGCACCAAGCCCGCAATTGTTGCCAAACTGAGGTTCCGGAAAAGCACTCAGCCGATGCAGAGCAGAGAAAAAGAGAAAGCTATACTGAGCGATACTGAGCATAAGGTTACAAAGTTGTCCATGGGTTTTGGTAAGCCCGGTTGGCTTCATGTCCCATCCGCGCGAAACATTGCCCGGAGAGCCAGCCCTCACTTCAGCCTAAGCCCAAGTCATGGAGAAAGCCCACCTTTGACAGCCGGTTTTCGCGGACGCGATCACTGTCATAGGGTCGTATTCTGCATACCCAACGCTCTTGACTCTTATCAACTTATCACCGAATCCAGCCCAAAGATAGCCCAAAGCTAGCAGCCCCCGATGTTTGACTCAACACCCCAGATGCGATACTACTCCCTGGAACGTCAATGGTAAATGCCAGCAGTTTAGCGCAGGAGGGCAAGCTGGTTTGCGAGTGTGCCAGCACACCGCACTATGAGATGCCAAGCAGCAAATTGGGTGTGAAGTTTGCTGTGTCCTCTTGCAAAGCATCTGCCTATTTTTCGGTGACCTCGGGGTAAACGAGCTCACAATGATGAAGGTCCTTTGTTTGGGGCCCGCATATTTCAGGCTTTGGACATGTCCTAAGTTTTGCAGGCATTCTCTACCAAACATGGTCGACAAGGCACGTTCGGATCATGACTGCAACTTGCAAGCACCATTTCATGAGCCAGAGCCACCAAGCTTTGCCTAGCAACGAAGAACCCCTATTCACATCACTGGCAAAATGTCGATGTGTTGCTCAGTGGGTTGCGACATGTTGCTGCCATTGTGGTTGTTGCAAGCGTTCGCAGTTTGATACCCCTTACTAAAATTTGGGAAATCACAAGGCCCAAACGCAACGCAATTGGCCTGCACACGGAGAACCGTGGCAGATACTTGGTCAGTTTTTGCATGTATTTGTTTTAGCTGAGGACTGTTCACTTGAGCAAGGATTTGTGTCCAGAGCAGCGCTGTCGCAACCTGGAGTACCCGATGTGCCCCGTCAGAATCTGGCAATGTGGCAAAGGAAGTGGGCAAGGCCCTGCACAACCAGCAAATAAGAAGCAGCCAGCATGAATGAGGAACAAAAACCAGAGATATGAAGGGCTGGTATTTGCAGCATAACCAGTTGCAAAAGACCTGGCATGTTGCCATGCTCTTTGATCCAAGGTTGGATTACGATGAATCCTCAGAGGAGTGTGTGTGCAGAGAACATCCTTGTTGGGATGTGGGTGGAATGCATCACATTTGCAAAAGCGCCTTGGTCAGAATTCGGCCGTTGCCGGGGCAGTTGGTGAGGCCCCTGACCCACTAAGTCGCTTCCTAAATTGCAGGCAGCGCTGCTGTTTCTCCATGGCAACTCAAATATTAGTTGCTGGCATTAGTCACTGTGACCGGATAGATGTAAAATAGTGTGTGTGGAGCCTTCTCAATAATCACACTGTGATTAGGCTCATTGATTACGTCCTTCTGCAAAGCAAGGTAACTTGCTCAGCCATGGGTGATGTATTTCGATGTTGGCCCATCCATGCATATACGGTTTAGAGGAATGCCCAATGCCAGTAGCTTACTTGCAACATGTTTGCGTTGCCAGAAACAGTCACCCCCGATGGGTCAGGTGCCAAGTGTGTTTGCGAGCATTGTGGCTAGAGTTTAGCTAGTTCGTACGTTTGGGACATGAACGTGCGTATCGTTTTCCTACCATGTTCTGCAGTGTTTCAGTCTGCCTATTGCATGGATGTTCCCAATGGAATGTGAATTAAGCCCTTCGAATACGATTTCTCTAAGCAGCCAATGCGACAGTAACGTTGATGATCTCGCACTTGCAGGCGAGGAGTTCCCGATTCTGCGCTACCGCGAGGACCACCACGATGACGGCTATAGAAAGGTTTGTGAGTGTGTCATGAAGTATCTCAGCTATAGCTTGGCAAGCTTTCCTGGACGAATTTTCAGGATACGTTGCTCAGGAGACTGCAGGTTTTGACAAGGCCCCCCTTGAAGCTTCAAAATCGGGGTCGGCTCCCATCAACGCAGCGTGTTGGAACAACTTGTTGTGATCACGGACCCCAGGCCAAAGCCTTATGGCAGACGCATGTCAGCTTCTTTGGCTTTGAGCTATATCGATAAGGCTTATTAATATGTTTAGCCCCTTTCATGTGCTTTTGGGTTATGTGGTCGTAGGGCTCCTGGCATGAGCTTGCGATGCAAGTTTCTTTTCAGCGGTGAGCAGATGGGTAAAATGTTGAGCTGCCAAAGCTTCGCATTTTGGCCCCGCTTGAGTCGCAATAAAAACCTGGGTATTTGGAGGGTCAGGGACAATCCCACCACAAATGTGTGCGGCCGCCTTTTGAACTCTGTACATGGTTTTGGGTAGGCCATTTTAATACTGTGCAGCCAATGTGCTGCACACTGCGTCTATGCCAGCACTAGTTGGGTAGGAATCTTCAGAGATTCTACACGTGTTTGTCCTGCGGTGCCTCGAAAGATCCCTTTGAGTTGTGGCTTCCCCACAAATTTGCTGTGGCTCGAAAAAGTGGTCCCCATTTGGGCCCCTTGGATGGAAATCAAAGACCAAAACCTGCGTAGCACCGCCCAAATGGGGTCGGGGCATATGGCGGACAGTGCGCACAGAATGGCGGCATTGAGGAACATGATTGGGGAATTCTATTTAGGCAACTCAGCTACGCAGTTCAGTCTGCAATTATGATTTAGGAGCATTATTCTGTATTCGCTGTTGTGTCACGGTGCATCTCCAGAACCTATACTGTGGTGAATGAAGCATGGGCGTGGCCCTGTTGTAGAGAGAACGAAAGCTGTTATCAGCAATCTGAGGGAAACCTTCCAGAAAATCACACTAGGACAGTTTAGGAGGCTTCCTGTTTCGGGTTTGGTCTTGCAAGGCACACGCCTCTCGAGGATGCTGAGCTCTGAGCTTTGCGAAAGGGGGTCCGGCACCTGCGGGCGTGAAACGCCGTCGGGGGTGCAATGGAAGCGGGTGACAGGAACAGGAAACCAGATTGATCCCATCGCAGCGATGCTGCTGATGCTACCAAAAACAAAAACAGGTTTTTGGACATGTTTAAGTGTTTTCACATGTTGGCTGAGTGGAGAAATTGACCCCCTTTCTGCAGCTAGCGATATTATGATGTGTTGTTAGACGTGGGCTGAAATCTGCCTTCGAGTGGCCAAGCCATAGAGATAAGTGCCCCCATGGCTGTCTGGTGCTTGATGCAGCTTTGTCCGCACGGCCCACCGGGCATGAAATGGGTAGGAGCCATTGGGGACCCCCTGTAACTGGCTTGGATTGCAACGCAGGACGTGGAGGCCCATATTGTTTCATATTGTGGATGGACGAAATCCTGCGCCACCGAAGAATCGCAGGAATGATGGTGCCCCTTTAAATTCCAACAAACCATGGTTTCAACCTGGTACAGGATTCTGTCCATCCAGAGTATTTCCACAAGCCAAAATGAGCAGAGGTTTCCAAACGCTTGTGCCAAACTGGAGGTTCCTCGATGGTCGGCATAGGAATTGGGAGAATCTCCTGAGTGTTGTACCCGTCCGGCTTTCGATGGTTGCCCTTTGTTAGCCGCCTTGGTCACGCCCGATTCGCTCAATCGCTGGCTTGACTATGCAGTGTGGCGGAGTGAAAATGGACAGGCTGTGACCGAAAGCGAGCCGGAAAGGGATCGTGATTTTTCTCCAGAACGGGCTTGTGCAGTCAATGAACCATTTTTGGAACGCACTGCCACAGGACGAAGGGGAATGGAGCGGGATGTATCGGCCTCGCCCTTCATTGCGAAGGCCACACGATTAGAAAGTGAGATGGCTGTGGGTCAAAACCAATGGTACCATGTTGGGGTAGGTGCACCACCCGTTTTAGTCTATTTTAGTGGTCATTGGGATGTTCACTGCGGGTACGGGCTTTTGACCCATGGCCAGATATACCAAAGACAGCACGCTGTTTGCAAGGGGTGAACCTGGGACACAATTGGACTTCCATGTTTTTAGGTGGTTTGGCATGTTCTCCCTTTGTGCTTGGGCAACCCAATTTGCCTGCAACAGGTCATTTGCGAGGTTGCCCCCTTGTAACGTAGGGTGTCCTTCTTGGGACACAATTTGTGCCAATCAGATCTTGTGACTACTGCATCATTATGTTCAAGGCTTAACCATTTGTACATGTCTCAATTTCCGTACGCATTCCTAGTCAAATAGAATGATGTTGTGATATTTGCTGTTTGTGTGGCTTTCAGCTGCTTGGTCGGTTGTTGGTCTCCTTGTGAAGGAGTGCCCCCATTAGTATAGTTATACTTTCCTGAAAACCGACCGGGAGACGCGAACGTGGTCTTTCATGAGAAAGGTTCCTGTGAGAAACAGTTGTTTTACTGCTCCGTAAAGATTTCAGTAAAGTACGCCGACACAGATCAACATGGAACCCAAGCAGATTTCCCCCCAATGGAGATTCGTCTAAAATAAACACGGTGGGTGTATGGGTTCTATCTGAAATTGCAGGAATATATTCACTTGTTCCGTCAGGGCTCGCTTCTTCTTGAGTCAGCGCACCGAGGTTCCGAGAGGATTCCGAGGGCTGCTTCGGATTTCTGACAGACGCTGGGCACGAATCGCGTTGGATATGTTCGGTATCTGGCAAACTAGGGTGACGTCCAAATGGTCAGTTGTCCTTTCGTTTCCTTTAAACCCACTCCGAAAAGGGTAACCTGCAAAACTCACAAGCAAACACACATTCAAACAAACAAGCAATCAAGGAAGCAATTATGCAAGCAAACAAGCAATCATGCAAGCAAGCATGCAAGCAAACAAACAAGCGAGCGTGCAAGTAAGCAAGCAAGCAAGCAAGCAAGCAAGCAAGCAAGCAAGCAAGCAAGCAAGCAAGCAAGCAAGCAAGCAAGCAAGCAAGCAAGCAAGCAAGCAAGCGACCAAGCGACCAAGCGACCAAGCGACCAAGCGACCAAGCGACCAAGCGACCAAGCGACCAAGCAAACAGCAAGCATACAAGCAAGCAAGCATGCAAGCATGCAAGTACACAGAAGCACACGAACACACAAACATGGACAAACACACAAACACGCAGATAGACACACCCACACATCCAACAAACAAACAGACAGACAAGCAAACAAACAAGACAGCAAGCAGGTAGGCAGGCAGGCAGGCAGGCAAGCAAGCAAGAAGGCAAGCAAGGCAGTCGAGGGGTTCTTGTTTGCCGACCTCAGATTTTCACTTCTTGCCACTGCCTCAAAGTGGAGCCTCTTTGCGTTCTGCCCGAAAAGCTTTTCTCAGGGACCAGCTCTCAGTGCCATGGATTTCAGGTTGTCAGGCCTGCAGCTCTGGGCTCCAAAGGTTTCAGTATCCACGGAGAGTGCGTTCTCACACGTGCATTGCCACAGGTTTCAGACATATGTTGCAGACATATGTTGAGTCCATGGACTCCGTAAGGAACGATTCAGGCCGCCAAATCGAGGCTTCCAAGCCGGGGCAGGGGGTGTGATTTCCCGATTTGGGACATGGGTTGCGCTGCCCTTGGTAGGGGGTACGGCTTTTCGGGAAAATCTTGCTAAAGCCTGTGAGCGGTCGAAAGCATGAAGGAATGCAGTACACGCCTTGTCCTGCTCACGAAAATGCCCAAATCTTTGCAAAACATGTATAACATGGCTGCGAGCCTGCGCACGGCCCACGTTTGAGATACAACCTTGTCATTGCAGGCTTCAAACCACAAATGGTTTACCCTTGAACCAATCAACATTTAACATGACAGGGGGTCCTGGAAGACCATTTCCTTGTGAAGGGACCCCCTGTCAGGTTCCACGTTAATTGGGGGGGTCTATCAACGGGAAATCTGTCGAAGTCAACTTTGGAATGCTCCACACCCCAGATAGTTTGAACAAACGCTCGTGCTTAACCCCCTCAGGTGCCACCCCCTCTAGTTGTTCATCTAATCGTCAGTGTGCGTTCTATTTTTCACGGGTGCGTTTGAAGCGGTCTCCAAGGTGTCCGATTCCTGAACTGTTTTGCCTCAGCCGGAGCAGTCGCTTTGAGGATGTGACGGTGGCCGGGATGCGGGTGCCGAACCCCAAGAAAGCCTTCCTGGGTCGCAGCCTCGCTGCTCCAGGCTCGACCCGATTGGGCCGGGCCGGAGGGCTGCATCTGAGAGATCCAGATGGTTCAGCTCAGGTTTTTCTCTGGGCGGCCGTCTTTTGGAAAAAAAGTTGTTTCTGAGAATTGCTGGCTCGTGCAACTTGAAATAACTTGCTGAGCAAGTGAGCGGATGGATCTGGCATTCGGTTGTTGCCATGCTCCATTACAGTGAAGCCTTGCAGTGCCGCGCGCCGCGCGCCGCGCGAAATCGCAGGTGGCCTGCGATTTGGTCTGGTCGGTGCTCACTTTCCAATTACCCAACTGGTAGGGGCCTTAAGGTCTCACACGGCCAGGCAGATCATGAGCCACTGTCCCAATTCGTGCTAGAGAGGAGGGATAGAGAAAGAGAAGTAGCTTGAAGTTAAGTAAACAAATTGAAGAGAAAGAGAAAGAGAAAGAGTGAGACTCACTGCTGGCTTCGTTTGTGCAACAGTGGATTTGAACAGCTTGATAAGCAGGCAACATGGACCCAAGGGCTAAATGGCGTGCTCGGAATCATAGGTGAAGACCGCTCTTGAGATTTCAGCTCACACTCGTTCATTCGGCTAGTCCGGCCTATGGTAAACTCCCTGAGAATAAGGATGCATCATGAATCCCCTCCGCCCCGCGCCTGTCCCCGTCACTGAGGCAGACATTCTGGACTGCAAAGACCCTGGGCGCACGGAGACACTCGGAGCTAAGGGGGCCATGCCGGGCAAAGGCATGCGGGTGTATGGTTCTGTGAGGAGTACCCTCCTAGCCAATGGAATCGAACCCACCAGAGGGTTTCTTTTCCAGGAGCATGGTGGGTCAACCCCTTTGACACAGGCCCATAAGGTGCCCGGGCGAGTTCTTTGGTTCTCCCTTTCGTTGCAAAGGTCAGAGTTGCGTGTTGACTTTCTTTTGCCATGTTGTCCATTTGGCCGAAAGGAGAAGCCTAATGCTTGGAAAAAGTTCGCGTTTCTTTTGCCTAATGCTTGAAAAGAGCAACATAAAAGGCGCGCACCTTGCGCGAGGCCCTCGGCCGAGGGTAAGCGCCACGAGACATGGCAATGGAGACGTTGGCAATGTGCAATCAGAGTACTTTGGCTTGCCGGAATTGTTGGACGTTGACCAGGGACACCCCACAAAATGTGGTGATTTCCACAGACATGTGTGCCCCACATGCGATACTTACGGTTGCCGCATGTTGCATTCACTTGAGCACCAACCTGATGGCAGTACCAAGGGATCCACAGGGAAGTTGATGGCGGCTCCAGGTACAGCAAATCACTTACGAACTACCATGGCAGTTGCATTTCCGAGTCCAGCAGACCTGAAAGCTTCAACTTGCAGATTGGTTTGAGTTGGTTGGCATGCTCTATGCTCGTCCCTCAGTCTTTGCTTCAAGTCGACTATACAAAAGAATCCTCACAAGGATGCCATGCCCAGGCGTCCCTGTAGAAAGGTTGCAACAGGCATTCTCCCATTTCTAGGCTTATGAGTTGGCAAGGGTGTTCACAGCTCGTCCGCGCGCATGGCCCGCATCATCTTCCTGGACGTGGATGGGGTGCCCCGGTAGTCAGGGTGAAAGGGAGGTGATGAAGGCAGGACTCAAAATCGAAAGTTTTCCTCAAAGCAGAAGTCCGCACTTTTTTCCCATGAGGGGTGCTCAATAAGGCTAGCTGCGAGGCTTTGCCCATACACAAATGACCATGGAAAGCACTGTCCAACGTTTGCTGTGCAGTCACCGAAGCCACTCTCTGGCACTGTGGTCAGTGCTGCGTGCAAAATACCACAGCGACGAGGTGAGCATGAATCAAAACATGTACAAGACGCGTTATTGGCAACACTGAAGTAGCTTAGCTGAAGAGGTTCCAATTCGGGCAACTTAGCACGCCTGTAAGTTCGCTTCAATTAACGCCCCTGAGAAGATCATCTGACAGCAACTGTGATGAGTGTCGCCTGGAACGCGCAGACTCGGTTTTCCAGTTGCTGGCTAGTAACTCTTGTCAATCCAAGGGAGGCAAGTGTTTTGTTTTTTCCCCACCCATCTCTCCCCTCAGCCCATTCACGGGTATCCAGTTTTCTTTGAGAGCTACCGCTTTCCATGGCCTTCATGGCCATGTCGAGGCCCAGCAGCAGCCCATTTTACTCGCAGTTCTGGGGGAAGGCGGAAGGGGTTTCATACCTGGCGTCATGGCCACTGACAGCTTTGCCGGAAAGACCTGGGGCACAGTGCAGCAAAAAGTGATGCGCACCAGTTCCTAGGTTCCCCAGTAGTGCCCTTTCTCACCCCTTTTCGAGTTGGGAGGGTTCCCCTACTAAAGTAGACTACAGAAAACAGTTGGTACCAACTTACTTAGAGCGCAGGGAAAAAACTTATTCTAACCTCGCAAAACTGGAGGACCTAGGTTCTGCTTCGGCGCGCCCCTTTTAGGTGCTGCATGCAGCTGACGATCCTCCTGGTGGCACGGCGGCGATGCAAGTCCGAGGCTCAGCTCGAAACTTCTTCAGTTCTCGAGTTCCCAGCGGCACAGCTTCAATGGGTCCTTTTTGGTTGGTTTGCCCTGGTTTAGATGGGGGTGAATTTCCATTTACCAGGGAAACCCATCTATTTTTGCAAAAGGCCACCTATGGGCACAGCTTCAACCGATTCATTCCTGGAAGTTTCGTTGAAATGCAGCGATGTTGGACGAATCATCACTCAGGTGTTGCTTTCGGGTCTTTACTTCGGGCCGAACAGATGGCTGCGTGTCAAAATTGGGGAGGGCCCTCCTAGTTTTGACACATTCAATCATGCGCTCGCCTGGATCCTCGGTTCCACTGCCAGGACAGCCTTTTTCTTCGACCCTGCCTGGAGCATCTTGCTGACCTGGTGGCCCGCACTGGTGCTCAGACGCTCGGCCGCGCGAGTTCTGGCCTTTCCCCTCAGGAAACAAAACAGGAATGATTCATCCGAATGCTTCTCAGCGGCTACGCAAGAAAGCCAGACTGGCATATCCTCTACACGCACTATGTATTGTGAGGCAGTATGCCGATGTGAGGCAGTATGAATATGAGGCAATGGAAAAACAAGTGTTGAGTCTTCTCAGTTTGGTTTGTTTGGCAGTCGAAAGCTGCGCACTGTTTGATGAACATGGCTACAATTGCTTAGCAGCTCGGCCCCCGTTTTGTGTGGCCTTGGCGTGTCACGGCCTTACTCATACAACGAGCCTCGTTTGGCAGCTTCCCTTCGAAAAACAAGGTTGCAGCCACACTTCCAAAGCTAAATTGTTCAAGCACCACCAACGTGTTCCTTTCATTGAGCAACGGTGTTTTATTTGAACCCAACTTCCCAGCACTGATCAGCTTCCCTCTAGTTGGTGGTTTGGAATTTGGATTTGAACCCCTGGGTCTAGAGGGTAAATGGGGTTTACCCCTCCATTTCACCACTCCAAACCACCGATTCGGCTCCAAACCTCTTAGAAGGAAGCTGAGGATAGTGCTGTCGTCTTCCTGGCGCTTGGATCCCCAGAGCCTTGAGGAGCGTGGGAAGGACACCTTTACAAGGCGTGTACTGAAATCACATGAGCCACGTGCTCAAAACCTGGGTAGATGAAGGTTAGTAAGGGACGATCCCAACCATAAATAGCTGCGGATATCCGGCTTCTTACTTCTTTACATGGTTCTGGGTGCACTGTTTTTGCACCGGGTTTTGATTATGACTCACATGCGGGTCCGTCATTTTCGACGCTAGTGCACAGTGACTGTCAGTGATTGTTGGGGTCACTGTAGAGCAGTTCTAGCTCAGTGCTTCCAATCAAGCCAAACTGGTAGGGAACCTGTTTTTTGTTGTTGTTGTTTCCTTAAGCCACAATAGTAGGGAACCTCTTTTTTTTCCCCCTGGTTACCTACTATCGCCTGGAAACACTGGGCAAATGACGCGCTTTCCCGATCGATCTTTTTTCTATGAGCTTGCCACGAAGGTCCCGGTTTCGTTTAGCCTGGCAAATTGGACTTCACATTTCCGAGGCTCCATGTGAGTCACGTGCTCAAAGCTTGGGAAGACGAAGGTTAGTAAGGGGCAGTCGCTGGAAATAGTTGCGGATATCCGGCTTTCTAATTCTTGAAGCATGGTTCTGGGTTCACCATTTTTGTACCAGGTGTTGATTGTGACTCATGTGATATTTGCTCACTGGATATGTTCAGTGAATTGAATTTAGGCACATGTAGGCAGCTAATAGCTAAAGTGCCTATGGGTGTACGGCAGCTCACATACTGATTCTGAGCCATAAGGGGGCCGTTGCAATTCAGGCGATGGGTGATGATTTCCTATCGTGCTTCCTTGCGGCAAGCCACTATAGTGGGTAACCAGGGGTTTCCAACCATGGTGTAAAACCTGATAGCGATTCATGCCGAAGGGTTTCGTATATTAGCTTGCAAAACGCCGGGAGGAAGCACTGGAAGCGATGAAAAGCCAAACTAGCCAGAATCCCTGGCAGCCAATGATTTAGTCATCCTTTCGACCACCAAGCATACAAATAGAGTAGCTGAATAGAAAAGCCATTGGGCGGTGGAGGCATACCTTTGCAGCGGCGCTCTGGGCCTTGTCCAGGCGCAGGTAGCAACAAAGTTTCCATACTTAAGAATATAAGCATCCAACTGCCAGGCGCAGAGGTAGCATACCAATTTTCCCCATATTTCAGATATCAGCATCAAACCGAGCACCATACCGACATACCGAACGCCCGGCTTTGTATGGCCCTGAGAGGAGGTCCGGCGCCAGCTGCGCCGGGTGGAGTTGGAGCTTTTGGACACCACACGCCGGGACTCGTCCTTGGGCCCTGCCTCACGAGCGGAGGAGAGGGTGGAAGGGGGGGCCTTAGGGGGGCTGGGGGGTTGGGAAGCTAGGAGTTGCTGGGTCTGGTTTTTTGAGGGTACTGTTATTAGGGTAAAAGGGAAGCCAAAAGGCAAGCTTGCATTTTCTTCGGGATACCTTTTGTGACACATTCCCATCTAAGAATCCAGCTCCAAGAAGTTCTCATGGAAATGATCAAAATTCCGCAAAGCAGCCTCAACGCCTTTCGCAAGTCAGAGTGTTAAATGGTCATGGTGAGTTCCCGCAAGGTGCTTGCGGAGCAACTTCCTGGGATGGCATGGCTTTGAGGGCCCTTAGGCTCAAAAACCACAAGGAAGGCCTCGTGTTTGCAGGCGCGATGCACACAGGCACAACATGAAGCACGTGCGCTGGTTTCCAGGCACCCGGATTGTCAGATGAAGGCCCATGGCTGAGTAGTTGCGAACACACAAAAAGACAAGGGCTGAAGTTCGGAAGTGCTTTTGCTTTTGCCACAGTGCTTTGTGCGCCAACAATCGTGGAAGTGCGTGTACGGAACCTTTGCGGAAGCAAGCAATTTGGAAGGGAGCACACGCAAATGCTCACATGGGACTGGCAGGCCCATGCCCCTCGCAGATTCCATGCCAGAGGATAAGTTCAAGCCTGCGCGTGCCTGCTCCATTCAGTTCAGGTCACCATAGTGCATGATATTCTGCAGCTGGTGCTCAGACCAACGCGAGTCAGCCGTTGCTGAAGCCTTGGCTGATGAGCCTCGCTCGAGACTATCTAATTGCACCACCACATTGGTTTGAGCGTTGCACTGCCTAAGGATCAAGGCTAGCCCATTTCGGCGGGTGCATATGAAGAATATTGGTGCCCAGGACTCTTGTGCGTGTAGCGAAAGCTTTTATTTGGACGCAAGCGTTGTTACAATTGCATTGTCTGAAGCCACGGCTTGTCACATGTCGCCACCAACCTGACTGTTGTTGACAACAGAGTCACCTTTGTCTCCGGCTTCTAAGATTTCAGTGTGATGCTTGTACTTCCCCAGTCGTTGAGTGGCACACCTTTTTCCTTGACTTCCCCACTTAAAATCACCCCCAAAGGGTTGCTTGCGCTAGCAGACAAGAGAAGCATAAAACATGCAAGAGTGGAAGAAGTGACAGCAAGCATGAACGCCAAGAAGTGCAACACACATAAAGTGCACACCGTGCAAACACACATGCACTGATTATTGCTTGTTTGCAGACGGGCTCCTTGTGAAGTTTGCCTCGGGATGTCTTATAGCGGTTGGGGAAAATTTGATTGGGCTAAGAGCCCAGGGTCACCGGGGGCTTGGATGCCATGGCTGATGGCGCCGCCAAGAGACCGCGGACTGAGTCCGTGCCATGGGCGCCACGGAAGGGATGCGGCTTGGTTGCCAGCAGGTTGCCGTTTTGGGGGTCCCCTCATCTTGCTGGCGAAGCCAGCCATCCGGTTCCTTAGCTTTTTAGATCCTTTTTGTGTTTAGTGGTAGTTTCCATTTACCCACTAAAAGTTAGTCACTTTTAGCGCGGGATCCGAGGGCAGTTATTTTGAGGCACAGTGGCACTCAGATCCAGGATAGTTGGAGGGTAGGGGACAATCGCAACCGGAATTCGGTGCGACCGACTTTTCGAGTCTTTGCATGGTTCTGGGTATCAGGTTTTGATAATGATTCGATAAGACCACGGAAGTATGATGGTCATCGATGATCATGACATGTAAGAGGAAGTGGTTTGGCAGGCTGCAAAAGGAGCAGCCTGCACTTGCACAGCTCCACCTTTTTTTGGTTGGAGCTGTGCTGAAAGAGCTCCGCAGTGCGCTAAAGTTGCGCTGCCTCAGAATATAGGTTGACGCTCCTATTTTATTCTTTGCGTGCGACCGCGTGGGTGGGTTGGGTGACCCCCCACCAGCGTGCTTCACTTGAATCTCAGGCCCTGTGGGCGCCTTGCTGTGCGACGCCCCGCAGCTGCCGAAACTCTTCGCCTTGTTGGGGCCGCTGCGGTTTGCGCGGCCTAAGGGGGTGCGTGATCACCAGGGCAAGAAGGACGGCCATGGGATATGTTTATTGATGTGCAAGCTGAATTAATGTTTGTTTTGTACCGGGCTGCGCCAGAGTTTGCGAATCTTCTGGTGGTTGGTTTGTGTTGTGTGGCTGCATGCTTGCATGTTTCAGCCAGCTAGCTTGTCGAAGAGCTTGCTTGTTCGATTGCTTTGTTTGTGGTAGTTTGCTCGCTTGTTTGAGTGTTTCCAGTTTGCTTCTTGCTTGCGTTTTGTTCTTGCCCAATGCCCGCCCGCCAGCCGCCCGCCTTCCTGCCACCTCGGTGCATGCTTGCTTGCTTGCTCGCTGGGTGGGAGGCTGGCTGGCTGTCTTGCTGGGTTGCTGGCTGGCTAACTGGCTGGCTCGCTGGCTTGCTGGCTCGCTGGCTCCCTGGCTCCCTGGCTCGCTGGCTCGCTGGCTTGCTGGCTTGCTGGCTTGCTGGCTTGCTGGCTTGCTGGCTTGCTGGCTTGCTGGCTTGCTGGCTGGCTGGCTGGCTGGCTGGCTGGCTGGCTTGCTGGCTTGCTGGCTTGCTGGCTTGCTGGCTTGCTGGCTTGCTGGCTTGCTGGCTTGCTGGCTTGCTGGCTTGCTGGCTTGCTGGCTTGCTGGCTTGCTGGCTTGCTGGCTTGCTGGCTTGTTTGCTGGCTTGTTTGCTGGCTTGTTTGCTGGCTTGCTGGCTTGCTGGCTTGCTGGCTGGCTGGCTGGCTGGCTGGCTTGCTGGCTTGCTGGCTTGCTGGCTTGCTGGCTTGCTGGCTTGCTGGCTTGCTGGCTTGCTGGCTTGCTGGCTTGCTGGCTTGCTGGCTTGCTGGCTTGCTGGCTTGCTGGCTTGCTGGCTTGCTTGCTTGCTTGCTTGCTTGCTTGCTTGCTTGCTTGCTTGCTTGCTTGCTTGCTTGCTTGCTTGCTTGCTTGCTTGCTTGCTTGCTTGCTTGCTTGCTTGCTTGCTTGCTTGCTTTGTACTTTTGGTTTGGTGTGTGTGTGTGTGTGTTTTATTGGTTTCGCCCCGTGCATTTATCATAATCGTTGTATTTATTTCTTTTATTCGAGCGGGTCGAGCTTGCCACTCAAGTCAGGTCATGCTGGAGATGGGTGGGTTCTGCCGGCTTGGCATGGGTGAGGGGCGATGACTTTTGAACCCTTTGGTTTCCCTGACGGGTATGGCAGGCGGTGCACTTGACCATCGAAGGCCGGAGCCTGTGCCGAATGTCTGCGCTCCGTTTGGGGAGGGGCGTGGAGGACTTCTAGGGCGAGTCTGACGGACCCAGAGGTGAGATGAGCTTCCCCTTGCATTTCAGCCATACCTTTGGCTGCCCTTTCGAGTATTTGCGTTTCGACCGTTTGAACTGCGAGTTGGCATTTGGCCAACTGCGACCCTTGCACCTCGAGAACAGCAAATCAGAAATGCCAAGTTGTTTGTTCAGCCAGAAGGGCTACACCCATTCTAGCCACTTCCGCCAGTGCCACTCACTTCCTGAGTTCCTGGACTTTAACTGTTTCGAAAGACTCGTTCGTTGTCAATTCAAAGTTTGGTGATTTCTTTTGGCCAATCCACTCGTGAAGTGAGTCCATGTCGTGTCGCTATGTCTTCCGAAGCTTTCGCTGGAAGGCGCCACCGCCTTCTGCTGGGGACAAGTGCCCGAAGCCTTGGCCAAGTTCCTCGAGGAGGCGGAGATCCAGTTCCTCCCGGGGCTGCGGCTCGGTGCGCAGCCCTACCGGGGCTCAAGCACGCCCAAAAGCGAAGCCGCAGCGACTCGGAAAGAATTTCCGGAGATGCAACATGGTCGTTGGTGTTCTTTTGTTTGTTGTTTTTGCTTCCTTTTTTTTTGCTTGGTCATTGGTGGGTAGGGGGAGGGGAGGGGAAAGAGCCTGCTTTGGGTGCCTGTAGGACAGCCTGCAAACCAGCCAAGCACAGGGTCGCCAAATGTTGAGACTATGTTTGAGAATGTATGTTGCAGGCCACTTACGAGCCTCTAAGTTGCCTCTCCCGGGGTGCCTGGACCAAGTGCTCTCTCCCATCTTGAACCATGTTGGTCGATGCCTGCAACCCAAGTTAGGGAGTCGACAACAGCTCAAATAGCCCTGGGCCTGCCTTTTCTTCTTGGGTTTTCCGAAAGCTGGCCTTGAAGAGGCTCAAGGCTTGCTTGAGGCTTAGGTTTATCTTTGGGGGCGTGGATGGGGCCTGATGGTCCGTTTTTTCATGAGAACAAGGGAAAAGGGTGGGGTCGGTGATTCACTAAGGGAGTCCTCGACATGTTGTACATGAACAACAAAAAAACACGGGGGTGGGGAGAGGGGTGATTGCCGCTGGACTCTGGACTGTTTTGCCACACGCTGTCGTCACACATTGCCCGGGCGCATGCCTTGCTGTCTGTTGAACTAGTCATTTCGACCTGCCTGGTTTGTCCGAATGAAGGGAGACTGAAACCCATGAAGCTTTTGTAGATGATCTCACCATGACATCGAATGCCCATGGTAAATACCATGACATGGAGAGGTTATATATAGAGGGTACTAGCATAACATGTTGTCTTCCATTTGGTTAAGGCCCCAGGCAAAAATAAACATATATCAGTAGTGATGAGTTCCTCTTAACACCCAGGGAAATAGAAACATTTTTTTCTTCATTTCAGCAAATGGAGGAATTGAGGTGATTCCCACCTCGACTTCCGAACTCCTCTCGCCGCAGCTTCCAGCGGCGGCGTTCCGCTTCGTGGAGCTCTTTGCGGGGGTCGGGGGCTTCCGCCGGGCCCTGGCGCCGCTGGGGGGGCGCTGCGTCTTCGCGGCGGAGCTGGACGTGGACTGCCAGGCGCGTGGAGGCCCATGGTTTTTTTTCCCGGCCGGGCGCGAAATTTGGAGCGTCCTGCGGTGGGTTGGTGGGGGTGGTGGGGGTTTCGAGGTTTCGAGATTTCGAGGTTTCGAGGTTTGGGTTTTGAGTCACATGTTGGGAATTTGGATTGGACATGAAGTGGCAGGGAATTGGGTGGGTGAAAGGGTCGCCACGGTCGCAATTTTTTTGACCGTCACGGGGGGCGGCTTGGGTTGGGTTCCCTTAACTCGATTTCGCTGGGCAAATGGATCCACTGGGCCCTGGGCTTTCGGTGCTTGCGAGTTTGGACATCGGACCCAACCAATTTGGTTGGAAGGCGTGGGGTTTTGTTAGAGACACCCCCCAATATTTCCAGTGTAGGAAGGCCTTTACTCCGTTTGGCCATGAAATTCAGTAGGGAACCACGTCCAAAGTGGTTGGTGGACATGAATCTCAACCTAAATGATGTCCACCAAAGATTTTCCCCAAGTGAGACTCACACCCAATTGGAAAGCTGCCGCGCAGGATCCACCAAAGGGTCAATGAAAATTCCCAGATCCATTTGGCTGTGGGTCAAAACCAATGCTAGCATTTTGGGGTAGGCAAATTCACCACCCATTTTAGAACCTATTGTAGGTGCACCACCCATTTTAGAACCGATTTCAGTGGTTGGATTGGTTGATGTTCACTGGATTTGGCTACGATTTGGATTTGGGTTTTTGACCCATGGCTCTGGTCAGGAGGCCTACGCGGCCAACTTCGGGAGCTCGGAGCTCTATGGGGACCTCACCTGCGTGGAGGATTTCCCGCGCCACGAGCTGCTCACCGCGGGCTTCCCCTGCCAGCCCTTCGCCCGCCGGAGGCCCCAGCAACCTTCGGCCGGGGCCCACGAGGTTTGGGTTGGGGGAAAGCATGCTTCCGGTGGAACTTCAGGAGATGGGTGCTCAAAACATCAAACACCGAGGGTTTCGCAGTTTTTTTTTTTTTTTTTTTTTTTTTTTTCGTTTTCCTCTTTTGATATATTTGTTTGTTCGTTTGTTCGTTCTTTCTTTCTTTCTTTCTTTCTTTCTTTCTTTCTTTCTTTCTTTCTTTCTTTCTGTGTCTCCCTCGCTCAATGTTCCGCGCTCACATGCGAGCATCCGCACTTCTTTCTCGTGATCAATGCGAATACCTCACGCAGCCTGGCTTCCATTGGGGAGGTTGGACGGCCTGTCCTCAAGCTAGATCATGGTGTTGTTTTGGTTTTAAGGGTAATGTTCGACCCCCATTTTTGTTCCGCTCCATGTCCCAATCCTTTGGCTTTTTCGTTTTAGAAGCGCAACATATAAAACTTGCAATCTGAAGGTTTGCTGCCGCTCGGTGCATCAGCTCAGGGGCTTCCATGCTGTCGGCTTTGACCGCAGCCATCTCCTTGCATTGGTTTACGACTTGTTTGTGATTTGAGATTTCTAGCCAATGGGGAATTCGAATCCCACCGGGTATCACCGGCCGGCCCACTTCGATATCGCATGACGTTCTTTCCTGCAGAGTTCCACTTTTTGTATACAGATCGACTTAAGGTCAGGGGTTCTCCTTTTTGGGGAGAAAAAAACCAGCCCTGGGACAAAATGTCAATCCCTCCCATCAGAATCCACGTCCCATGGCAGCGGCTGAAGCCGCCGATTTCGGCAGGGCGCGGCCAACGCTTGGGCTTCGAGGACGCGCGGGGGGAGCTCTTCTTCGAGATCCTCCGGGCATTGCACCAGCGACAGCCCAGGGCCTTCCTGCTGGAGAATGCCCCTTGAACTGCGAAACTTTCTGACCCCAAGGGTCCGTTCCTTACCCCCTGGCGATTCCATGGAAGCTCTTAAGACTTGGTTCCATTGAGTTGCCAATTTGGGGGAGCTTCCGGCGGGTAGTCTGAGAAAGTGTACCTCGAGGTGCTTCCTTCCGCCACGTATGAAAGCCTTCGGGGTCCTTACCTCTAGATTTTACATGATGGCATTTCCCTAGTATCTACAGTACTATGGCTGTGTTAGTGCGTTTTAAGCTGGGTTTGGACCCGTTCGAAGGTGTGAAGATGTGTGAAGTGTTTGCGTGTTGCGTTGGTATCTTGGGATTGGTATATTATACTGGTTATGTAAAGATACTTCCGGTTTCATTGAACCTGCAGGTGTGCGGTGTGCCGTGACCAATTGACGAACGTGGCCCACCAATTCTGAGAAGTCAGGTGTTTGTTGCGAGTCAAAGGATTCCTACGCGAAGGGTGGTTGCTTTTCGTCATTTGCTCTTTAATGATTTATGCTTATGCAAAGAAGTGGAAACCTGTTGCAGCTTGTCAAGGGCGCTTTGTGTTGTTCCAGAGAAGCAAGTGGGACATTTGTTTCGGCTCTTTGAATTGACCATCTACCGGGCCTCCTTAACATGGACTTGGCTCCGTCGAAACTGGGTCTGTCAACCCGAGGTACCAGTACCAACAAGGCTGTTGATCCTGCCAGCGATCTCAGGGCCCGGCAAAGGTAATTAGCAATCCCTTTGTGATCAGAAAATGTTTGCTGTGCTGTGGGCTCCCTTGGCAGTAGTCAACCAGCCACGAAGCATGGCGAAAACACGTTTCCCTCTGATCCTGCGCATCCGCTCGCATTGCCCCGCCCTTGAAGTACTGGCACCCTTGTTTGTTGGCTCCGAGTGGGGTTTCTTAAGTTAGATGGTTGGTCGGGAATGTGTTCTGAGTAGGGGATGTTTCTGGAGTGGGGGATGTTTCAACGTAGCCCTCCATATCCGGTGACGTTCCCGGTAGGTCCTTGGATTGGCGCCAAGCTGTCCAGAGCCCCGCGATCCCCAGAAATGAGCGGTTTCCTTTGGTGTCCTCACTTCCTGAGTTCTTGGACTTGGTTCCTTTGGTGCATTTTGCCAAGGGGTGTTAGGACAGAACATCTTTTTGCCAACTAATGGGTTTTGCGTATTAATCCCACTAAAGGTTAAACTCTTAGCAAGAGAAGCAGAAAGCAACCCAGGTTCTTTTTGGGCTTGGACCATTTTAGTGGTAAGTAAAAAGTCCAGCCTGTGTTTGGGCAATCCACTCAGGACCTGAGTCGCCCTTCAAACCTCAAACCAAGGCGATCCTCAACAAAAAAGCAGAGGTATCATAGGTGTCCTTTCAGGTGGTTTGCTTGAAAAATAGAGGGCCCTGGTTTAGATGGGGGTTTATTCCATTTACCAGGGCAACCCATCTATTTTCCCAAAAGGCCTATGAGCAGAGGTGTGGAACATGCAGTTCCTGGACGGCGGGTGCTGGGACCCGGTACCTGAGCGCTGCACCTTTGGGGCGGTCTACAAGAAGGTGGTGGCGTCTTTGGAGGTCGACCAAACCGCGGGTCTGGGACCCCCACCCCCCATCACACGCAGCGGAAGCCCTGCCGGGGCCAAATCATTTTGCACAGGGCTGGAGCTGCTTCTGGTTTCAATCCGCTAACTCACTTCCTGAGTTCATGAACTTTAAACTTTTTGGGAAGACCATTTTAGTGGTACATATAAAGTTTGAGCTTTTTTTTGGGCCATCCACCCAGCAAGTGAGACTATAGTCTATAGCAGGTAACCCTTTTTTGCATGGCTTCTGGCTTTGCATCTGGGAGTTCCATGCCGGAGCAAAGTTGCCTCACCCAGGCTTCCAGGCAACCTCCATAGATGTGCGCCACTCCGCTCGGCCACTTGTGCCAGGCTTCGAACTCATGAGAGTTGTTGTGCGTTGCAGAAGTGATGCTTGTTGCCACCAAGGCAAACACCAGCTCCCTCCAAGCCAATGCCCGGTGTATAGCCTGTCTTGGGCCTCAAGGTTGGTTCACCAAGGTTTGGATGGATCGCAGTGTGCTGTGCTTGTCCCATCCACACCCCAAGTCTCAACAGAACGGCTAGCTACTGTTGACTCCGGTCACCGTAAAAAAGACGGTGGTGCCTGGCTTATGGTATTCAGCTTAAAGGCTCAGCGAGCGGAGGGTTGCCCAAAGCTCCCCTTGGGTCTTTGTTTGTAGAAACTTTCTGGGCTTCGCGATTTGTTCTAAAGTAAGAGAAGATCGACCTGTTTTGACCAAGCCAGGAGGCTGGCTATGAGGTCCGCAGCAAGCAAATCAACTCGGAAGGCGCGTCTCCGGCAGTTGCATGTGGCATTCTCTCGCCAAGTCGGTGATTTGGGGCGCAGATCAAGGACTACCCTCCCCCAAGGCGATTCCATGGAAGCTCCCGAACGGACCCCTTTGGGAAGACTTGGTTCCATTTGCAGAGGCCTTGTGGGAGCTTCCACGTTAGTCTGCCTGTTTGTTTCTCCCACGTTTTCCCCTTGACGACAGGTTCCTCCATGTTCTCAAGTCGTGCTCAGGCAACTTTCTTGCCGTTGAGATATTTGGAGAGAGGCCCCTTTGGGCCCGCCTCGTAGGTCACCCGATGATGATAGGTAACCAGAGATATTTGATGCGCACCGAAGGGCCCGATGACTTGAAATTCAGCATCCCTTCTCAGCATGGAAAAGGGTGCCCTGATTTTGAGGACACTGAAACACACACCGAAGTTTCGAACCACCTTGCGGGTGCTCAGGGAATGACCCAGGCATTTTGGGAATGAGCCGGAAGGGGATTCCCTGACAGGAAACCATAAGGATGATTTTTAGGGGTTTTCTCCCGGGTTCGCTGAGAACCATCAAACCCTCACTTCCTCAGTTCAAAAACTTTAAACTTTTTGGGAGGCCTATTTTAGTGGTACATAAAAAGCTTGGTTACTTTTTTGGGCCATCCACTCAGCAAGTGAGCCTCAGCCATCCCCTTTTCACCACGCCAAGTCCCACAGCCAACGGCGCCAGGCTGGGTCCCCCAGCGCAGGGACCGCGTGTACCTCGTGGGCTTTCGTGACGCCTCGGCGGCCCAACGATTCCAGTGGCCGGCGCCGCCCAAGCACGCGAACCGCTGCGTCCAGGCTGGCTTGGAAGAAAACGCACGCGGCACGCGAGCCAACCATGGCGCTTCCCCAGAATTAGCCCCCCTTTTTGCTTTTTTGCGATTTTTTGGGGGTCCCTTTGTTTTCCACCAACCAGGCAAAAAAGATAACTTTCTGCTGGGGTCCCGATTCCAGCCTAGGTTGGGGGGGTCCTCTCATTTTGAGACACACAGGGGGAGAAGTTAGCAGCCAAGCCGGATAAAAAAAACAATTCAGGGCCCAGACACCAGATGCATCATGAGGCCAAATTCCGGGTTGAGGCCTTTGGTACTTGCGCTGGAAAGCGTTGCTTGTGAACAGGATCCGGGAAATGGAGCATCATGCTGACCCGGCTCAAAAGCTTGCACCGGCAATGGAGCCGTCCTGCTATGGTTCCCACAGGGTGCTCAAAGAAGGTCGCAATAGGCAGGCAAGAACACCACAAAACAGCACAAAACAAAAGGGACAAGCAAACAAAGCCACTGGACACATCCGGTATGACTCGTTGGTGTCCTTTTCCATTTGACCAGAAGTCGCTTATTTACCCAGGACGTGCTGGAGGATTCCGGCAGCGATTCGCCGCGGCGCTGCGAGCTCACAGAGACGCAATGGGCTCAGGTGCAGCAGCTTGACATGGGGCGAATTCCACCTGGGTGGATCTCTGGTCCTGATTTTGACTGTTTCTAGTTGTCAAAGTCAGACACCGTGATTTCTCTTGAGCCCATCACTTTAAAAGTTGACATAAGTTGACTATTTGATAGTGGTAAAATAATGGGGCCGGTGTATACATGTTGGGTGTTGCGCCCCGGAATCATGCCTTTTCTTGAAGGGGTTTGTTTGAACGTTGGAGTCGGTTCATTTGGGGGGGACCATGATCTTGAGTACGTACGGATGTGATTGAAAACTAGGGGACCCACGTATCAGAATGCGTGGTTGTCTTTTGGTGTCCCTTTAAAAAGGGGGTCCCCGCAAAAATGGCTTGCATATAATACATATATATATATATTATATTATGTATGTATCGTTCTATATGCACATACATAACCATACCTGCGTTGCATACGGTAATGCATGTATTCGACCAAACCCATGAGTGTCACTGTTTCTAGGGGTTATGCAAGTGGAAAACCGGTGGCTGTTGGCCGTCTAAGTAGCAATTGTGGGTGACTTTGACACTGGTGATAAATCATGAGGTTAGTAGAGACGCTCACCTAGTTACTCGCGACATGGTCCTTGAAATCCACCCCCACATGCAATGCCATTTATTTTATTTTATTTTTTTACGTAGCTCCACGGTAAAATGTTGGGGACGGCACAGGGGTGAAGGAATGAGATGTGGCCTGTCTTGGCCCATGTTCAGTGGTCACCCCATGCGGTAGTCTCACCACAGATTGACCAGCGTTCGGTCCTATAGGTTCTGTACTGCAGTGACTTGCGCGTAGCATTTCCATGGTTGTTGATGGGAGAAGTGAGCGCGTACAAATCAAAAAAATCTAAGCGACAAACGGGGGAGTCAAAAAATTGGTTGCCCTCCATTTCTCCATCCCTCCACAGGGCACGTCTACCCCTTTGTTGCCGGCTTTAACGGGGAGCCAAAAGGAGCACCAAGGCCGTTTCTGGGAGGTCCAACCTAAAAAAACATCCATTTTGGTTGGCTTGCTTAAAACATAGAGGGCCCTGGTTTAGATGGGGTTTATTCTTTTTCCAAAAGGCCGTATTAGCCCATGGCCCTCTTAGGGGGCTTCTGTCTCAGGAAGAGCTCCACCTGGCTGAGCGGGGGCCAGGAGCTGCGCTTTGCACAGCTCCAGGGGAAGGCGCGGACGCTCACCGCCAGCTACAAGGCCCGACTCGGCGCCCCAAACTCGGCGCCCGGATCGGCGGGGATCGGCGGGTGATGGAAGGGGGGGCTGGGTTCTGGGTTAGTCGATTACTCTGCAGACGAAAATCTGGAAATTGGGAAAGGGGGTGGCTTCAAAAGGAGGGTTCGGCTAAAGACGGTGGTTTCTTGGGTGAAGACATGGAGTGGGGTTGAAATGTTTGAGCATAGAGTCGGTGCCCCATGGGCGGGGGATCATGTTCGCCACTTGCGGCGATGCCAATGGAATCCGCCCTCTTTAAAGTGACAAAAGTTAGTACATCGGCTATGATCATGGGAGTTCGCCACTTGGGTATCACAGAAATTGTTATAGGTTTCCACAGTGTTTCATGTTTTTTTGATATTGGAGAGAAGCACTGGCTCTGACCGAAAAAAGTTCTTGGTCTGCAACAAAACACCTGCAGGCCTCTTACGCCTGCACCGCGGAGCTGGTCGCTCCATCGGCGGGAGGTCGGCCCCGGTTCTTCACGCGCCGCGAAGCCGCACGGCTCATGGGCTTCCCCGAGGAGCACGTCTTTGCTAACCGGCGGCTCGCCAAACTGGCTGAAGCCTTTGCATGGCTGGCTCACTTCTTGAGTTCATGAACTTTTTTTTAGTTTGGACCATTTTGGTGGTAGATAAAAAGTTCAATCCACTCAGCAAGCGAGGCCGTGGTGGTCAAAACCATTTTGGGATCCCATTTTGGGGTAGGTGAATTCACCACCCATTTTAGAACCTATTTTAGGGAGGATTACGATGTTCACTGCAAATACGATTTGGATCTTGACCCATGGCCACATGCCTTCTGGGCAGTTGAGCGGCACCCATCGCCTGTTCAGCGGTAATTTTACTAGGTGGCTTTACTATTTGGTGGAAAGGGATTATAGTAGTCCCTGTAAAAAACTTGTACTAAGCATGTCAGAGGCCAACGTCAACGGGTTTTGGTCGCTGCTCAACTTCGGCTGGCACCAAAGTACATAGCTGACAAAGACAAAGGCCGCCGCTCAATTGTTCGAGGCAGAAGGTGCTTGCAACCTCCATGAAGGTTCCTTTTTGGGTGAGTATTGTAACTCGCCCAGTACCAATGATA
Source organism: Effrenium voratum (assembly GCA_963377175.1). Taxonomy (NCBI): domain Eukaryota; class Dinophyceae; order Suessiales; family Symbiodiniaceae; genus Effrenium; species Effrenium voratum. The sequence goes on along the minus strand of CAUJNA010003514.1, from coordinate 524,150 downwards.
CGGCTCCAAACACAGTGACAAACTGACCCGTCCAGGAAACAAGTTGACTGCAGGCAGGTGAAAGCAGAGCAGAAGGCATTTGCCGAACGTCACACTGCAAAGGACATGTATTTAAAGCGTGGAAGTAGAGGATGAAAGGATATTTCTTTCAGCAAACGCCTTGTCATGGCCCAAGCATCGACGAATGCTGCAAACCTCCGATTCTGCCTCACTTTGGGGGTGCAAAAACTGAAAAGGGAGAAAGCAGAGCTTCAACCTGCGAGGCACAGCGAGAATCGAGCCTACCATCAGCTTGGAAATGCCGTGTGCCCACCAGTGGTGCAGGCCATTGCCCACAACTTGCTGGAAGCACTCGGCTTGATCCCGGAGACGGGAGAAAAAGAAGAGGAAAAAAAAAGCGGCCTGGCTTCTTTCGGAAAGCGGACAAATACATACGTGGTTGGCCCCACCATCTCTATTTGCTTTGATCTTTGAACTTCTTCTTTTTTTTCGGAAACAGAGGATTTTCCAGCGGACCCACAAGACGTTAAAACCAAGGGGCTACATTGTCGCTGCTGGGCGTGTAATGCTCGAGCACTCTCAACGTCGGACCAATTGACGCTGGCAATGTGCACAGTTTCCTCTAACAATGGGTAGGGTGCCCTCATATCTTGCTGGCTCCCAGCCATCTGGTTCCTTAGCTTTTTAGCCTTTTAGTGTTTAGTGGTAGTTTCCAGTTAACCCACTAAAAGTCAGTCGGGGATCTGAAAACGGGCAGCCCAGATATGACAAGCCAACGATATTCGTGTTGGTTCGCGGCAGGCTCTTGAAGAGCCCTCCTGGGCAGGCAGACTGTGGCGAGCTTCTAAGACCTGCAGCTACGTCGATAGACCCTCAAACAGCTACAAGCAAGGGACCTTTGTGGGCTAGGGGGGCACGACTTGCAGTGACCGTGCGATGGCGCGGCGCAACAAGTATGCGCATTGAATACACATGTTAGTGGTTAATTACAGGTGAGAACAGTCCGAGATCTATTTTTTGTGTTACACCCTGGGAATAGACCCACTGGGTATTGACCCCATTTAGGCACATTCCGGATAAAACCGTGTTATTTTGCATTCTGGGTCATGCCCCAAGGGTGTAATCCCAATGGTTGAACAACTCGAGCTTCCCCAGTGAGCTGGCAATTGCTGGCCAATGGCAACCTTCTGTGAATGTCGAATAATCTTCGTAAAGTATGGAAGGCCTGGCTTTGTGTCAATGTGTCCTTGCAGGAGATTCTGGAGTGGCTCCGTGAACATGAGGCGGGGGTTCGTCGTGAAGCCCCTTTGTACCGCCAAGCAATCACACAACCAAACACGTTGATGGGGCTCATGAGCCTTTTAAATCAACTAGAGGTCTTTGTCAATAGGTGTCCCAATTTGGAGAAACTCATTTGCCTTAATGTGAGTCAAGCAGGTGCCGGCCGCAACCAGGTACCCAGCAGGTCTTGAATGCCCATGCATCAGGCATTATCTCCATCCGCGCATCTCCTTTGATCCCGCACCATCACCCGAGTTGAAAGGGGCTTGCAAGGATTGATTCCTGGTTCAAGCCAGGGTTTGTTTTAACCACGATGCCGCAAAGAAGAACCCACCGTAGTGTGGTTCTCAGCGTGTAGAATGGTATCTAGGTCCCCCAATAGTGCCCTTCTCTCCCCCTTTTTTGGGGGGAGAGTACCCCTACTAAAATAGACTACTGAAAAAAATCGGGTACCAACTCATTCCAGCCTCTACTGGAGGCCCCAGGTATGGATTTGGGCCATGGGGCGTGGTTTGTTCAGCAGCCAGGCTGAGACGTGTGTGGCGCTGGACGACCTGGACTTGAGCTCTGCACTGGGCTCCTGCTGCGTGCCGGTGGATGGCAAGGCATGGGTTTAACCACGCTGCGTGCGGTTTTGGTTGTGGCAGTCTTCCATATGGCCGTGGGTGAAAATAAAAGACATTGGGGTTACGCAGGTTTTAGTCTACCTTTCCATTTACCAGGGTTCCATTTGGGGGTACCTATTTTTGACCCACAGCCATATTGCTACGGGTCAAAACCTAAAATATATTCAAATCCAGTGAACATCCCAACCACTAAAATAGACCAAAATTGGTGGTGCACCTACCCCAATATGGTACCATTGGTGTTGACCCACGGCCATATGCTTAAGATCATTTCTTAGTTTCCCCTGTTGGTTTTACAGGGACTCTATCAATACTGGACTTGTTTATGTTTTCCTCCAGGGGGCTCAAGCAAATGGAACGAGTTGTCTCAAACTAGAACCCGAACTTGGATGGTTTCCCTCTAGATTTCCTACAAGCCAAGCCCAAGAAGAGGTTCCCTACAAAAGACACGGCCAACGGTTTTCAACGAGGTTTCCTCCCTGAAAGGTCACCTGCAACCGCCTTTTTGCCCATGCCACATGTTCATGAGTACCTTGCGTAGGCGCTTGACTCACCGCAGCGTGCGTTCGCGGAGGGTGGTTTGACGGCCTGCAAGTTTTGGTTGGCAGCTGAAGCCATCGGCAGTAGCACGGGGCCGCGGAGGGAGAAGCCCCGCGTGTCTCGCCATGCCCTCCAAAGCCATTCGCGGCTCACAGCTTCCAGAAGTTGGGGGCAAAGACGGACCGAGCCTGGGATTTCTCGCGGCCGCATTCGCAGACATGTTGCCTGACAAAGATGGTCTCTCGTAGGCCTGTTTTTTGCAGGGGTCGCATTGGCGGAGGCAAAGAAGAATGATAAGGCACCACAGCGAGCAATCGTGACGGTCATTTTTGCCTCGGGTTGCTTTGCAGGCGGCGCACTGGCTTTCATTTGTGCATTCCTCGGAACAGCGCACTACTGGAAGTTGCACCTTGTAGCCCTTAGTGAGGGACTCCAGCAAAAACCCTGGGCACGTTACAGGCCATGGTAAAATTATACAATCTATGAGCATTTCTTCGCTCTAATTCACATCATATTAGCCATCATCTACCTCTCTCTCCAGCCGCCCTTTTTCGGGTGCCATAGTTGGAGATCAGATTCCCCGCTGGCTTCCCCATGGTTCCCTTAAAGCCAAGCCATTTTTTCCGGCGGGGGCGTTCCCCTATTTTTGAGCCACGCCCAGCCAAGAATCGCCCCTTCTGCCAGTGGCAGGCGGGGCTGTCACCGCTGGACGTGGACAAAGCGGCGGCGGCCTTGCTGGGCAGAGGCGGGGTCTTTAGGGTTCGGAGCCGGGATTTCTTTCTGGGGTTAGACTCGGGGTGTCACCCTCACTTCCTGAGTTCATGAACTTTCAACTTTTTGGGAAGACCGTTTTAGTGGTAAAAATAAAGTTTGGACTTTTTTGGGCCATCTACTCAGCCCGTTTCTTTTGGGAGGAAACCGACCAAAAAGTGGGTTGCATTTAAAGGGGAGCCCAAGGGAAACTTGTTTGGGCAGGGATTCCGAGCCTCATCCTTTTTCGGGTTACCTCTAGAAGTGGCCATCGTTTCAATGGACACCACCAGCAAACTGATCAACTTTTGTTTTGGGGAAATCCAGTGGCTCTGCCCGAAGCGTATCAAACCGATGTGACCTAGTTTCCCCTTTTCGGTCCATTTTTAGAGGCAAAAGGCTGGGTCCTTTGGACAAGTGAGTGTTGCAACCATTGGACAAAATCCCCCGCAGTTAAACCCGTTGGATGGAACCCGTTTAAACCTTCCGGAGTGGATCATTTGGAGTGTGCTTTCGAAAGCAGGCCATTCTGAGCTCTGCATGGGGCATGTGTCTTTTGGTTTCGAGTTCCTCTAAGCCAGTCAAACGAAGTGCCATGGATCTTGCCCCAGAGACCACGGGACTCTTGACAGGCGATGTTTAAGAATGTCCACACAGTGCGCCGGGAGATTGGTGGTGTGGCTGCCACTTGTGACGGCCGCGACAAACGAGGGGGAACGTCAGTCACACTCCCAGTTTGATGAGGTGCATCATGTCGCGCCCGCTGATAGAACATAGAGACCCTCAGAAAAATCGAATTTTCCATGCAGAGCTTCTATTTGGACAGAGGCTTCTGATTTATGAACGGCGAAATGGATGTGGTTACGCAGGTTTTCGTCCATGTTTCCACTTAGGGCTCCATTTTGGTAGCGGTTTTTTGAGCCACCGCCCAGTGTGTGCATCGACTGAGTTGCGCGAAGCACGTGGGGCGCTTCAGGTCCGGTCGCCCCGCTGCTGGAAAGTTCCGCCGTGGATGTCTCAAGCTCCTGGCGGCAGCGCTGGGCTGAGATGGAGAGGCAGGGGCGGCGTTGGGTGGGCGCCGTGTTTTTGTTTGGTTTGGTTGCCAGGCGGAAGCAGAGGTTTGTTGCCATGGTTGCCATGTGGGGTTTGTTGGGTTTTCATTGGGTTTGCTTCCCCAGAGTTAGTTCCCCTTTTTTTTTTGCCTTTTTGGGGTCCCCTTTGTTCTCCTCTAACCGGCAACAAAAAATCGAGTTTTTTGCTGGGGTCCTAATTCCAGACAAGCTTGTTGGGGGCTTGGTTGCGCCATGTTAGCCTGGGTGGCTCACAGCCATCTGGTTCCTTGGCCTTTTAGCTCTTTAGTGGGTTTTGTGGAGAATTCCCTTGCCGTTTGGTTGCCCTTCAAGTCTATCGCACTTGGGGCATTGCCGTATGATTTAATCTGTACACGCGTTCGGGGTTCGTGGAACTGCCACCGGCCACGTAACGGACCATAGTCATGCGGGGCACTAAAAGTTCTCAACAACTTTTAGCAGGGTCCCGTTTTCCCCGGGTGTCTTGTCAGCTCGGGATGCTTATGTCGATTTGCTTGTCTTCCATGGCTAGCTTGCGATGTTTCCTGTGAATGCACTCCCCCCCGTGGCACGTGTGAGAAGTGCGTATGTGAAACAGGCATGAGCAGAATGTGTGCGCGTGAAGGAGTCCGAGTTCCGTGGGCCATAGGCATTTCTGACAGTGTCCTTGCCGACTAGCATGGATTGTTTGCTCGAATTCCGAGCGGAATCCGATGTGCGCATTCAGGAAATCCAAGAAGAAGCGGAAGAAGAAGGACGCTGTCTTGCTTTTCCGCGCAGGGGAATGACAAGTCCTACTGTTGTAGAGTGAGAGACGCTGCCTCAGTTTCAGGGTCATGTGTTTGCTGTGCGGCGCCTTAAGGCGCGAAACTTGAGTGCATTGGGGGTTCGGAGCGGGTCACTATATTAACTATATTCATCAGTCTTAGGTTCAGTAGTTACGGCAACCATTCCGGTGCAAGAGTTTCGGCCTTGTGGATCCTGGATTTGGAGCACAGGAGCGAAGAGAACATGATGAGTGAGCCTTTGGTATTACCAGTTTCCCTGACGGTTCGCTGGCAAGACGCTGAGGGCTGTCGAAGCAGTGGCAACCTCGAGCGATTTGGAGCTTGGAACTACGACATGCCGTAGTTTTCCGCCCGGTCACTTCAGAACGTCTCCAGCCCGGTTCGTTTGGAGGGTGCTTTGGGCCGCCTTGGTCTTGGACAGAGCAGAAGCAGGCGGAACCGCCCAAATTGGACCTGGCACAGCGATGCGGAAGCCCAGATGGAGTTGCGTGGCATTTTTATGTCCTTGTCCCCTTTGGTACATTTTCCTTGGATGTTAGGGCTTTATCTTTTGCCAACTTCTGGGTTTTCAATTAAAACCACTAAAAGCTAAACTTTTAGCGTGGGGGCAGAAAGCAACCGAGTCCCAGCTGCCCTCCAAAAATCGACAAGCCAATGGGAGAAGAACTCCTCTTTGCGGCACTCAGCTGAGGATTCCGATTTTGCACCTTGGACACACCTGATGCGGCACACCGGAGCAAAGGACCATTGAAGAGGGGAGCAAAGGACCAGAGGTCAGCCTGCGATGGCACGAAATTCTGGCAATGGACAGAGGTGCGAAAATATGTCCGGACGTTCTTTTTTGTTTCTCTCCCTTTCTTTTTTCTCTCTCTCTTCCATGCTAGTTCTACAAAGTATACATACATATATATATATATATACATACATGCCTGGACCCTCAAAAAAGGACATTTTTTGTTTATTACTTGTTTTGTCTTATTTCGCCAAATGAGCTGAAATTCCGAAATCTAGGCGGAAACTGCCAATTGCATGTTTCGTAGCGATTTCTGCTGATTTAGCCTGATCTTATACATTGACCAGCGTTTGTCGAAAGGCTTTCATGCGGGCACCTTCCAAAATACGAGTGGGACATGTAGGTTCCATGACATGGTGCAGGGATGCGCCACATCCCCAAACAAGGTGAGGTTCAGCTAGGGAAATTGCTCCCAATTGTTGCAATCGATGGATTTGTGCCAAAATCCCACAAATTTGGACACCCGAACTACACGGAAATTGGCGGGAAATACGCGGAAATTGGCGGGAAATACGCGGAAATCGGCTGAAAATAAACGGAAATCTGCGGAAAGCCAAAAAACACTTTTTTAAAACTTGCCTCTGTCGCTTGAACAAGTTGCGGACTGGGCACCAGTTTTGCTACGTGGCTCTCATGAACAGCTGGTGAGCAATGGTACTCAACATGGTAGTTTGATGACTGTACACAGGTTGAGAGGGTCTGGAGTTCATAGGAAGGAACTTGACAATGGAACTGATGAGGGCCAAGTAGTGGCTGGCAAGCCACCTGGAGAGGTCGAGCCGAAATTTGCGTTGTGTTGGTAGATGCGCGCTTTTTCCAAGAATTCGCGTTAGGATTGTCTTTAAGGAACATGTGAGGAAATTGTTCTTAAGAAGTTCTATGTATACATTTACATATATATATATAGAGATATATTTTCGGAATTTACATATTCGTATTGATTTATGGCTGTTGGCTTTGGCTCAAGCCGACGTTGTTGATGCGCAGCTGGTGCATCCTTGCAAGGGTCACCAGCTGCTCCGGCGAGGCGGCAACTTGGCGGCTGCCAGAATGCCGAACAAGGCCCGCGCGCCCAGGAATGATGTACTTCCTTCGGGGAGATGGCCATGGATCAAAAGCCAAATCGTACCCCCAGTGAACATCCCAATCCCCACTATAGACTAAAGTGGTGGTGCATCTACCCCAAAATGGTACCATTGGTTTTGACCCACAGCCAGATGCGTATTGCGGGGAATATGTTTGCTTGTTGCACGTAGGCAAGGTCGTTCGTTTCGTGAGGGGGATATGGATGCGCCTTTTTTTGAGTGTCCTCCTTTTGGGTGGTTTGAAGATATTTGAATTATTTAAGCAACCCACAGAGAATTTATGAACAATCACCATAGTTTGGCAGTCAAGTTCGCAGACGAGTTGCCGAGGTGACAACATGTATTTGCCAGTCATACGTAAATAGGACTGATGCGGAGATTCCCGACCGAGACTCAAGGTTGTTTGAGATCGGATGCTCAAACGTTTCTCTCCAAGAAGCGCAAGCAACTTCAGCATCAGAACACTATTTCTTGGTTGCTGCTGACTCCTCTGCAAAAAGTTTAACTTTCTGTGGGTCCAAAGGAAAGTCCTCAGACCCCAAAAACTTAACGTCCGCAGATCCAACCCAATAGCCACGATAGCCATAAAGATTTGGTGCTGTCAGGGGTGTTAGACATCATACACATTTCCCGGTCTACGCAGTTGAAGCCAAAGACGTTGCGAACCTGCGGTTTGCCATGGTCTTTTGGCTTGCCCCGCCTGTGTTGCATTGTTTTGCCATAGGCGCCCCCCCCTCCCCGTGTTGCCTTGCCTGACCCTATGCTTCATTTGTTTGTTAAAGTGTTTCCCTGAGTTTGGGCCAGCCTTTCAAAAAGGGGGCTGTAACCCAACCAATCAAACGGCACTTGCCCTCAATCAGGATCCCGTATAAAAAGACAGCGCGTGTGATTCTCACACTGCGACAGGTCTCAATCAGTGTTCCAAACTGGGCGCCCTTGGGCTTGCAATCATTTCAAGCCGCCTCACCGCGTCCGGCCTCACTGCAACTTTTTCGAGCGCCTTTTAGGCGCAGCGCTGCGCAGGGGCCATCTGGCTCCTCATGGGCTCCATGCTGCTGCTGCGCGGCTGTCGCTACTTGCGCCAGGCGCAAGAAGCCGGCGCACCCCGCAGGACTGGATATGGTTGGGTCGTACGTCGCAGTTTGTGTTTGTTGTTTTTCCGCATCTGGCGTGTTCGGAACATGGCCATGTTTTGGGACACTTTGCATTGGATGGTTTTGAAGTGCAGACAAACGGAAAATAAGAACACTGCCTATTTGCTGTTTTTTTTTCCACCGGGGGTGCCGTGTTCTTGGGAAGCAACTAGATGTCATCAAGTGTCGATAGACCAAACGCCTTGAAGCATGTTGCCAAAGCGGCGCTCCGATGGAGCGCCCCAAATGGAGCCCCAAGTCGATCAGATCGCTGTTGCCCAGCGATCTGATCGGACCCATCACTTGCTATCTGGCAACGGATCTTCGGAAAGAAAGACAAACACTGAACCGGCTATATGGTGCTTTATGGCTATCTGGCTATCTGAACCTGTTTGGTTGCAACCTTCAGATTTTCAACCACGAAAAGTGGAGAGCCTTTCTGAGCGGTTGTTGAAACCAAGCGGACGAGGATTCGGCCGGAAGGGACCGCCGATTCGGAGCCTTCGTTTCATGTAGCCCGAAGCTTGGAGAAGAACCGGATGAGTCGGAGTCGTTTTGGGAGCGGATCGATTTAATCCAGGGGTAACTTCCAATTCCATTCTGAACCCAGGGATCTTTCTATCTAGAAAACCACCCAAAACCTGGGGAAATGGCGGCTGGATTGAAAAGAACGATGGCTGAAAAGAATGGGGAATCAACCGGTAGAAATTCATCAACTTTGGGGGGGGGGGGGGGTTGTCCACAAAAGTGATCCGGATCCCACCGGATTCCCTCCGACACCCCGTTAAGTTTAGAATAGTTTTACTCATCTGGGAAGTTGGTGTTGAATGAGTTTTACTAGTTTTCTAGGGCTTGATTCCCCATTCTGTTCAACCGTCGTTCTTTTCAAAAACCAAGAATCGGATCCCTGGGTTCAGAATGGGAAAGGTAGCCTAGAAGTCAATTGAATTCGAGTTCGGCTTCCGCCCACCTCAGAGCCTCCAGGGCCATTTGCCTGGCCTTGGCCCTGGGCGTGGCTGCGGGCATCGCCAAAGGCCGCTTGGTGCTGACGAAGACGGCGCGTGGCAACCAGCTGCGCCTCGAGAATCTGCCGGACGCCAGGCCGTGGCAGATCTTCGCACCCAGATCTTCGGCGCACCAGTTCCACAGGTGTCCTTTTTGGTTGTTGAGGGAAAATAGATGGGTTTCCCTGGTCTAGCTGGTGGTTTTATCATCTACCAGGGCCATCTAAGTCCCCTAAAAGGACACCTATGACCATTTCCCATGTCCTATGGGCATAGGTGGTTGTGGGTCAAAACCGTTTTGGATCCCATTTTGGGGTAGGTGCACCCCCATTTTGGGCTTTATTTTTGTGGGGACTGGGATGTTTACTGGGGGTACGATTTGGCTTTTGACCCATGGCCAGGTGGTTCCAAGCGAATTAAATGGAGAAGGCTTAGTGGCTTAGTGAAAACCTTGATACGCATGGTAGAGAAAAACAGACAATGAGTCAATGGGTTTCCCAGTTTTCCAAAGAGCTTTCAATCTGTTCATTTTCCCTTAGGGGGGCCCAAGCGAGTCAGTAGGATTTGGGATGATGTGATTCCAGGTTTCTATCCCCTCTTGATGCTCATGATGGGGATCAGCATCGGACTGCGGAAGTTGTTCCAAACAGGCTTCGCCGGAGGCATGGTCACCTATGGTGGCATTGTCCTGGGTGTAGGCAGCGGCTTGTGCGTTAGCTCCCTTCCCTACTTCCAAGCGGTTCGACGTTGACACGCTGGAGGAACGGGAAGAGCCAGGTTTAAGTCTTACGCTCCTGGACATGAACATAGCGCTCGTAAAAGACTCATTCCCAGTGCTTCCAGTTCCCTCTGTAGTAGGTTACCAGGGGTTTCCCCAGGATGAAAATCTTGAGGTAGCCATACCGAAGCCTGGAAGCACTGGGATCGTTAGAGGAACCTCCTTGTGGGATTGACCAGTTTCTGGGGTTGCAAGAATTTAATTGCAGAGTGGCCACGGGTCCCACTCAAAGGCTACTCAAAGGGTGGCCTTTGTCTTTAGTGCAGCCGCGACTTGGAGATCCGTCGGTTTAGTGCAACCCAGTTGCGTGACCTTAGCCCCTTGGACCTGTTGGAAACTCATGGCTTTGCCACTCAGGACATCAACCCTGCTCTCATGGGGGGGGAGGGAGGGGACCAAACAAGCCTCAAATAAGCCTTATGAAGGGCTTAATAAGGGCTTATTTGGGCTCCCTCCCCCTCCCTCCCCCCCCAGCCCCCATGATGTTCTTTTCGGGGGCTCGGAGCAACCCCAAACACAGGTCTTTCACCATGGATCATCCGCAAACCGCCGATCTCCATGGGCTGCGAGCGTTGGGCAGGGCTCAAGCCTCAAGCCTGGCTCAAGCCAGCGCCGAAGCGGAAAATGGCCAATGTGAGGTTCTCGAGGGGATGGGCCTCAGAAATGACCCAGAGATCTTCCCCAGAATTAGTTCCCCTTCTTGTTGTTTTGCCTTTTTGGGGTCCCCTTTGTTTTCCACTAACCAGGCAAACAATATTTGTGTTTGCTAGGGTCCTAGTTCCAGCCAAGAGATGTAATTTGACTTTGGAGCATATAGATCACCATGTAAATGATAGGGTCAAAGTCATATCCAAATGAATTGAGGATGGCCAGAGATGCTTTGGGAGGAGTTAAAGTTAGGCCAGGCCCTTGTACAATGCTTTGGTGAACGTCAGTTGGGAACAATGTGGTTTTTGCTTCTACCGATGTGAGTCAAATCATCCAGTGTTCTGCGCGCCTTCGCGGGAGAGGTCGTCCCATTGGTCGATCCCCCAGTTCCTGGGCTCGATCCCCGTTTCCCGAAAGCAGCGAGGCTTTGAGGGGGGGGTTGTGTGAAGCGCGTGAAGGGGTGGTCGATTCCCGGCTGGCCTGTTCTGCGTGCCGTGGATTGCCTAGATGCTTTGCTGTTGGTTTAAACTTGCCATTTCGACGTTCCTGGTTGGTCCGGGATGGGCTGCCTGCCGTTGCATCTTGCCCGTTTGCTTGGATTTGACTCGCAGTTTTGACGTTGCTGGCTCACACACGGCGGGGGGATACCTAGGAAGACTTGTTTGAAGCAGGATGATGAAACGGAAGCTTTGACCCTTCTGAATACTTCTGATTCTGAGAAATGGTGCCAGCTTTCGGTCCGTCTTCTCTCAGGTTTGGTCAAGCCCACGAGCAACACACATAAGGCAAGCATAATCAAAGGCTGGTGCTTTTTCTGGCCCCTCAGCGCAACCTTTGCCCTAGACCTTGAACTCAGACCCAGTGCTTCCGATTGGCGGTTCGCTACTATAGGTAACCTTTCGCTAGTCTTATCTGGGTACGGGTCAAAATTGAACCATCAGAAATCGGACCGCAGGTTTTAGTCCATATGTCCATTTACCAGGGCAAGCCATTTTGGGTACCTATTTTTGACCCACAGCCACCTCTTGGTTTACCATGGATGGTTTTTCCTGGTTCCCTGTAGTTCAGCTTCCTTCCAATTGGTGGTTTGGATTGGTGGAGGTTTCCCATCTACCTCTATCCAAATCCAAACCGCCAATCCAAAAACTTACCTGAATAAAAGCTTGGTTGCTGTTGACCCCTCTGCCAAAAACTTAAGCTTTTTGTGGGTCCAATGGAAAATCCTCGGTTTCCCACATTGGAAGGAAGCTGAATAGTGGCTTGCCGGCCCTGGAAGCACGCGAAATCTAAGGAAGACCATCAGCACCCTCCAGGCGGAAGCAGGGCAAAAGCTGCTGCCACTCAGATTCTCAATGCCAACCTTGTCACCCAGCTGTCGGGGGGGGGGGGGCGTTGTTGAGCTGGTGCTGAAATTGTGGCCATGTTGATCACATCTGCTCTCGAACTGTTTGGTCGGATGGGCCACCCACAAAACACTGCTTGAGAACGCACGGTGTGTCATGTTTGGCCTCGCATTTAAAGTTCCCACCGGACTAACATGATGGACTGAAACTGAATGGTAGTTCCCAGAACAAATGAAACGTAGAAGATTTAGATGAGTCATGTGTATAATATATATATATATATACATAGCTATTATGAATATATGTTTGTATGTATATTATTCCATGAAACATGATGGATCCCTGAATCGGAACCGCGACCGCACGCAGGCCGCCAAGCATCTTTGGGCTGGCATACTCCGTTTGGTGCTGCGAGGCTGTGCAAAGCAACTGCGGATGGACAGAAGCTCGGCAAGGGATCGACATGTTTATCAATGTGTTTTTCCCGCTTGGGGGGGGGTCACTCAAGCATATGTCCGTTGCAAAGGGTTCGGGCAACCAAGGGAAAGTCAGCAAGTATGCCGCATGCTTGGAGGCCTTTGCCCAAACCTACCAGGAAAGAGCCCGCCAAAGAAAGGAGTAGCCGCGTCCGCGCGTGGCAGACGCGGCGGAAGGTGGACATGAGCTGAGTAGTCTGTCGGACTCGGGGCTGGCTTTGGAAGACAACTCGGGGGCATTGGGCTTAAGTGGTTGGTAAGCCTGCTTAGGTTCCACTTAGGAGACTTATAGCCATTGTACTTGGGTTGTACCCGTGGTGATTACCCACCACGTACAATGCCCCTTAAAGCAGCGGCCCAAACCAAGCATTTGGTCTCCGATTCTCGCTTCTGGCGCGCGCTTTGAGGCAAAACGCTGCTCTTCCTGCAGGGAGATCTCAATAGCCGAACCATCCTGGAGGGTCGCGCCAAGGATCTGCTGCTGGAGGCGCAGGGCTGCCATACTGTGGACGAAATCCATTTTGCACCACCTTTCAGAAACCTGGAACCATGATTCCACTGTAAATACCAACGGACAGTTATTTCCCATGGTTTCTAACTGGTGCGAAATGGATTTCGTCCATTCACAGTGCTCGAGTCCGAGAGGGCCTGAACGAGCGGGATAGACTTGAACGCAGAAGCTTACTGTGCATTGTGCCAAGGGATGTTAGGACAGAATCGCTTTTTGCCAACTAATGGGTTTACCGTATTAAACCACTAAAAGTTAAACAAACTTTTAGCAGGGGGGCAGAAAGCAACCGAGATTAGAGAAAGTTCTTTGGGTGCTCGTTGTTTGATGCCTGGCTGACAGTCATTGCCCCTTTTGTGCGAATCATGTGCAACTTGACAGGGTTGAGGCGGAATCAGGGGTGGGATTTTGCCACTGCAGGTGCTGAAAGACATGCCGCTTCAGCGGGCGATTCAGCGAAGCTTGGAGGCAGTTCAGCATGAGGCCTAGGCGAAGATCAGGAACGTATGGTCGATAAGTGTGGTATTAGCATAATAAAGTTGGTCGCTTGGTTACCCTCCTTCCAACAATCATGACAGCTGGACAAGAGGGTTTTGGAAGACTAGTTTGCGTTTGGGGAAGCCCTTTGTCAACTTCCATGTTGTTTGGAAACAGAGCAGTTACTCGGAATCCCGCCTGGCTAGTGGGTTGGATAGCTGGTCTGGGCTGGCCGGCTGGTCCAGGCTGGTTGGCTGGTCCGCTGGTTGGAAAATGTTTTGTCAGACTTCACGGTTGGAACTACTGGCAACATTGGCCTGTTTCATGACGGCAGTAAACGGTTGACATTCGCAACAACCGATTTGGACAATGTTGTGTGTGTGACGGCGCGCCTTCTTCCGGTGGTATATCCAGTCCTTCTGATTTACATTTAGCAATGTTGACCCCAGATCAATAAACCCCTGTTTGTGAATATTTGGGGGTGTCCCTGGTTTTAGTGGGGGGTTTATCACTTTTGGAGTGGAACACCCCCATATTAATAAGCAGGGGTTTATTAATCCGGGGTCGGTAGTAAACTTGTTTGTTTATCGTGCGGCAAAGGCAATTGAACATCCGGGAGCTTCACAAATCGCAGAGTCTCAGCATACGAGGCGGCATGGATCTTCCAAGCGGGCGGTGGTACGAGGCGCGGTGATTCAGTGCAGACAAGTAGTACAGTACTAGGGTTTCTCGGTGGCTCTCAGCCATCCGGTTCCTTAGCTTTTTAGATCCTTTTAGTGTTTAGTGGTAGTTTCCATTTAACCCACTAAAGGTTCTCAACTTTTAGCGGGGGATCTGAGGGCAGCCCAGGTTTGGTTCTACTTCATATCAACTTTCTTTGCTGGCCCCCCTGAATGGCGATGTGTTTCCCTTCCGAGTCATTGAGACAAAACCGGCACTGGGCAAATCATGTGGCATTCTTGTTCGCAACAAGCAATTCCAGGGGTTTTGTGGCAGCACAAAGTGATCCGCAGCGCTTACACGGAGTTACACGAGTGCTTTCAGTTGAGAAAAGTAGGCTTTGCCGTCACAGTTGTCTTAATTCTAGGGGTACCTTCCCCATTCTTTCCAGGGATCCTTCTTTTCAGGAAACCATCAGAAGAAGGGGGGGGGGGGGGAACAGCCGGTTTTTGAAAAGAACGATGGTTGAAAAGAATGGGGAAGCAACCCCTAGATTAATGGGGAACGTCACCACATCCAAGAGACGGACCCCACGGCCTCGATCCGCTTCGATCTGCCCAACTCGTGGGGTGTTTGGTACTGATCGGTCGGGCGGATCGATCCAAACGCTTCAAGCCAGCAAGCCGAATTCGATTCGGCGACGGTGGTGCCACGTAAGCTCCCAAGATGTTCTTGGCTCTTTTCCGCATCCAGCGCCCCCCGTAAGGTCGAGAAGATTTGATCCGGAGCCTCCGGTGCTCGTCCTTTCAATTCTGGCCCCTTCCCAGCCCGTTGCACTGCCTTCCTGGCCCTTCTGGGCCAGGGGAATTTAAGCGGCAGCAGCAGTCTTTCGTTTTGAGCCAAAAAAAGGCATCCCCTTAGCTTGAACACGTGGTCATTTTAAACACAGTTCAATAAATGCACGTTGGGGAAGCGCATTTGTTGGGAAAACTTGAGGGGCTTGCTAGTGGCTTAGCATTGGTGGGCTTAAGCGCAAACGAAGCAAACACTACGCGAAAATGAATGCCCCTTTTGTAGCAAGCTTTTTAGGCTTGGGGCCTGCAAAGGGATGCCTGCAATTTGGGGGGGGGAGGGTTGGGGAGGCCCAACAAATGATTGGGTAGGTTTTTTGGGAAAACCTTGTTGGCTTTACTTAAGTATTAGCAGGAATCTGGGAGGCAAACCGGGGAACTCGAATCAGGGGGGGTGTACTAGTGGTACACTGACACCAACTTTGAGTTGGCAGTGGCCACAGGACTGCTGAGCACCTGCAAAGATATGGGTCATGGGTTGACCACCCCTCAGTTCAATGAGTCACTATCAAAACCGATTCGGGTAGATGAGGGTTAGTAAGGGGCAGTCCCAGCCAGAAATAGTTGCGGATATCCGCCTTCCTAATTCTTTACATGGCTCTGGGTACACCATTTTAATACCGGGTTTTGAGACTCCAATGCTGTTTGCTTCATGCAATGGGTGCTCAACTACGCTGGCGCAGTTTGCGTAAACCCACGCGAGGTTGGGTGTCCAGAGGCTGAAAGTCTGGGCGCGACCAGCCTTCCAGTGACCTACAAGCTCCTCGGGCTGGGCTGGGCAGCAGAGAGACAACCCAAAAAAGAGGTTTGAGCAGCACATGCAAATAGGTGGCAACCCAACCTTGGTTAAAGTGCCGGCGCGAGGCTTGAGGTTGCATCGGTTTATCAGCCATTTATTTTTGCGACTAAAGGGTCTCACAAGCGATATGTGTCATGCAGGCGGGGCTTTGTGTTTCAGCACAAGATGGAGTGGTTCGGGCTTTCAGGCTTCTTTTATCGGCGTGGCATTTTCTCACTCCTGAGTTGATGGACTTTAAACTTTTTGGAAAGACCATTTTAGTGGTAAATAAAAAGTTCAGACTTTTTTTGGCCAGTCAAGTTGGGAAGTGAGTTTTGCTCGTCCAGTAGAAGAGACGGCTATCACCGAAAGGACTGGCTTTTGGCAAGGAGTTCCAGCTTCCTTGGCTGGAAGTGTGGCTGGAACCGGGCAAAGACTCTTCGTTCAATCGGCGTGTTCTTTTCGAGCGTCGGGGACGGTCCATGGCACGCTGCCACGAAGCGATTGAATCGGGTACCTCCGCTTGTATCATGGACGCGTGGTATTGGGTCCTGACCATCTTGATAGATTTTGATGATGTCTCTGGCTCTTCCCAGTTGCCCAGCAGGTCCCTTTTTCCGTTTTGGGAGGGGTTCCCGTTCATTTTCTTTTTGGGAGGGGTTCCGATTCCTGGAACCTCAGCCCAAAAAGTGGTCGGATGCCGCTCCACTGACTCCACTGGGCAGCCTCTCAGGTTCCAGCCCGGCTCGGCGTCGGAGGAGTTTCGGATTTCCGACGTCCTGGAGGCCGCCAGCCAAGCCAGGCCGAGAGCCAGCGAGCAGGGAGGTGTGTTTTTGTTGACCCATGTATGGGGTGCCCCCCCAATATTATGAAGCACGCAGCCAAGAGCACCGAGGTCTTGTTGGAAAGTTGTATGGGTTTTCCTTTTGAGCGAAAGGGTTTTTGGATGTATGCCCAACTTGTCTCAAAAGAGTTTCGAAAGGACCACCCTGTTTTAGCAAGGGCGTGACTCCTGGCGTGATGCATGTAACTTCTCATGTGTGCTTCTTTAACCCCATTACATTATATTTGGTGGAGCCAAACATCGCTAGATGTTCTGCCGAATTCTTCCTTCCCGGATTGGGCTGTCCGGCATCAGGGTTTGCCACGTACCACTCTGTGCAGGCACTTGTTGTTCCACACCTGATCCCGGGCAACAATCCCTGCCAAGGCCGCGAGCAAGTTAGATTTGATCCAAGCAGGAGACGAACGCCCGTGTGACACCCCACGTGCATTGGACTCCACAAATTCAATCAGAGACAACGAGCTTAGGGTCTGAAAATACACCTTTGCACGTTTAGCAGCTTAGCAAGAGCGATGTGTTTTTGAAACCCCTGTGTCCCAACAATGAACATTTGTTGGGAAGAAGGCTGCTGCGAAAGCAAGCGCGGAAGCTTTTGCCATGGCTAGTTACTTTTGTCACCCACTGAAGCCAATCTTGAGGAGCTCAAGGAAGGATCCAGCCGCAACAATTTTTAAACTCATTCTGTATGTCGTGTCTTTGAGTCAGTCTCAACTTTGGTGCATTTTGCTTGGATGTTAGGACTTTAACTTTTGCCAACCATTGGGTTTTCCGTATTAAACCGCTAAAAGTTAAACTTTTAGCAGGGATTCAGACAGCAACTGGGGCTCGAGCACGGCTTTTGCTGTTCGCACAAGTGGCGTAGCGGCCGCCTGGGGAACACCGTTGCGTTACGACCGCACGCTTCGTCACAGCGCTAGGGGTAACTTCCAATTCCATTCTTTCCAGGGATCTGAATCTTTCTAATCACCAACACCCTGGGGAAATGGCTGGTTTTTGAAAAGAACGATGGCTGAAAAGACTGGAAAATCAACCCCTAGAACAGCACTGCACTGGATCAGCATCCACGCTGTCTTGGACACTTCTGGATCATCTAGCAGGCCAACCACCCTTTCAGAAACCCACTCGCAGGCGAATCGACCTCTGACCTTTCGGTTTCCTCCTTTTGGTTCATTTTTAGTTGGGCAACTGAGGAAAGCATTGGCTAAAGGACAAGCCAACAACCCTTCAACGCAGATAGAGGGGTACATACAGATAGGTCATCTGGTTCATGTTGTTGTTGACACCATGTTTCTCAGTCATCAAAAAAGTTGATAACCAACAACATCCACCACCACCACCACCACCACGACAAGCACTGAAAACAGTGGCACGTCCATCTCTTCCTTATCTTTTTTTTTTTATGTGTCTCTATTTGTCCATATATCTATCCTCCACCTATCTCCCGCATATCTATCTACATATTTATTTATTTATCTATCAATCCATTTATTTTTCTTTTTGTCTGTCTACAAATCTCTCTGTACGTTCAACATGTCCAACAACATCCTTATGGCGTTTTGCCAATAGGCAGCCAGGTATCCGTTTTATCCTACGATGTAAAAACTGCGTAAGGATCCCTGACGTATAGTGCCTGTTCATGCCAACTGGAAGCACTGGGAACTGAAATGATCCCTAGCTAGCAAGCCTTGGTCGTCCCTGAGCTTCCGTTGCGCAAAGGCTCGAATCTGAATCGAGCTGAAATGTTGATCCACGTTTGCAGGTTGCAGGGGTACAAGTTTCTGCAGGTCCATTGGGGACAGGCATGACTTGATTGTTTTCATTGCCCACGGGCCGAAGGGGCATGTAAAAGCCTTGCGTGTGATTTTGTGGTGTGTAGAGGTTGTTGGCAGAAAGAGAGACGTCAAGTATCATGCTGTACAACGTCCCTTGTATATGTGCATGACTTGACCGCAGGCCTTGATGAGATTAACCGCTACAAGCAACGGCACGGCACTACCAGATGGAGTGAAGACTGCACTACAACTCAACAAGACCACAGGAGCACTACGTGCTGAAACAACTACAGGATCACCACTAGACAGCAACCAACACCATCACGCACAAGAGTTGGATCTTCCCATGCAAAAATAAACAATCAGCTACACGTACTCCTTATTGCCCTTCAACAGCCACATCCACCTCCAGAGATCAACACTTGAGGAAGCCCTGACCTGTCTTCCGGACTGCCTTCACAACCAATTTTTCAATCCGATCACGCTTGCACTGGCACTGCACCAATGACAGACGCACACCCTCGTAAAGCAGTTAATCCTGCTTTGTCAATGATGCTTCTTTTCCTCTTGGTTTCCTGCATAGTGGTCTTTCCTTGCGTTAAACATTGTGAATTCAGATGTTCAATCAGCCTGCAATATAGTTGCCCTCCTGTGCTGTTGCATCCTTTGGGTGTGATGTCTTTGGGTCTTGGTGGTCTTTCTTCCTTCGCATAACTTCAGAAATTCCCCAAAATTTTACCTTTCCGCTTCTCTGTGTCTCCTAGTCTATCGCCGTGTGTCCCAATAGATCAATTTTGTCACCTCAGTCTGATTCTTTAAAGTGTCCTCGTCTGTGATTCTCTGTCTCTTGGGTTGTGTTGGTTTTCTTTCTTTTCGTTTCTGTGTGTCCGTAGTCTTGTGGTCTTCTGTCGTGCAGACGTGGCATTTTTGGTAGGTCAGGTACAGATTTTGTGGCTGGCACAGCATACGCAAAAACCATGATGCCGAAAAGCAGACTGCAAAGTCATGCGGTCCTCACTTTCGCCTTGGAGCTGCTTAAGACCATTTTGGTGAAGGAACAGTTCAGACTTGTTTTGGCCAATTCCCTCATGAAGCGAGAACATGTGGCTCAGGATGCAATAGTTGCATGTAGACTGGGATCTCGCCCACTAGTTGTTGGCATCCATGTGTTCAACAGTAAAAAGCGAGCTGCTTGAGGCCCCACCGAATCGTCCTTTTGGGAACGTCTTCTTGTAGGAGTTTTATCCTGAGGGGAACTGTGAGACGTTGGCAACTTGTGGCAGACGTTCGGGGAAACAGCCATCAGCGCATGGGTCGGCAATATCATCCGGTGCTCCCCCTTTGCCCCGGAACAACTTGCATGGGTCTTATTCAGCTGCCTGATGCACGTTTTGGAGGCAAATCTTGCAGATGGCCATTCAACATGGTTTTCCCTATGGGGCAAACAGCTTGCAAGGTGTCGACCATCGGCTTGTTTTGCTGCAACGTTTGGGCCGTCAAGCCGGCTCGGCCTGGCTGCGCAGGCTCTTCCCCAGTGCGCAGGACAGGAACAGCGCACATTCGCCCAGGCCTGGGGATTGCTCCCAAAACCGAAGGCTCGAGAGATGCCAGGTGCGTAATTGCAACCTTCCATTTGCTGCAGACTATGTTGGCGCAAAAGCAAATGGTAACCCAGGCATTTTGCCGCCCAGATTCCCACTTTACGGTTCCCTGCTTCGCCTGGCGGTCGCTTTTTCTGGACCAACTATTCTTTGGCAAGCGCAACATTTGTGATGGATCTCCTGGACAGCTCCCAGTGGAAAACAATCATTTCTCGTGCCGAGGATTGACTGGCTCAGTATGGTTTTTGTCATACCGCATGAGGAAAACAATGCCCTCGTAGCTCAGTTGCAGTTTGGGGTGGATGATATTTTGGGATTTGGGCATGTCATGTTCAGGGAAATCTTCAGAACTGGGATGCGCTGCTTCATTGAATGTGCTCGAGTGCTGCAAGGACAGTCTTTTGTCAGAACACCGTGTCCCACTTGTCGTCTTCAGTTATCAAATAGCACTGCCTCGACGCAATCCTCACTCCCCGAGTTCATGAACTTCAAACTATTGGGAAGACCATCTTGGGCAAACAGCAAGTTTCGACTTTTCCTGTCGAGTCCACACAGGAAGTTATACGCGGGCAGTCAGATGTGGCTCTGGGTCAAAAAAGTGTACCCAGAATAGCTTGCCCTGGTAAGTGGAAACATGGACCAAACCCTGCGATGTTTTTTTCTGGTGGTTTAATTTTGACCCACACCCTTGTTGCATTGGCCAATGGCTCAGGAAGTACGCTGAGACTTTGACGGATGCGGAAGAAGCAGTTGGCCGCCCCCCAGCTAAGCAGAGCATGCTGCACTCTTTACGCGATTGCTGTCTAAAGCGTTCGGTCCATTGCCCGGCCTTGGGGCAAAGGTTTCAGTCTACTGGGCATGTTGCAGGTCCAAGTGTTTCTTGTCCGTGACCCAATCTTATCTTGGAAGCGGCCACTTTGACAGCTAAGGGCTTAGGCTGCAATGCATGGTGAAGAGCTGCTTTTTCGCTTTGTCACGGCCATTTTGTGCTAGAAAGTCTGTTTTTGTTTGGCCCCGAGGCTCAGCAACAGCCTTTGCAGCTGTCGGAATCGTCAGGGAATCCTTGGCAAAAAAAAAGCCGCCTGCGGCTGAGGCTGGGGTCTGGCTTTCAAGAAGTCCTCCTTCCGCGCCTTCCGCTTTCCCGCCTGTGCGGCCCTTGGATCCGCGAGAGACGGCGAACCGGGTCGGCGGCAGCCGGGGATCGGAGCTTCGCTGGGAGGCTCCAGGCTTTAGAGGGGCCAACAGAGGCCTGGCAATCCATGGGAAATATATGCGCCATGGCTATTTGTGCGTGTGCGGGTGTGTACAGGTGTATGTGTGTGTGTGTGCTTGTGCGTGTGCACAAGCCTTTTGGACACTGCCTATGGGTTGCCTGCAGCAGAACTGGCGGTGATTGACGGAGGGGCCAACATACTGTGGATGGAAGAAATCCTGCACCACTTTGAAACCAAGGGAAACCATTGTTTGTTGGTAGTGACACGCCAATCATCGTTCGAGGGTTTCTTAGGTGGTGCAGGATTTTGTCCATCCACAAGCACCTTGCCCAGTTGCCCATTTGCCCAGTTGCCCGGAATGGTTGCATGCGACTTGTGGCATGTGCGACCGGTTGAACTTTGCCAGTCTCTGGGCCATGACTAAGATTATTCTAGTGGACGCATGCATCAGATTACCCAACTTGGAGCCGCGACTTCTTGCCAGTACACAGCTGCAGCGCAACCGTGTTCATGAGCCGTGACGTTCTTTGGCTGGGCTGCTCAATTGCAATCCTGAAGCCTTACCTTGGGTTGAACAACGCTTGCAGTTTCCCAGTCGGGCTGGACAATTGGATCTAACATGGGGCAATTTGAACGGCCCAGCTGTCCCTTGAATGTTCTTAACTTCCATTCGCTTAAAAAGAAAACATGCTATTTTCTCCTGGTGGTTTTCAAGGGAGTCCACCACTGCTGGACATATGTTTAGTTTTTGCCGGGGGCTTGAGCAAATGGACGTTTTTTGGGACAAATTGAGCCACGAAAAGTCCGGGGACTTGAGCAAACGGAGGAGAAGCATCCCGTCAGGCGCTGACCGCATGATCTTCTGGGCCCCGGACACCTTGGCGCCGCGGCTCCGCTGGGATCTGCCGGAGAAGGGCTACCGGGTGGACTACGCGCATCAGGGCAGCGCCCTGGACGAAGCGACGCGCAGCGACGCGCAGCGACGCGGGGGGTTTCATCAAAACCTCCGTGGTACATGGGACGGCGGCGGGGGTTTGCATGGGACGGCCAGGTGGTTGAACGCAGATAAAATGGCGGCGGGGGTTTCCAGGTGGTTGACCGCAGATAAAATGGCGGCGGGGGTTTGCATGGGACGGCCATGTGGTTGGACGCAGATAAAATGGCGGCGGGGGTTTGCATGGGACGGCCATGTGGTTGGACGCAGATAAAATGGCGGCGGGGGTTTGCTATTACATGGGACGGCCAGGTGGTTGGACGCAGATAAAATGGCGGCGGGGGTTTACCTGGGACGGCCAGCGGTTGGACGCAGATAAAATGGCGGCGGGGGTTTAATGGGACGGCCAGGTGGTTGGACACAGATAAAATGGCGGCGGGGGTTTAGCTGGGACGGCCAGTGGTTTGGACGCAGATAAAATGGCGGCGGGGGTTTGCTGGGACGGCCATGTGGTTGGACGCAGATAAAATGGCGGCGGGGATACATGGGACGGCCACGTGGTTGGACGCAGATAAAATGGCGGCGGGGGTTTGCAATTACATGGGACGGCCAGGTGGTTGGACGCAGATAAAATGGCGGCGGGGGTTTGCTATTACATGGGACGGCCAGGTGGTTGCACGCAGATAAAATGGCGGCGGGGGTTTGCATGGGACGGCCAGGTGGTTGGACGCAGATAAAATGGCGGCGGGGGTTTGCATGGGACGGCCAAGTGGATGGACGCAGATAAGATGGCGGCGGGGGTTTACATGGGACGGCCAGGTGGTTGGACGCAGATCAAATGGCGGCGGGGGTTTGCTATTACATGGGACGGCCAGGTGGTTGGACGCAGATAAAATGGCGGCGGGGGTTTACCTGGGACGGCCAGCGGTTGGACGCAGATAAAATGGCGGCGGGAGTTTAATGGGACGGCCAGGTGGTTGGACACAGATAAAATGGCGGCGGGGGTTTAGCTGGGACGGCCAGTGGTTTGGACGCAGATAAAATGGCGGCGGGGGTTTACCTGGGACGGCCAGCGGTTGGACGCAGATAAAATGGCGGCGGGAGTTTAATGGGACGGCCAGGTGGTTGGACACAGATAAAATGGCGGCGGGGGTTTAGCTGGGACGGCCAGTGGTTTGGACGCAGATAAAATGGCGGCGGGGGTTTACATGGGACGGCCAGTGGCTGGACGCAGATAAAATGGCGGCGGGGGTCTGCATGGGACGGGCAGTGGTTGGACAGCCACAGAAAAAATGGATATTTTCCACATGGGGGTCGATCAACAGATCCGATGAACATCTGACCATTGGTTGGAAAACCACAAAAGAGGAGAATTCAATCGCTATTTGGGGGCCGAAAGGAAGTATTGATCAACCCGCATGTCTGTGCAACGTCGAGTTAGACAGTAAACGGAGCTACTGCCTACTACGCCTCAAATTTGCACAATTGGCAGTGCGACTGTTGTTTTGAAGCCATATTGTGTTCGATGAGATAGCCCGTGATAAATATGTAAATCAAATAAATAACACAACTTATATCTATACATATATGTCTTTGTATATATATATATTGTTTAAGCGTTAGGGCAGGGCCCAGCTTAGGCTTGCGGAGGTTGGGACTTGTTTGCTTCCGCCGTAACGAGTTGGGGGCCCCCCTGAGGGAATCTTTAAAAGGGGAAGTGACTTGATAACTTTTGAAAGCGCCTCTTGTAAGCAAACCACAGCCCGTTCCGGTTGTTTGCTCCGAGTTGTGCAACATCCCACCCCATAGATGTAGACATGGATGTAGATATGAATATGTAAATCGTAAGTATACAAGCTAAGGAGTTGACAATTTATTTTTGACAAGCCACTATTGGAATAGAACACAACACTGTATTAGATAGTTGCAGCGATGAAAAGATAATGGGGATGATATTGCTGTTTTGTCTGAAGAACTGCACAAATTGACAATACCGATTCTTTCAAATTGAACGCCTGAATGGCAGATATGATAACCACTGATTGTTTAGTAAGAATGGCAGACGTGACAAGATTCAGAATGAACAAATGCAAGCGGCAAAGATCCCTGGAACTGGCTTCGACCTCTCCGGGTCCGTTGAAAGCCACCAAAGCCCGTACCCCATGCCGCCCAACGGCTTCCACAGCCACATGGTGACCCCAAACTCGGAGAGCGCCGGCAACCTCCCCACCCCTGGAAACAAAGGCCCCCAACCGAAGGGGCGATGTTTGAACCCTGTTCAAACCAAACGGAACGATGTTTGCCAACAGAGCGATAGTACAAACAGAATGGGGAGTTTGGCCCGTAGAGCCCGAGTTCCCCATTCTGTTCCAGTAACGGACTCGAGGCGGCACCGGACTTCGAAAGTGGAAAAATAACATGGAACAGAACGATGAGAGTGGAACAGAACGATGAATGTGGAGCAGAACGATGCATCGCGTGATCCAACAGCTGAGGGAACAGAACGATGTTTTTTACCGAGTGCGTGATTGCGCAAAGAATGAGTACTGCAAGGATATATTTTTGGTGTTGTTTTAGTGGTAAATGAGAAGTTTGGAGTTTTTCTGGCCAATCCACTCAAGAAGTAAGTTTTCCTTTTGGTTTTCCTTGAAACCAACCCCAGAAAGGGCCCAAAAAAAAGACACGGCCATTTAGAAACAAAGTTCGTGCTTGCCAGAGATGTACGCTTGGTGAAACACTGATGCCCACCGGGCAATTTGTATGACTTTTAGGACTTTGACGCTGGCAACTTGCCCTCTCTGCAACACCATCGGTGTAAGGCATGAGGCATCCAACGACCTTTTCAGCTGCTAGGATTCATTACTGCAGGCAGGTTACTTAGCTGCGCTCACTCTTGATTCATCCCTATTTTGTGATTTTGGCCATGCTCCGAGTTAAACCAGGTCATGTTTAGTCCGTTGCAATGCGTCCGTCCGACACCATTTGGGACCCTGAGCCCGCTAGGCGATCACAAGCCTGCGGCTGACCTGCACTATAAGATGCTCTCCGGCGGGTATGCGGGTTTGTGTCCGAAGGAAACCAACAAAAATGGTTGGGTGTCGGCAGTGTCTTTTTTGTGTAAATCGACCCATAGGGTAGCCTTCAAAAGACAAGCACACATATTGCTGTTTGTTTTCGACATGTTGGCTGCCTAAAGAGGGCTAGATACAGCCGTTCGGCCTCTCATTGCCGGGCAAAATTACAAACAAGCAACACGCGCGAACGCGTCGGCCTTGCATGGAGCTTTCCAGTGTCATGAGAAGGGGTTGACCGAGCAGGAGACATGTTTGTCGCACTGGCACTCATGGCAGGTGCAAAAGTGTGAGGCCGTATGGTCAATTGTCCAAAGTGCGCACTGAAAGATGGCGTCTGTTGGAAGAGGCAGCCTTACATTTGTCCAATACTCTTGAAGTTTTTGTCGAAAGCAACCAGGCCCTTTGAAGAGCCTTGTCAGAGCCCATGGGAGAGGAATCCAGTTGAGGGAATTAGTCGCAATCATTGCGTTGTTTCCCAGCCACTGAGTGGAGCCATCCGAAATACTCCCGCACAAACTGTCCAGCGTTTGATCGCACGAAACTGCAATTGGGTCGGATCTTTAGACTTTAGCTTCTTGGTTGAAATCAAGGGGGTTTTCCACGAAACCCTCAAACAGTTAGACACTTTTTGCAGGGGGGTCAACAGCAGCCAAGCTTTTCTTCAGGGAACCCTTGGCTTAGTGTTTGAATTGGTGGTTTGGGGATTTGAACCCCTGGTTTTTGTAGAGGGTAACTGGAAAACTGCGCTTACCCTCCAAACCACCAATCCAAAGCACCACTTTGGGGGGAAGCTGATTTATGTCCATTCTAGGTGTCCTTTTTATTGGTTTGCTTAAAAGATAGAAGGCGATTCATTCCAAGCATAGGTGTCCTTTTTATTGGTTTGCTTAAGAAATAGAAGACGATTCCTGGTTTACCTGGCGGTTTTTTTCTCATCTACCAGGGAAAGCCATCTATTTTCCAAAAAACAACAGCAACCAAGGAGTTGACTTCTTCTTTTACGGGATGGCAAAGCCTTGAGGTGTGGCTGGACCTGGTTTTGCACGTGGCCCCCGAGGGTGAAGAGCCAACCAGCCCAGCTGAAGCGGAGCTTTGGCAGAGACCGCGACAGCAGGTGCATGTGTCTATGTATATAAATGTATACATATACATATACATATACATATATATATATATATAGACACGCATATATATATATATATTTACATATATATATATACATATGCTTATATATATATATATATATGTATATGTACTAGGGCCTAGGGTAAACTCGCCCAAGTGCGGCACAGCTACATCATGCAGCTATTGTCCATCCGTGGGTTGATTCAAGAAAATGTACTGTACTGTTTGCTACTTTCCTGTGTGCCCTAATTAGATTCACCTCAGCATTGCGAAAGGCCAGGCAACTCAACTCGGAATGATTATTTTTCCCAAACTGTTCAAGCAATAAACATGAAGCTTAGTTTCACATGCTCGGAACTTGGGGCTTTGTGCACATGCGGCAAGGTGGCTGGAGTGTCTAGTTTGACTAGTGTTCGTTTCCAAGATAGGCGTCGCCGTTTCCAAGCAAGAACCGGTTTGACGGCTTCAGCGTGAAAGCAAGCGAGACGGGCTCGTGAAGTTCGATCGTCTCCGTGTGGCAAGCGCGCCTTTTTTGGCCCCAGGTGCTTCCTTACTTGAATGCCAAGGGGTTGACAACTTGCTAGTGAAGGACGTCAGGGTACACCGCTTCGGGATTCAAGAAAGCATGCGAGCTATCCATGGGTCCAGCTACGCCTACCCCTTGGCAAGGCCCAGGAAGATGGGGAGGACGTGGACCTCACAGCTGCCTGACAAGAGAATCCGGAACTGAGTGGTACTCAAGTGCGTGGTACACTTGTGGGTGTCAATATAGGGAGACATGCATGGACATGGAAAAAACATATGGACAAATGCATGCACAATTCTTTGCCCACGCATGGAACGCAAGTGTGGATGTTGCAGGGATTGTGCCTGGGAGGGTGAGTTGTATGGTGCCGATTGCGCTGCCAGGATTTGTTTTGCTGTCTTTTCCCGTTTTTGCCTTCGCCACCCGCGTTGTTTGCAGCTTCCCCGGGCCGCGAAAATCCACGCCCCTCCACTGCGAAAGGTTTTTTTCTCTCGCGGGTTTCCTTTCGCGGGGCCCTTAGCTACTTGAGACCAGAGAACTCGTCGCACCCAGACGGGCCGCAGCGGTAACAAATCCGCTTGATGCGTAACAAGCAAGCGGCAGCTTCGCTTTCATCAAGTGGAAGGCCAAACAGAATGAACGCAAGCAGCCTGATATCAGTACCCGGATGCAACTGCAGCACCGAAAGTGAGCAATTGGAGGCGTTTTGCCTGAAGCGGGGAATTTGCGAAAACCACATCTTAATGCATTCGGCGATGTTCGGAGTGCAACTATTGTTTTCAATTCTTAGCATAGGCTTCCGCTTAGCAATGCGTTACTTGACCACATGTAGGAACATGTAGGAACATCAAAGGCCAACACATGCCATCACGCTTTTGCGAGCCAATATCTACTGTGTCCCGGATTTTTTGTCGCGTCTCCCTGCGATCGGGGCCCCAACTTTGGCTCAGCCTTTTGAGGCGAAGGCGAAGGCCAGTCGCATTTGGCATTTGGTCTGACATGTCCTCGGGTCTGTGGCATGTTCCTTAAGTGCTGTTGGGTTGGATCTTTAGACTTCAACTTTTTGGTTGACATCAAGTTGGGTTTTCCACGAAACCCCCAAAAAGTCAGAAACTTTTCGCAGGGGGGTCAACAGCAACCAAGGTTCCGACCCTTTTAGGAGCACCACCCCTCGCCCCTTGGATTTGGAGATGGCTGGTTCAGGCAGTTGTGCTTGGTGAGGCTCAGAGAGCAGTGATTCGTCCCAGGTCGGGCTAAAGGCTTCTGGCTATTGGAGGCCGGGCGTTCCCAAGACGAACAGGTTGACCCCTGAAGACTGTGGACGGAGGAAATCCATTTCACACCACCTAAGAATTCCTATGAATGATTCCCCTGCAAATACCAACAAACAATGGCTTCCAATGGTTTCATTTCGTTGTTCGAAATGGATTTCGTCCATCCACCGTATGTGGGTACAGGTCAAAATTAAACCACTAGGAATCGGACCACAGGTTTTAGTTATTGTTTTTATTTACTAGGGTGCCTTTTTAGGTACCTATTTTGGACCCACAGCCATGTGGTAACGATTCTTGGGACTTCAACTTTTTGGGAAAGAGAGGATTTCCAATTGAACCCACAAAAAGTTAAAGTGTTTGCAGAGGGGTCAACAGCAAGCAAGTGTTTCTTTAGGGAACCCTTGGCTTAGTGTTTGAATTGGTGGTTTGGGGATTTGAAACCTGGGAAACAGCGCTTACCCTCCAAGCCACCAGTCCAAAGCACCAATTTGGGGGGAAGCTGATTTATGTTCATTCTTGGGGAAACGGAGGGCGGCAGGGCCCAGTAAAACTCATTCTGATACATTGACACAAGGTGTGGTCGGACTGTTCGCGATACCCACTTTTCAAACTCTTTGGCTGGTGCAGGGGAGTCGGTCCCTGCACCCAGGATACTTGATACTTAGGAATCAGTGAGACTTGGGGTGTGCCTATGGTGTGATCCTGTTGACGCGAGTGGTCCTGTTGACGCGAACACAAAGGGTCCCTTTCAAAGGAGAATGCTCTTCCGGGACCCCGCTGGCAGGTTTCATGTTCACTGGGAGGGTAAACCTTCGTTTGCTGTTGCCCAATCCACGGGCACCTGTTCACTCCGCGCCCAGCCACACAGTTCCGGATGGGTCATGACAGGCGAGAGGGCGGCTGGAACTGGACGCCGGACCGAGATGCGGCCACTCGCGCCGATGTTGGGCCAACCGGGCTCCTTAAAGGATCTCCATTTTGCAACCACTTGAGACATGTGGCTTTTTCAACACCGGAATAAAGTTGGAAACCACCATTTGCGAGGCAATGTTCAGGTGTTGCTGGGGTCCACATTGGGTGGTTTAGGAAAGAATTGCATTTCAGGTGTATAATGTAAGGATCCCTGTGAAAGCACTGGGTCAGACTGGGCCACGGATGGTCTTGGAGTTACGACCGCGGAATCATCTGGAAGCTCTGGCCAGTTCTTCCCCAGAATTCGCTCCCCTTTTGTTTGATTGATTTGTTTTCGCTTTTTCCAGGCAAAAAAGATGATTTTTTGCAGGGGTCCTAATTCCAGCCAAGAATTTAGGATACCTTAAGCGTGCCCCGGCAGCTTCCACGTAGTTAACAGGATGGCGAGCTGGTGGGAACATGTTGCATGTTTGGGCCATAGGCAAGGCCAAGTTTGGCTGATGGTGCATTATGCCTTTGCCTGCGGTATATTGATTGGTACAACACATGCTGCACTTACGAGTTGCTGAGAATTCGTGTTGGGGGTTTTAAACTAGTGTGTGAAGACTTCTAAGCCCACAGTCCAACCCAGACAGCCTTAGCTGGCAGTTTTTGTTCAACCGCGGTGGATGTTACCGAGCTCGTGTAGGGAATGGATTCTAAGATGTGAGCCGCTTACATTTTGGAAGCAATTCACTGCACTGGGAACAATGCGCATGTCTGCATATTTACTTGAAGAGTTGTTTCCAAGCATCATCCCTCAGAGAGAAAGTTGTTAGCCTACAAAGTGGCCAACATTAGTTCACACGCATTGCCGAAGCAGATATGATGGTTGAGCGCCATCACGACACGCGCAATGTTACGACATGCCCCGGGGTTGGTGGGGAAAGGATGGCGGCATTCCTGGTATGTGATTTGTTCAGGAGGCAGTGAGGTCTTTGTTGTTGATTGGGTCGCTTGGTTTGTATGGCATGCATAGCAAGAGGCATTACATGTGTATGCTACTCAACCAGCAGGCTTAGTCAAGTCTGCCAGTTTGCAAACCATTTTGCAGCTGAGGCTGACTGCGAGATTTGCGATGTACCATTCACCATGCTTCGGCGGCGGCGGCACCATTGCACCTGTGAGACAAAGGAGGGTAACTTTTTCACATGAGCCCTTATCAGTTCTTTGGGAACTGATCACCTTGTTTGTTTGGTTCCCCTTCATGGCATCAAAATCACCCAAATCACGTTGAGCGGTTCCCGATTTGCAAATCATGGGGCGGCGGTTGGCAGGGCCATGTTTGCAAGCTAGGTGTGCTTGCTCTAATTACTTCCATTTGCTTAAAAATATGCGTTTCCCTGTTTGGTTGGTGTCAGAAATGTGTTCTTTTAGGGGGCGAGAAAGCAACGGGAGGTCTAGTGAATCGATGGGGTTCCGCAGAATCGATCAAAAATGGCCGTCCCCGGCCCAAAGGCAGCTTCGCTGTTGGAGACTCACACCCGATCACGGGATCCCAAACACACCACCCACTTCCCCCCTTCCCACGCCTTGACAAAGACTAATGTAGACCATGTTTGGAGCTGTGTTTGCGGCGAAGGCAAAGTTGTATGAGACACAGCCTTTCGCACTTGACATGTAGACCAACTTCAAAAACAACGCAGTGCGCATGGTTGATTGAGCAGTTTTGTCACCAGAAGGGGTGCCTGTCCGGTAGGAATCCAAGGCGAGAAACCACTTCTGTGATACTGGGATTTGGCCGTTTGAGTTGTCGACGGTAGGAATGCTGCTGATTGCCATGCCTGTTCTTGGCGACTTGCCGCCGTTCAGTGGCTATGCTTTCTCCATCATAGGTTCTAGCTGTTCTTTTGCGAGCGCTTAACATGACAGTGCATTCTTGGATCGTGTTTGGTCGTCTATTGATGTTGGTTCTATCCAGTGGTAAGGGACTGACAGATCCCGGGGATTCCGGGGATAGAGCTCCATGCAGCCCTCCAGCGTCTCCTGCCTGTGGTAATTATGCAGAGCCCATGTGCTTGAAGCTTTCCTGTTATGAAAGTTGCCCTCCCACCAACTAACATGGAAGTGCAAAAAGGCCCTTTCCAAGAGGAAAGTAGTCTTTCTACAGGGGTCCGTGCACTTCCATGTTAGCTGGTGGGAGGCTAGGCATCCATGCACGGCTACGGGACGAGGCCGACACTGCGGCCGCTGCATTTGCGACACCTGCAGCCCTTTGGAGTGCTGGCGCCTGATCCCGGAGCTGCCCGGACCGCCAGCGCCCGCTGCTCTTTCTTTGGATTCGCTAGGCAGAGGTGCGAAGGTTGCACTGGAAGCCCAAAGCAAGTTGCAACTGCTGGGGGGATCCAGTGCCCCCTGAGATTCTTCGGCCAAACATAGCCAGGTCTGGAGATTTGGTGCCTTCAGGGTCTACTCGAAAGTCACTGCCGGCGGCATGCAATGCAAGGGAGTTGTGTCAAGCTTGTTTACGGAGTTGCCCTCTGAGTTTCTGAAACATGGAGCTGTCCAGACTCTGTCGAGCAAATCGGACCAGGGTTACCAGCCCGTTTCTGCCAGATAAATCAGTAAACTTGAAGCCCTTTCTGTTGCAGTGGGGGCAGAGTGGTCTTTCATGAACAAGCCGTCATCAGTGTATCAGTGTGGTAATCCAAGGCCCTCTAAACAACCAACACAAAGCCAACACAAAGCACGTGGTTCACAGTGCTCCAGCAGGCGCGTTGTTGTTGTTTGTGTCAACACTATTCAGCCCCTATTGCTTCGATCAAGCATGTCATATTGATGACAGCTTGTTTAGTTGGTTTTGGCTGGCATGGGTTTTTGGGGTTCTTCCGGGTGACATTCAGGCGCAGCTGCAGACATCCGCTGTTCAAAAGCAGTCGCTAATGGCTATGCCAGATTGTAGTGGTCTCGCTTGCTGTAGTGATGCCCCAGTGACGCAACATCGGAAACTCGGGGTTCCCTTTGGGCCAGCAAGGACCCCTCGAGCGGCGTTTGCCAGAGGTTGGATCCTACGCGCACCAGCCGAATCTGCGTGGAATGTTCCAGTGACGGGCGCGAGGAGTTGAGGGAATAGCCGCCAGTCCGTCGCGCGCCGGCGAAAAGAAGCCCCATTGGGTCCAGGCAAGCGCTGAGGACAGCGAATGAACTTGGTTTGGTGAATTGAGTCATCTAGTCGCGCGCACTGCATGGGTATGCATATGCCAGTGGTTGATATAGATACACGATTGTGGATTACGATGTTGAAATTCGTGAAGTGCTATTGCCTAGATCCCGAGGACGCAATGAGCAAGTCAACCAGGCACAGAGTTTGCAACTGTCAGCAATAGTAACCAAGGACTCAAGCAAGTAAGAGTCCCAAGACAGACAGACAAGCAACGGCCAACACTCTTCAAATAATCAACCTTTCAAGCAGGCACGTCATCAAAATGTCACAGCCTTCTTTTCAACAGGGACATGATGTCTTGCTTGGAAGGTTGTCAAAACATTGGGTGTTTATTTGATATGTTTACTGTAATATGTCACAGGGTTTGCTTAGTTAAAGAAAGCGCTGTTTTACAACCCCACGTGTTTGTAATATCTCACATTTTGGCCGCCAGACGTGTGCGCGTCCTGTTCCTTTTTTTTTCCGCAGGCTGCCATCCGCGTGGCGCTGCGCTGGGCACAGCTGGAGTCGTTGGACTTGGAGAAGTTGCGAAGGGAGATGGAGATGGAGGCCCTGTTTTTGCCTTTTGAGGTTTGAGAGAATCCAGGATGAGCTCCCAGCCATGTGGTTCCTTAGTTGTTTAGATGGTTTTAGATTTTTGAAGGTTGGGTTTCCAAACTTCATCCGCAAGTTTAACTTTTCGGGGATCTGAGCCGAGCGGCGAAGAATCCAGGGCGGCAGGTGGGGTGAGCGTGGGCTCTTGGCGTGGTCGCGTCATGGAATCCTTTGACCTGAGCCCCGGCTTTCGAAACGGCCGGAAGTTCTTTCGGAGACTAGATGGGCTTAGCACTGAAACCCCCTTGCATCCCAGCCCCTTGGCAAATTCTGCACATTCACTTGCTCTCCGTCTTTCTTAGGCACCCAACAGGGAGACGGACATGAAAACTGGTTACAACAGGATCTGAAGAGTTCCCGAATGCCAGTGGCTGCCGCGAGGCAAATGGCGTTCCAGGCAGCCAACAGGAGGACAGGCATATGAGCGCTGCTTTTCTACGTCTCAGGCAATCTCAAGTCTGAAGGATCAACCACGGGCCCCTTGAGTCAATGTCCTGAATGTGTTTACCCCTGTCCAGCCTTTACTTTATGGTACACTGTCTACATTATTCCCAGAAATGTACCGGCAAGGGCATCATCAGACACCGGCTACTGCAAAGAGCAAATGCTCACCTTGGCCGCAGGATCCGGCATTCCGAGCATTGGCTGAGATGATTTCAGTTGAGCCAAGTCAAAGTTGATCCTTCCCTTTGGGGGCTGAACTTCTTGGATTGCCCTCAATAGAAGGCGATACAGGGTTGCAATTCCCCTTCCACGCAGGTTTCTGACCAGGAGGAGATGCTGGAGCGCCTCAAGGCAGCTTTTGAGTCCATGGCAGATGACTTTTAGGGCCCTTTCAGTCAGGTTGATTTGGAGGTTTGGGAGGTTGTCCCCCCAACAAATGCTTTGGAAGATTCAATCTCAGCTTTCTTGGAATGATTTCCTCGCCTGAACTTCGGCGGGTAGCTGTTCATTCCAGTCCAAATGCCTGGTAGAGCTGAAACTTATTTTGATAAAACTCTTACTTGGCGATCTACTTGATTTGGACCAGGGGATAGCTTGGGCATCACACTCAGTTTCCATGCAGCGGTCCCTTCCTTCTTATAGTGTAGTCAACATTCGACATGTCAAATGACGTCATGACTGCCGGCGCATGCGCCTGGCGGTGCAAGTGAGTCAAGTGCAAATGTAAGGGCCAGAATCAGTCAAGTTACCCCGACAGAAAGTTGGTTTGGATTTGGATTTGGTTACCCCCCCCAAAAAAAGCAACAAACAAAAGCATGGTTTGTATTTGGATTTGGGTACCCCCGCAAATATAATTATATATATAAGTGGTTTGGACTTGGACGAAGTTCACCTGTTCTTGTGGAGCGTAAGTGAAACTCGGGATCACCTCCAACCAGCTGAATGGAATCCAGCCCAACAGCAGGCGGCCGCGGTGTGGAAGGAGATGTCCGCCCGGTGCCTCAGTCGACTTTTGGCCTTGTGAGCATACGCTTCCCGCTGGATGCGCCTTGTGCCTTGCGATTGCAACGCGCATCTTGGCGTGGAACCCAGAGAATCCTTAGAGGATTCTTCTTTTGGTGGACGCCCCGTTTTGGGGTTTCATGTTAATTTGCAGTTCATTCTCAACTATGGGTCAACCAAAAAGAGGTACCAAGTTGACATTGGGCTGGGCAATTCGGATGAATCGCAGGCCAAGCTTTGACTCCCAGCTGAACCCCCTCCCCCGAAAACCACAGTGCAAATGCCTAATGCAAGGCATGACATCCACGCGAAACAACTGCGACACTTTACCTCAAAGGCTTGGATCAAAGCAAAAGCCTGGTTCATCTATATAGCTCAGCAAATGGGCGAAATAAGGCAGCTAGTGCCAAGGCGCAATTGCCTAGAATCACCGACCTTCGCACCATAAGCGTCATGCTGCAGCGTTTGGGGCTTGAATAACCTGAGGTTGACATGCTGCAGGAGGAGTGCAGACACCTGGGAGTTGCTACAGATGGTGGGTCGCCTCAGCTCAGCTCGATCCACTTGTGTTGCATTGATCCACATTATCCACATTGCATTTACCTGCGGCTGGTAGCTCCTGGTGTTGGAAAGCGAGAGTGGGCTACCAATGCTCCTGCAACTTGTTCATGGTACATTCTGTTCCATTAACCAATTGCCTTGGCAGTCTTACGGTGCGGAGAGATCACGCCCTGTCGTGCCCTTGTTCGAGCCTAAGATGCCCCAAAGCATTGCATAATGCCAAGTGCGTTGATCAACAAAAATCGCCGCTGCGGCTGATGAGAGCTTCTGGTGTCGGAAAGGAAGAGTCACTGGGAGCTGAGAGGTCGCCACACTGAATTGCCGGCTGGCTTGGAGCGATCAAAGACCTTGGCCGCTGCAGATTTTCCAGCATGGCATGCACTCATGCTGACTGGAGATTCAGGGCGCGAGATGGCGAAGCTAGGGTCCTGATTGGTGCACGGATGGACCCATACCGCTCTGTGTTGGTATTGGGCTTGTGTGCGCATCAAAATCGCGATGTTTGGGAGGCATAGGGTATAGGACTTGTAGCAATGGTATTTGCGCTTTAGCCACAAACATATGCGACATGGCGAGTGCGCTGCCAATGCTTGTCAGTGAGATGTCAGTGAGAAGTTGACCAATTGCCTGTTACGCGGGCAGTCTTCCGGTGCGGAGAGATCACATGCCCTATCGTGCATTTGTTCGAGCCTAAGATGCCCCAAATCATTGCAGAATTGCAAGTCACATCACACATAGCTGCGGCTGATGAGAGCTTCTGGTGTCGGAAAGAACGAGTCACTGGAAGCTGAGAGGTCGCCACACTGAATTGCCGGCTGGCTTGGAGCGATCAAAGACCTTGGCCGCTGCAGGTTTTCCAGCATGGCATGCACTCGCGCTGACTGGAGATTCAGGGCGCGAGATGGCGAAGCTAGGGTAATGATTGGTGCACGGATGGACCCATACCGCTCTGTGTTGGTATTGGGCTTGTGTGCGCATCAAAATAACCTTGTTTGGGAGGCACAGGGTATAGGATTGTAGCAATGGTATTTGCGCTTTAGGCACAACCATATGCGACATGCCGAATGCGCTGCCAATGCTTGTTCCCTGGTGCACCCTGCTCCACGAAGACGTTGACCAATTGCCCGCGTAAGAGCCCAAGATGCCCCAAAGCATGGCAGAATTGCAAGTCACATCACACATAGCTGCGGCTGATGAGAGCTTCTGGTGTCAGAAAGGAAGAGTCACTGGGAGCTGAGAGGTCGCCACACTGAATTGCCGGCTGGCTTGGAGCGATCAAAGACCTTGGCCGCTGCAGGTTTTCCAGCATGGC
Organism: Effrenium voratum; assembly: GCA_963377175.1. Lineage (NCBI taxonomy): Eukaryota > Dinophyceae > Suessiales > Symbiodiniaceae > Effrenium > Effrenium voratum. Next base: position 488,170 of record CAUJNA010003514.1, on the reverse strand, counting down.
ATGCACTCATGCTGACTGGAGATTCAGGGCGCGAGATGGCAAAGCTACGGTCCTGATTGGTGCACGGATGGACCCATACCGCTCTGTGTTGGTGTGCGCATCAAAATCGCGATGTTTGGGAGGCACAGGGTATAGGACTTGTAGCAATGGTATTTACGCTTTAGCCACAAACATATGCGACATGGCGAGTGCGCTGCCAATGCTTGTCAGTGAGATGTCAGTGAGAAGTTGACCAATTGCCTGTTACGCGGGCAGTCTTACGGTGCGGAGAGATCACATGCCCTATCGTGCATTTGTTCGAGCCTAAGATGCCCCAAATCATTGCAGAATTGCAAGTCACATCACACATAGCTGCGGCTGATGAGAGCTTCTGGTGTCGGAAAGAACGAGTTACTGGAAGCTGAGAGGTCGCCACACTGAATTGCCGGCTGGCTTGGAGCGATCAAAGACCTTGGCCGCTGCAGGTTTTCCAGAATGGCATGCACTCGCGCTGACTGGAGATTCAGGGCGCGAGATGGCGGGTAATCATTGGTGCAAGAATGGACCCATACCGCTCTGTGTTGGTATTGGGCTTGTGCGCGCATCATAATCACCTTGTTTGGGAGGCACAGGGTATTGGACTTGTAGCGCATGGTGTTTTCGCTTTCGGCACAAGCATATGGGCCATGCCGAGTGCGCTGCCAATGCTTGTTCCCTGGTGCACCCTGTTCCACGAAGAAGTCGACCCATTGCCCGCGTAAGAGCCTCAGATGCCCCAAAGCACAGAATTGCAAGTCACATCACATATAGCTGCGGCTGATGAGAGCTTCTGGTGTCAGAAAGGAAGAGTCACTGGGAGCTGAGAGGTCGCCACACTGAATTGCCGGCTGGCTTGGAGCGATCAAAGACCTTGGCCGCTGCAGGTTTTCCAGCATGGCATGCACTCATGCTGACTGGAGATTCAGGGCGCGAGATGGCGAAGCTAGGGTTCTGATTGGTGCACGGATGGAGCCATACCGCTTTGTGTTGCAATGCTTGTTTCCTGGTGTACCCTGTTCCAGTGAGAAGTTGACCAATTGCCTGTCAAGTTGGCAGCCGTACGGTGCGGAGAAATCACATGCCCTATCGTGCCCCAGTTCGAGCCTAAGATGCCCCAAAGCATTGCATAATGCCAAGTGCTTTGATCCACAAAAATCGCCGCTGCGGCTGATGAGAGCTTCTGGTGTCGGAAAGAAAGAGTCACTGGGAGCTGAGAGGTCGCCACATTGAATTGCCGGCTGGCTTGGAGCGATCAAAGACCTTGGCCGCTGCAGGTTTTCCAGCATGGCATGCACTCATGATGACTGGAGATTCAGGGCGCGAGATGAGTGGCGAAGCTAGGGTTATGATTGGTGCAAGGATGGACCCATACCGCTTTGTGTTGGTATTGGGCTTGTGTGCGCATCAAAATCACCATGTTTGGGAGGCACAGGGTATAGGACTTTTAGCGAATGGGGTTTTAGCTTTAGGCACAAGCATATGGGCCATGCCGATTGCTGTGCCGATGCTTGTTCCCTGGTGCACCCTGTTCCACGAAGAAGTCGACCAATTGCCCCAGTTCGAGCCTAAGATGCCCCAAATCATGGCAGAATTGCAAGTCACATCACATAGCTGCGGCTGATGAGAGCTTCTGGTGTCAGAAAGGAAGAGTCACTGGGAGCTGAAAGGTCGCCACACTGAATTGCCGGCTAGCTTGGAGCGATCAAAGACCTTGGCCGCTGCAGGTTTTCCAGCATGGCATGCACTCATGCTGACTGGAGATTCAGGGCGCGAGAGGGCGAAGCTAGGGTAATGATTGGTGCAAGGATGGAGCCATACCGCTTTGTGTTGCAATGCTTGTTTCCGGGTGTACCCTGTTCCAGTGAGAAGTTGACCAAATGCCTGTCAAGTTGGCAGCCGTACGGTGCGGAGAAATCACATGCCCTATCGTGCCCTAGTTCGAGCCTAAGATGCCCCAAAGCATTGCAGAACGCCAAGTGCTTTGATCCACAAAAATCGCCGCTGCGGCTGATGAAAGCTTCTGGCGTCGGAAAGGAAGAGTCACTGGGAGCTGAGAGGTCGCCACATTGAATTGCCGGCTGGCTTGGAGCGATCAAAGACCTTGGCCGCTGCGGGTTTTCCAGCATGGCATGCACTCATGATGACTGCAGATTCAGAACCCGAGATGAGTGGCGAAGCTAGGGTTATGATTGGTGCAAAGGATGGACCCGTACCGCTCTGTGTTTGTATTGGGCTTGTGTGCGCATCGAAATCCCGGGGTTTGCGAGGCACAGGGTGTTGGACTTGTAGCGCATAGTGTTTTCGCTTTAGGCACAAGCATATGCGCCATGCCGAGTGCAGTGCCAATGCTTGTTTCCTGGTGTACCATGTTCCAGTGAGAAGTTGACCAATTGCCTGTCAAGTTGGCAGCCGTACGGTGCGGAGAAATCGCATGCCCTTTCGTTCCCTTGTTCGATCCTAAGATGCCCCAAAGCATTGCAGAATGCCAAGTGCATTGATCCCCAAAAATCACCGCTGCGGCTGCTGAGAGCTTCTAGTGTCAGAAAGAAAGAGTCACTGGGAGCTGAGAGGTCGCCACACTGAATTGCCGGCTGGCTTGGAGCGATCAAAGACCTTGGCCGCTGCAGGTTTTCCAGCATGGCATGCACTCATGATGACTGGAGATTCAGGGCGCGAGATGAGTGGCGCAGCTAGGGTTATGATTGGAGCAAGGATGGACCCATACCGCTTTGTGTTGATATTGGGTTTGTGTGCGCATCGAAATTCCGGGGTTTGCGAGGCACAGGGTGTTGGACTTGTGGCGCATGGTGTTTGAGCTTTAGGCACAAGCATATGCGCCATGCCGAGTGCAGTGCCAATGCTTGTTTCCTGGTGTACCCTGTTCCAGTGAGAAGTTGACCAATTGCCTGTCAAGTTGGCAGCCGTACGGTGCGGAGAAATCACATGCCCTATCGTGCCTAAGATGCCCCAAAGCATTGCAGAATGCCAAGTGCGTTGATCAACAAAATCGCCACTGCGGCTGATGAGAGCTTCTGGTGTCAGAAAGGAAGAGTCACTGGGAGCTGAGAGGTCGCCACATTGAATTGCCGGCTGGCTTGGAGCGATCAAAGACCTTGGCCGCTGCAGGTTTTCCAGCATGGCATGCACTCATGATGACTGGAGATTCAGAGCCCGAGATGAGTGGCGAAGCTAGGGTTATGATTGGTGCAAAGGATGGACCCGTACCGCTCTGTGTCGGCTTTGGGTGAATGAGAGCCAGAGATCAGCGGATACGGCACGACATGACAGCATACTGTTGCGAACATCTCTTGTTCAGCTGAATCAAAGGTGAGGTAACCAGATGATATGGTGGACAAGGGTAGCACATGGCTTCCAAAAGAAATCATCAGAACAGATGTTGATATAAGAATATAATGTTTACCAGGTTTGGTGTGTTTGTGTGCGTGCATCGAGATCATCAGTTGCCAGAACTGCCACTGATCCTGCGGTTTTTAAATTGTGCTGCCTGTTGAGCTGGCAGTCTCACGGTGCCCAGAGATCACATGCCCTATCGTGCCCTTGTTCGAGCCTAGGATGCCCCAATCCATTGCAGAATGCCAAGTCACATTGCACATAGCTGCGGCTGATGAGAGCTTCTTGTGTCGGAAAGGAAAAGACACTGGGAGCTGAGAGGTCGCCACACTGAATTGCCGGCTGGCTTGGAGCGATCAAAGACCTTGGCCGTTGCAGGTTTTCCAGCTTGGCGTGCACTCATCATGAATAGAGGTGTAGGGTGAGGGATTCGTGGCGAAGCTAGGGTAAGGATTGGTGCAAGGATGGACCCATACCGCAATGCTTGTTTCCTGGTGTACCCTGTTCCAGTGAGAAGTTGACCAATTGCCTGTCAAGTTGGCAGCCGTACGGTGCGGAGAGATCACATGCCCTATCGTGCCCTAGTTCGGGCCTAAGATGCCCCAAAGCATTGCAGAACGCCAAGTTCTTTGATCCACAAAAATCGCCGCTGCGGCTGATGAGAGCTTCTGGTGTCGGATTGGAAAAGTCACTGGGAGCTGAGACGTCGCCACACTGAATTACCGACTGACTTGAAACGGCCAAAGATCTTGGCCGTTGCAGGTTTTCCAGCATGACGTGCACTCATCATGAATAGAGGTGTAGGGTGAGGGGTTCGTGGCGAAGCCAGGGCAATGATTGCGCGTGATGTTTGGGAGGCCCGGTGGTAGTTGTATGCACCAGAGGGCCAGCGTTCGGGCATTGCACATGCTGCAGATGCTGAGGGCTTGTGTTGCAAAGGGTGCTGATTTGCGATTGGAAGGGTGGGGGGGGGAGCTGTGCTAGAAGGCGCGACGGCATTTTTCCCCCCAGCCGTATTTCAATTTTGCTTCAGATCCTGCTGCTCGTGGATTTGGTTTGCTGCTGAGTATGGATCGTCGCAGAGGTTACATGTCCATCGTGCGGCAAAGCAGTGCAATTAATTCACATAGAATGTGGCTGTGACTCGTGTGAGCTTTCTGTACTGGTGCAACAATTGAAGCGCTTGTACCAACAAAGGGTGCTTTGCCATAAACCAGCCCCCTTTGGCCCCCAAAATTGCCGAGCATAATAGGCCTTCTAGCAATCCATTTGGGTGTATCTTTCTTGAGGGTGCCCCTTGTTTGCTTGTCCTTAGGAGAACTAGGAAAACCACAAGGAAAACCGTTGCACCATTTTCTTTTCGGGGCGTGGGGTTCGAATCCTAAAACAGACGCGCCACCCAGAAGCTGAACCGTCGCAGCTTAGGCTCTCGTGAAGAGCTGCTGTCGCCGGCCGCCCGGGAAGGGCCTCAATACTAAACTAGGTCTGCCGGTAGTGCCATTCTCTCCCCTTTTTTGGGGAGGGTTCCCCTACTAAAATCGACTACAGAAGAATGTTGGTACCCTTATTCTAACCTCTCTACTGGAGGACCTAGTACATGTAGTGTATTTTTAGATATTTTCACTCCCTGAGTTCCTGGACTTGCTTTTTGGGTTTGGAGTCGTAAATGCAACAAGTGGTTACTTTTTCTGCCAATCCACTCAGGAAGTGAGTGTTTTATGTTGGTGGCATGATGCAGGTGTATGATAATGAGCAGATCTGACATACATCATATACACAATTGGCAGCATTTGATGATACGTCAATTGGTGCTCAACCCGCTTGCAGTACTTGTTTTCCCGGGTGGCGCAGGGTGTACACATGGCTTGAGGCAGCGTGTAAGCTGAAAGGCGGTGTCTTTTGAAGGGACTTGGCGGATCCCACATTAGAAGGCTACCACCCCCGTTCCCTCATTTCTTGCCGGAACCGAGAAGCAGGGAATCAAAATTGGAATGAGCCCCAGAAAAATAATCCAACTGGTGGTTTCCTTTAAGGGGAGTTCTGGGGTCATTCCCACATTCCCTACCCATCACCAAGTATTAGCTCTGGCTGCGCTTGCTCCCTTGGGCTTCTTCCATTTGCTTAAGAATATGTGTTATTTTCCCCTGTTGGTTTTAAAGGAAATGTATCACGTGAAATATTTGCTCATTTTTCCCAGGGGTTGCAAAAGCAAATGGAAGGCTTCCCATCGCGTGAATTGGTGGCCGTTTGGCAAGCCGTCGCCGTTTGGCCCAAGCCGCCAGAAGGCCTTGGCCGAGGCCGCTAACTGGAGCCCCTCCCGGGGGCCATGCGCTCCCAGGCCGGGCGATCCATGGAGGGGTTTCACTGCATGCAAAAGGCCAGGTCTTGTTTTTGTCTGGTTTTGTTTGTTGTGGTTGGCTTGTTTCTTTTTGTTTCTTCTTTTTTGGGGTGTTTGTTTGTTTGTGTGTTTGTGTGTTTGTTTGTGTGTTTGTGTGTTTGTTTGTGTTTGTTTTTTTGTTGCTGTTTGTTTGATCGTTTCTGTTTGTTTGTTTGTTTGTTTGTTTGTTTGTTTGTTTGTTTGTTTGTTTGTTTGTTTGTTTGTTTGTTTGTTTGTTTTCTTTGTTGTTTCTTGTTTTGTTTTTTGTGTTTTCACAAGGGCCAACTTTAATTTGTGATTCCATTTTCTGCGCACCAATCCTGGACCGCAACATTCGAGTCAGATGATGGTTGGCGCCATTACAGCAAGGCATCCGCCGATGGTTTTTGCGGTGGAGCCATTGTTTGAATGTATGCGCTTCGTTCCATACGGTGGAGTTTCATGTAGATTGGCTAGGTCCCCAGTAGTGCCAACTTTTGCCATTTCTTTTTTGGGGGAGGGTTAGTCTACTAAAATAGACTACAGAGAAAAGGGTACCCTTATTCTACCCTCTCTACTGGAGAACCCAGTTGGCATCCGCTGAGGTTTTTGCTTGTTTGAATATGCTTTAATTGGTTCGTTCCACACGGTGGAGCTGTTCGCAAGTGAAGCGCCCTTTTGATCACATTGGCGACTCCAAAGTGCATTGAAGGGTTCTTCAAGAGAGACTGGGTGCGGTGGTTGAAAGGCTTGAGCCTCCAAGTCAGCATCTTTGTTCACGGCAGCCTGGCTGCGGGTTATAGCCCCAAAATGCTCCAGGGAAGAGAGAACAACTCACCAATCTGATGCGTCGCCCAAGATTCAGACGGTGGTTAATGACCCGGACGGTTCACGAGGAAACCACCAGGCGATGCACAAAGATTGGTTTTCCAATGTTTTCCAGACCCTCAGGGGGTGCAGCCTGGTAGGTCCTGGGTATGGGGGATATCTAAAAGAACACGATGTGCAGTTTCGCCGACATATTCGTTCTCGGCTTGACTGCTATTGGATTGGATCTTTATTAACTTCTTGCTTGAAATCAAGCTGGCTTTTCCGCTAACCCCCCCCCAAAAAAAAAAAGTGACAACAACTTGTTTGTTGCAGCAACCAAGTTCACTCTTCTTTCGGGTGAGTAGGGAATGCGGGAAGGGTTCCAAGTCGAGACCCTGACTCCTGACGCAAACCGTCGAGGGCCGATGGCTTGCAGCGCTGGCACTGGCGCTGGCCACCAGCCAGGCGCATCCGGCAAGGTACAGGACGACGGAAGCGTCACTTCGAATCCCAAGGTAAATGGGAAACCATCCCTGACCTTAACAAACCACAAGATTGAGGGGAGTAAACCTCCATTTGTTGAAGAATATTTGTGTTATTTTATGTTTTCCCCTGTTGGTTTTAAAGGGAGTCTATCACTACTGGAAATATGTTCTCATTTTTTCCAGGGGTCGCAAAAGCAAATGGAAGTAAATGGGAAACCATCCCGAACCTTAACAAAGCACAAAGTTGAGGAGAAGCTGAATCATTGAACTTACAGTCCCTCGGAACAGCCGGAAGCTGCCCCTATTGGCCACGGTAAATGGAACCGAGCCTTCTAAGAGGGGTCCTGGGACCTTCCATGTTAGTCTGGAAAAGCGTGCTTGCTGATGGGCTTGTTTGTTTCTGACGCATGGTGTGGCCAGGGTTGCAACATTGAACACAAGTCCCACGTGCCGCTCAGGACCTGTCCCAACGATTTTACGACCTTTCCGCAGCACCCCGAGTATGGGTGGGCGGTACTATTAATGAAAAAAGTATATGCATACATATGGCTGTGGCTCAGAAAACCGGTACCAAAATGGAACCCTGGTAAGTGGAAAGGACTAAAACCTGCGGTTTGCCCCTGTTTAATTCTGAGCCACACCCATATTGCACATGGCGGTGGCTTTAGTTAAAACCCATGCAATCCCATTGCCTGGAAGCTCGCAGGTTGGCTGGACCTTGCCGGCTTGGCACCAGCCGCTGGGCGGATGGGTCGGGTGGGATCCCATCTTTGGCCGACCCGGTTTTCGGGGGACGGCTTCGGCTTCTCAAACGCTTTCAGACACTTTCGCGGAGTAGCCATATATCCTTGCAAAGCGCCTCTTGTGGTTCCGCAGCCTCATGCGCAAGGCACAAAGGGCACTTCATGGCTAGTGAAAGGCAATCCGAGTTGCGGTGGTAAGGCTCTTGGGAATCGATGTCTCTTTCAGCTTCACGGAGAAAGGCGGAGAGGTTGATCATGCATAGCACGCGTCGCCGAAGGAGCTAAGATCGTTCATCCGCACCTCACCAGAGACTGAGTCGCCCGCTTTGGTTCTGCCCCAAGGCCCCGGCCGTGCGAACGCGCGCGGGTTGAAAGCGGGCGAAGCGGGCGCCTGGAGCCACAGACCTCCTTTCTTAGCCAGGCGCGAGGGTTTGGGAGAGGGGTTGGCGTGAAGGCTGCGATTTTCCTTAAGGGCGAGCGATGCATGGCAGCTAACTAGTGAGCGCACTCGGCAGAGCATTGCTCTTGATTGAGCAGAAGGGAGGACGGGAAGTTTGCAGAAGCACCTACATACCCTGAAGTCAAACTGTTTTGTTGGCACTAGTGACTATTGTTTCATTTGCATGTGCATATGTGTGTGTGTGTGTGTGTGTGAGTTTGTGCCTGCGCGTGTGCGTGCGCTCGGATGCGGGTGAGTGTGAGCGTAGGTGTGACTGCGAGTGTGTGCTGTGTGTGTGTGTGTGTGTGGAAGAATGGCATCAGCTCTGACGCTTGACACTTGTCTTACCCGGAGACAATGAGCTTGCAGGGGAAGGCGGCTGCCATCCGTCCACAGAACTGTCGCCTTCAGCTCTTACTCTGTGGGCACCAGCTCACCAGTCCGTGGGAAACCTTGGCTGGTGGAACCAGATGCCTCCGAATGGGACGTCATGGACAAAGACCTATGAGTGCAGCAGGTCGTGTAAGTTGCGCTTGCCCAGGCGAGCATTCACAAGCCAAGCCTTCATGCCGCGACCACCCTCCAGCAAAAGAAATATTCAGAGATAAAATATGTAGCTCACGATCCCAAAGCATGACCGCCAGCTACATGCATGGAAGGGCAGGAGGAACCGGCATTAGCCAGTCGGACCCCTAAAAAGCAGCAGAGATGTGAACAAGTGCCCTTTTCCCGTCAGTCTTCAAGTGCGGAACCCGTTCCTGTTGATCTGGTGAAAATAGCATTGCGCAAGCCTTCCCTGCTTCAGAGAATGTATGATTAGGTGTGTGTCGCGTTCTGGAGGATGTGGAGTGCAGTGACAGCATGTGAATACGGGGAAGATCATCGCATAGCGCGACACCAGTCTCACGTGAATCGAGCGGAGACCGTTGCCACTTTTAGGCCACCAATGTGCCTTCGGCAGCTTGAATGCCGGCACGCTTCTTCAAATTCTGGGAATCATGGGTGACGGGTGTGTCTCAAAATAGGAGACCCCTTGTGGAATTTTGAAAGGATGCCGACAAGAAGCCATCCTAAAATTGGACCCCCAATTCTGAGAGACACCCAGATGGTTTCCAGTTGGTTGCTTGGTTCTAGGGGTTGATTCCCCATTCTTTTCAAGCATCGTTTTTTCAACCACCAGCTGTTTCCCTGAGTGTTTGATGGTTTCCTGAAAAGATTCGGATCCCTGGGTTCAGAATGAAAATGGCAGGTACCCCTAGAACAGCCATATAGAAATCGCTGAACTGGGCCATCCTTCCTTCACCCAAAAATATACATGAGAAACACCCAGATGGTTTCCAGTTGGTCGCTTGGTGTCTGTCTTTTTGACATCGCTAGGCTCCATTGCTGCTGGCGCTGGCCTTACTGCTGCCCTTGCCGGTCGCCGCTTTGGCACCGCAGGCGGACTTTCCAGATGGGAATCCCGCGCCTTGGCGCGGAAGGCTGGCAGCTGTTAACTCTACTGCTATTGGGTAACGGATCTTTAGACTTCTAACTTTTTTTGGGAAATCAAGTTGGGTTTTCCACTAAAACCCCCCAAAAAGTCGTTTTTTTTTTGCAGGGGGGTCAACAGCAGCCAAGTTAACTGTTCTTTTTGGTGAGGGGAATGCGGGAATTGATTCCCAGGGGTTCCCTGAAAGGAGATTTCACCAGTTGGGATGAGGCGTTTTTCCAGTTGGATGATGCCAATTCTCATTCCCTGCAAGTGTTCGGCCCACGATAAAGGCTCCAGGGGCAGCTTTTATTTCTATGTGGGCAGAGTTTGTCACATCCATTCGAGCATTTGCTTTATCGGAGGGGCTGGATGTGTGCACTCCTTTCAGGCCGCGGAAAGAAATTTAGTGCATCCAAGCACACAAGCCAAAGATGGTTAACCAGAGGGGGTGGTCCTGTGAAGAGAATTCTGCAGTGTGCAAATACATCCGCTGGCAAAAAGACTTGCAGGCTGCGAGGCATAACACTTCAATATACTTCACCTACTTTCAAGTTATGACATCCCGCAGCTATGAGCTCGCCCAAGCAATTGTGAAAGCACCGCCCGTGCCAGCAGAGCCTACCATTGCATGGCAAGCCCCACGGAGTTTTGGAGGGCGCTGCGCAATCTAAGGGCATTTGGGCGACCGATGGTTGCCGTGTCAGTGGACCTGGAGTCGCAAAAGCGTGGAATCTCCTTTGGATGGAAATGGGCTGTGAGTCAACCTTAAACACCAAACCAAAGGGGCTCCAAACCACGAATTTGCCAAAAAAGCTGATTTATCTTCATCCTTGGGGAAATGAATCTGATGGTCGAACCACCAATTTGGGGGGGGAAGAAGCTGATTTTTGTTCATGCGTGGGGAAACGAATCTGCATTGCCGTCGGTGCCAACGAAGGGAAGAACAAATCAGAAATGTCCAAGGTGGCCAAGGACCTTCGCTTGCCCCCGCTGCCAGCAGAGGAGATGCAGAGGCGCGGGTGGGTTCCGAACGTGGCAAGCGGCCTTGGCTTAAAGCGATAGGCGCCAGTTCGGAGGGTTCTGAGAAGGGTCTTCCAGGTGGGTGTTTCTTGTTTGTTGGTACCCGTTGGGGCAGGTGTTGGACAACCACCATGTTTGTCGGGGGGGTTGCAGCCTTAAAAAGGACAGGGTTTAAAGGGAAAGCAAGAGGAACGCCGAAGCCATTGTGGAAATTCCAAGCTTGAAAAAGCAACCCCGGTGGGTGGGAAGGTAGCGAACGTAGTTCAATCTAGACCAGGAAGTCCGAAGGGATGCCAAGGTCGCACATCATATTTTCAAGAGAGGTATCGGTTGGGTAGATGAGGTGTTCCTTTTCAGGCAAACGTAGGCAGAAGGTCATGTCAAGCTTAGGCTTAGGTGATTTTGTCAGGCCAGATGAATTAAAGGGATCGATTGGGCGGAGCTGATGGCAAGCCATGCTCGTTTCCCGAAAGCGTTTAATAGCTGTGAGTAGTTGGTGTACTTTGCTTGAAATGCCAATTCACCTAGTTGCCACAAGCTGCCGCCCCAGGAGAAGAACAGCGCCAATGGATGTGCTGAAGACTGAGAAGTGGTACAAGCAGGGCGCTTCAGCTTGACTTGAAGGCTGTTTTGGCTTCGAATGTGTCTGTCCTGCCTGCCAAATCGTATATGAGGCAGTGTGTAGTTTTGAAACGTCTACGCTTCTTACGACAACATGTGCAAAAGCGTGTCCGAATGCGAGTTTACATCTGGTTTCCCAATGATTTAGCTTCTGAAGTCACTCATGTTTGCCATGAATCTCTTCCAGGAAAGTGTTTGAGCAGTTGGTATGTGGCCTTTATCTTTATCATTTGGTGCATACGTGAGCCGTGAAACGATGGCCTTAGAAGTGGCTTCTTCAAGTTAACCAGTTGCTTACTATTTAGCCTGGAATGGCATGCGTCGCTTGGGGTACCTCTACCGGCTGGGACGCATGGGCCCAAGGCGAGTTGAGGGCCATGCAACGCAGCCACAGCTAACCAGATTGTGCTGTGACCGCGCATCGCAGACGCAAGCCGAAGCCACAAATTGTAGCCGCAGCTCACATGTGGCGGAGATCTCGTTTTGACAATTCGAGCCACAAGCCTGCTGCAAGCAACTGCCTTTGGGCACCTGCACTAGCAAACTAGTGGCATGTCTTATTTGTGTGGCTTTCACGGACACATGACACATGTCAAAGAGAAGCATCATGCTCCTTGAAAGGTGAACACCTGCCAACCACTAGCCAAATATCAAACACCCCGAGTTTGCTGGTGCTTCAATGTGGCCATGAAGCCCAATCTGTTGCGCGTATCGCTGAGGCAAGAGGGCCTTTGAATCCAACTGCTCCGGGTGTCACCCCATTTCGCGCTCTGTGAACTTGAGAAACCAGAGTCTTGGCAGCATTGACTGGCCTCCGACCTTTGTCCATTTGACACGAGCCAGGGCGACCTTGAGATCCACACCCTGGGCCGAAACCCAAAACCCAAGCCCTAGGCCGAACCCAAAACATACTCCACTAACCCTAAATACAGTACAGCTAAACCTTTCGCACGCCCTAAACCTCACACATCCCAAAACCTGAGCCCTAAGAACCCAAACTCTCATACAAAACCCTGAACCTAAGAACCCAAACTCGTCCCTTTTGAAGCAAACTGGGACGTGACTGATTCCTTCCATTGACAATTCAGCCGATGAGCTGAGGGATCAGCTTTTGAGTAAGGAGCCTCTTGTCTGCAAGAGCGCACAGGAGTGCAGAGGAGGGCGTCCAAAACGGGGGCGGTTTTCCTATGGGAACCACAGCCAAGAAAACGTTGGTGCACTTTGCTTGGATGTTAGGACTTCAACTTTGTGAAACTACTGAGTTTTCCACTAAACCACTCAAAGTTAGTCACTTTTAGCAGGGGGGCAGAAAGCAACCGAGAAGGGTGGGGCTTGTTGCTTATTGTTGGCCTCCCTATGCTTCCCTTCAGCGAACCGCAAGGGGTGTGTTGGCATGGTCAGTTCCAGTGGCTGGAGCCAGCCCTGACTCGCTTCGACTTGATGTGTCCGTGAATGGGAAGTTGTGAGCAAACAAAGGTTTCAACTTCATGGGAACCACGAGTTGGTAATCAATCGAGGCTGGTTTGATTGCAAGGGTGTGTTGAATGATAGACGGGGAAGATGGCGCTCAATCAACAACTCAACAACTAGGAGAAAACAATCAACATGTCCTTTCCATTTCCTTTTCATTCCATATTGCCTGTCCGTTAGTAGATACATTGTAGTGTCCCATGAAGCCAAAGCTGCGCGTGGCTGGCTGGAGCCACTGCGCGTGAGTTGATTCTCAGGTACTTTCAAAAGCTTGGCGGCATCGACGACGCCCGCATCCAGTAGCTCAACTTGAGGTTGTGCAGTGGGCGTGTGCAGTTTTGTTCGAGGTTCGCGGACCTGTTTGCCTTTCTCCACACATTTTGATGAGACATGTTGGATTCCAGGGCTTTGAAGCTCATCCAGCCCAAGTTGGAAAGCTGCAGTCATTGCCCTTGGACTGTTTCGCCAGTGGGTTCGTTTTTGCGCAGCTGCAGAGGGAGCGCTGGCCTTGACGCAGCTCAAGGTACAACATACGGTATGGGTCCGGCAACATGCCTGGCTTCGCCGCCGCCTCTTGGAAGCAAACGGTGGCGAAGGCGTTGAGGCCCCCAGGGGCCAACTTCGGGGCTGAGCCAAGCGCCGACCAGCGCGTCAGAGGATTCCAGCCATAGCCATTGCTGCGAGGGCATAATAGTTACACACGAGTTACACATGTTGATTCAGTTGGAAGCGGGTCCACGAGCCTCCGGGTGGTGGCACGCCATGGTCCATCCCCTTGCCATCGAAGAATTGGACTGGCCCGCCCCCTACGAATGGTGCCCCTGCATCGCTGCCATGGCCGCCATGATCAGTCGGAGCTGTGCTTGAGGATTGCGGGGACCTCAACGACAACTTCGCATCCACTTGCAGCACCATTGTGCCACTGTCTGAAGAGAAGCTCCGCGACGTGCCCTGGCTGAAGGTATGTGCCCCCCTTTATTTGGTCGGTTTAGTCAGAAAGGGCGTCCATATCGACTCAACTGCCCCACAACAAAGCTTGGCCTTGTTTCCCCCACTGAAGGTCTTCGCATTGCTGTGTGTCGCGGACAGGGCGTGTGCAACGAAATTGGATGTTCGCTTGAAAGAAGTCGGGCCGAGGCAACACGCACAGAAGCCTGATGTTGATTTGCAAATGAGATCTGAATGTAATTTTTAGACGCAATCACGTTATTTTCATGCTATCGAACGTATTGATTTGAAGCTGTTCAGGGGCATCTAAAAGTTGGGCATCAATGAAAAGACAGGGAGGTTGAAGAGCAGATGAGCGTTGAAAAGACAGGGAGGTTGAAAAGACAGGGAGGTGAAAAGTTGTTCCCGGCCTGCGGCACAAAACCGGAGTGCATGAAACCATGGCAGTGCCTTTGTTTTGGGCTAGCCTTCCACCTTTGGGCAATAAAACGGACCACCACCCATTCCCCACGACCGAGTTTGATGAAATGTCATTATACATGATCTGTAGAGGTGTCCCTGCAACAAGTATGAGTCACATTGGGCCCTCGACTGGCAAACCTGCCACTGCCAGCCTCCCTGCCACTGCCTGCCCCCCCGCGTGCCTTGGGAGTGACCTTTCCGTCATTCAGTGACAGGTGCAGGACTACCTGCTGAATCGTGCCTGCCTCGGTGCGTCAGTGTGTTTTTGCGTGCTTTGGGCATCCATCAGCGGTTTCATCATGTGCTTCAGCTGCCCTTGTCAAAGCTACCAAGTGGGCTGCGCAATGCGTGTCAGATGCTCAGGCGTGAATACGGCTGCTCTGCTGCATTCTGTGAGCGTCACATTTACGTTTTCTAGCTCTACTCGCTGGACATAGTGCCTGCCTGTTGGAACGTGAGGCAGCTGTGTTGCAAGTATTTGAGTGCATGCCCAGCTGGCTGGTGGATGTCAGCATAAAAGGGGTCTAGCAGCTTCATCACAATGGCTCACTCTCGCAATTCTCGGATTTGATCAAGCAGAGTGTACTGAAAGATCTTGCGTAAGCTAGGTCCTCCAGTAGTGCCTTTTACCCTTTTTTGGGGGAGGGTTCCCAAATAGACTACAGAAAAAAAGTTGGTACCCTTATTCTAGCCTCTCTACTGGAGGACCTAGTAAGGGAGTGTTGCGCCGCTGGATTGGATGCCTTCATCTCTGCCAGCCAAGGATGACTGGCAGAACCCACCTTGAGCCTGTGAGTGGCGAACTCTTGGCAAGAGGTTGGCTTTTCGCTGGCGCAGGCCGCAGCTATAGACCGCTTCGAGCTGGACCAAATGCGTATGCTAGGAATGCAGCTCTTTGGCGAGGACGTGTAAGTCCATGCATCAGGACAAATGACCAAAGGGTATCGGTGTTTCTGTGGACAGGAGTGCTTTTCGGGATGGTTTGGGTGTTTTGGGGGGTCTGGCGGGTTTTTTGGGTGTCTGTTTTTATCTTCCCGGTGTTTTTGGTGTCTGGTCGGTGTTTTGGGCGCCTGGGGCTGTGTGCGGTCGGTTTGTAAACAAAATCAATGTTTACCCCGGATTTACAAAACCTGTCCCATTCTTGCTGGGTGGTCCCTCAATTCAGTCTCCTTCGGCTTCCTTGGTGCCAATTCGAACTGCTCTGTCCCGGGCGAGCGAACTGAGCTGGGGCTTCAAAGCCGTCAGGATCGTCCGTGAATTTTGTCGGCATGGCATTTTTTCGTGTTCCACTGGGCCCTGTTCAATCCTTTTCTATGTGTATACAAATGGATGTGTTTTTTTCAGTATTGCATTATATGCGTGCATATAATATACTAATATATATATATATATATATATATGCGTGCATGTAATATACTAATATATAGCAAGGGTTTTCTTTGTGGTTCGGTTTTCTGCTTCGGGCAAGATGACAGTGGCTCTTGTCTCGCAGGGGGTTCTTTCCGAAAGCGTGTCGCGGCTTCGGCGGCACCAAGGCGCCTGGCTTCGCAGTCGCTGACGCAGGGACAGGCCGGAAACGGTTGGTCATTCAGCTGGTCCCAGTGCTTCCTTCCGGCGTTGCGCCACTATAGGTACCCAGAGGTTTCCCTGTTGTAAATTCTAGAGGTCACGGAAAATAATGGTGACAACTGATTAGTAACCCCCCCCCCCCCCCCCTTCAAGGTCGACAAGGTTTGCAAAAGTCCCAAAAATTGAGATTTTTGGGAGGACCCCCCTGATTACTCTGGAGCCCCTTCGTTCCTCGTCCTCTTACTTCTGGTCCCTTCGGGGCAGTAGGACTTTAAAAGGCAACAGCACATTTTTTGGTTTTGAGCCCAAACGAGCCCTGATTATTCGCGGGGGGGTTCCTGTTAATGAGGGGGGACTGGCCTCCAACGGGGGTCCCCTTTGTGAGCTTGAAAACCTTGTCATTTTAAACAAATTTTAATAAAGAAAAATGCATTTCGGGGGAGGCACATTTTGGGAAAAACTTGGGGTTCAATAGTGACTCAGTATTGGTGGGTTTAAGCACAGACTAAGCAAATACTAAGCAAGAAGGAAAGCACCTTTTCTGGCAGGTTTTTGTTGGCTTGGGGGCTGCAGAGGGATACCTTTAATCAGGGGGGTTTTGGGGAGGGCCCAAACATAATTGGGTAGGGTTTTTTGGGGGAAACCTTGTTGGCACTTTACTTTAGTAACTTTACGGCCAGCCCCTGAGGTTTGCCTGCGCCCCGAACCAACGCCCCGACACAAAAACCCTAAACCTAAACCCTAAAACCCATAAATCTAAACCCTAAAAACCCTAAACCTCAACCCTAAAAACCAGAAACCTAAACCCTAAAAACCCTAAACCTAAACCTTAAAACCCTAAACCTAACCCTAAACCCTAAACCCTAAACCCTAAACCTAAACCCGGAAAACCCCTAAACCTTAAAACCCCAAACCTAAACCCTAAACCCTAAACCCTAAACCCTAAACCCTGCAGAAACCTAAACCCTAAAAACCCTAAACCTAAACCCAAACCCTAAACCTAAACCCTAAAACCCTAAACCTAAACCCTAAAAAAACCCAGACCTGCCTGCTACCCACGCCCTCGTGGTACCATCTGAAGAGAACGCAGGTCACCACGTGTCAGGTATGGCTGCACGAGTTCTGCTACTTGAGTAGTAAAGGGTGCCATGCTTGAACCACGTGCTGGACAAGGGTGGATTAGGGGGTGCCGGCAAACCACGGGGGCTGTGGGTAACTTTAGTATTGGTGAGAATCTGGGGGGGAAATGGGGGAACCTTTAATCGGGGGGGGTGTACTAATCGTCTCCTTTTATGGCGAGCGATTCCACTTGGGGCTGGAAGGAGCTTGTCATCTTGGCCTGTTTGGGAATCCAATTGTTGCTTCTGGTTTTGCTCTGTCCTATCATGCATAATATCCTATTATGCAGGGTGTCTTTTGACATGTCCGAAACTTTGACTCAGCCCAACCTGGCACTTTGCACCTCACTTCTGGTGAACTAGTGCATGCACCCTTACTGTTGAGTTGTATGAGCCGCAGGACCCTCAAGAGAAGAAAGTTGCGGCCACAAAGAAGCAGTTTGCGCACAGTTTTTTTTGTTTTTGTTTGGTTTGCACTTCCGGCCTAGCACAACTCATGAAGTGATTCTTCAGGAAATTGGACAGGACAATATCTTGCATGAGTCATGAAAGGCGTTCGGTGATCCAGCTTGTGAAAGCTGGGCAGTGTTGCCCAATCAATATTCTTCGAACTGGCTAAAATCCAGCACTTGTGATGCCAAGATCTTGAATATTCTGTACATGTCTTCTTTTGGAGGCGTGAGAGGAAGCCTCGAAATGCAGAGCTGTGATTCAACATGAGCGACGCTTCCTAACTGCCACCCCCGGCAGACAGCTCCCGGGATGTGTCAGTCCCCTGAGTTTGGCTCACACGTAGCTGGTTTACACCTCAACTTGCGGCCAAAGTTCTTCCAAGATTCTGTCAGTTCTTCCTTTCTGCCGTTTTGGGGAGGGGGTCCCCTCAAAGCTCACGCCGGTTGCGCCCACCATTTGGGGGGGGGGCTGAAACGTGTGGGACGCTGGGAATTCCCAGTCACTGTCTCAGGTTGCCGCCTGGGCGGCTGGTGGGGCCGGAGCCCCGGATGGCTTGAGGTCTGGCAGCGCTGCCCGGATCCACTGCCAACCACTGCTTTTTGATGCTTTTTGTTGCGTTTCAGAACATGTGCGACTTCCCGTTGTTGGTTTCAAAGAGAATCGATCTCACTACTGGAAGTATGCTTTTTGTTTGTTTGGCTTCCTGGGGACTTGAGCAAATGGAGGTTAGGGACACCTGGAACTCGGGCGGAAAAAACATGCTGACGCCTTTTACAAAATGGACGCGTCATTTTCTACCCCTTCGGGTTTCTAGAGGGAAACCAACAGGAGCACCGTTGCGCCATTTCAGGGGATGTTACCAAAACAGGGACATCCATTTGGACATTGGAAGAAAAATCGTTGGGTTGCGGATTCCAACGTTTGGCGCGGCTACCTTTTGGGTTTCCTGGACTAAACGTCTGGCAAGAGCAAACTTTCCAGTCGAAAAATCCCCCAATGATGAGATTCGGTCGATTTGCTTTGCCGTCCAACCCTGGCATTTGCGCATAGGCGGTTGCTCGGTTGCCCGTGTTCAACAAGTGTTTGACTGGTGAGGACATCAAACGTGCACCGTTGGCCAAAAACATGGCTGGCGAAGGTCCATCAAAATGAAGCCTTTGCCGCCGAACTGGGTTGTGTTGGAGGCTTCTTCCGAACACAAAACTCCCAAACCCAAAACCATCAACCCTGACGCTACACCCTAAACCCTAAGCCCTAAACTTCCGAAGTCCCCAGACTTGGGGAGGCAGGTTGGTAGTGATGTTGTTCAATGCTTTGCACGTGTTGCAATTGCTGCTGGTTGGCTTGTGTCGCTGCTCCATTCGCTGTTGGTGTGGCGTTGTTCCGTTTTTTTTTTGGTTTTTTTTTGCCATTCTCGCAACATAACCCAGTATCACACCTACTACTGTACAATACATACCCCACCCTATGATAGCAGCCAAGCCGGGCCAGCCTGAACCCCATTCTACATACACCTTGACTCTCATCTACACCAACCCGGGACGCTTCAAAATGCTCCGAAACCCCTATTTTAAGTCGCCGATGCAGAAACAATGCCACGTGGACCTCACATCAAGTATACAACAAAAGCCACCCCCTTTTTGTTCAGTTTCCCAAAGCCGACCTTTTAACCTTTTGGTTTGCCTGAATTGGTTTTCAAGGTTCCAAAAGGTTCCAAAGGTCCTTTGGACAAGTGAGTTTGTGTTGTGTAATGTTGCTTTGGGCAGTCGGCCTGGAAAGCGCTCATTTGGTCTGAGCAATCTGAGCCAGCACAAAGTGAAGGATGAGCGCTGAAAAGGAACGCACCACTAGAAATCAGCCCAGTGTGCAATTTTCCATCTTGTTCATCCCCTGCCGGGCTCACCATGACCCATGGACCCCCCAGCTCCTTAAGTTACCTACGAATTCACAGCAGGAAGTGTCACTTGAGACCTCTCAGGTCTCGCTGCAACGGCTGCGCTGTCCTGGCACGTGTTCAGCGGCGGCTTCAGTGTCCCCCAAAATTGGGTGTGGTCCTAACAAGCACCTGCACGTATCTTGACTGCTATTGGGTTGGATCTTTAGACTTTAACTTTTTGGTTGAAATAAAGGTGCTTTCCACTACACCCCCCCAAAAAGCTAAACTTTTTGCAGGTGGGTCAACAGCAACCAAGGTATTCGCTACAAAGGCATCCCCCAAAGCCCTGTTGAAAATGCCGTAAACGGTAAGCGAGGGTCTTGGCCTTTCCTTGACAGGCCTCAGGAGCAGTGTCACTGGGACTCTGGAATCAAATATCACGTAGCAATTCCTTGAAAAGGTTTGGCCCATTGGCAGCCGGAAGCTGATCCAGGCAAGTCTGTCGGACGCCACTTTTAGCCAGGAGCCGAGAGCGGCGACGTCCAGCTGTTGCCCAGAATAGGTTGTTTTTTGGGCAAACTGGCATTCTTGTGATAGGCGCACCTTCCGCGCCCATGCTCGAAGCTTGATATATTGAACGTGCCAGAGATGAATGTGGTTGATGGCAGCGGCCAGCCTTTGGGCTGTTTGCGGTGGATGGCATGTGCCCATTGGTCCCTTTGAACGTGCAGCGAACTTGACCCATGCGCCCATGTCACAATCTCGATCTAGTGTTTGCATCCAACTAGTTTGTAACAACGAGGCTTGTCCGTTTTGTATAATGCAACTGCGTTCCCACACTAAACCCTAAACCAACCCTAAGCCCACCCTAAACCAACCCTAAGCGAAACCCCACCCTAAACCCACCCCAAACCCACCCTACACCCACCCTGAATTTACCCCTTTACAAGGCATGTCTCATTCTATGTCATGCTGTAATGGGCATTGTTGCTGCATGTTCAGCGGTTGTTACACTCTCGAAAGGGAATGGCCACATGCAGTCCAAATGCTGCCAGGCTCTGACCAGCGCTTACCACTGGTCACAGAGTTGGACCGCATGGAGAAGCTTTCAACAGTGGAGCTGAGGCGCGACGTCCTAGACAAGTGGCAACTTTTTGTTGCACGTGTCAGGACACCTTGGCGAAACCCGTTCTTTTTTGTTTTATGAATGTTTTTGGTGTGGGGTAGGCAATGTCCTTTGAGCAAACCAGGGATAGGGGTGAGATGCGATGGGAGCCCCAGCTACGTTTGGAGCCCTTCTAGGTGTACCATGCTTGGAAAAGGTTTCAAGGTGAAGACGCATGCACAAAACTGAACGTGAAAGGATGCAAAATCGGCCGAAACGTCCAGAACCCAACTGCCTGAGGCACGAGTACGAAGAAGAGGTGAAGCTTCCACCGGAGGCGTCAGCGTGAGTTGGCTGACGAGAGGTTTTGGCCCTACCCAACGTGTCCCCAACGGCTCAGCCAAGGACCAATGGATGAACGGCCAGGCTTTGTTCCGCATGGAATATAGCAAGGGGGCCCTCCAAATGTTTGTTATCCAATTCTACCAGTGAGCATGTTCTATCATAGGAACGAGGCTTTGTACACCCATGTTAGTTTGTGGGAGGGTATCATTCGCGGACACGCGCGTTGAGCACTTGTGATGGCTCCCGACCAGCTGCCAAAGCCTTTGTGTCGCGTCCGACAGTGCGCGTCCATGTGGCATTTGGATTTGTTTTTTGTTTGAGGGCGATAGGTCGTTCTCCTACAGTCCTTGCCATTTTGGCGCAGGCGCAGACGTTGCAAACTGAATGAACAACAAATCAAAAAGGCTGAGCATGCCGAGCTGTTCAAGGCTGCTTATTCATTGTAGAGTAGGCCGTGCCTTAAACCGATTTTGCGATGTTTGCAAAGGACTGCAGTGCGAGCCCACTTTGGACTATGGTCGCCACTCTGCCAAGCAGCTGTTCCCAACTGGCTCAGGCAACATCATGAAAGCAGGCAACAGACATCAACATGCACATGGCACACATGAAGCTGACCCTGCGTGGACCCGCAGCATGCAGGACACATCGGCCCTGCAAGTGGCCTCCGTTCATAGCCGGAAAGCTCATTCAGATAGAAAGGTAGTGGCGCCTTCTCATGAAGCCCCGCAGCATGCAGATCTCACCTGCCTGCGTGGCTACTATGACAACAGCTGGGATTGGAATGACAGCCTCCGCAAGTGGCAGCTTCTCATGAACTAAGTGGCACGCTTTCTGTTGACGTTTTCTCCCCGCATGTCTCTGGGGAAAGCTGTTGGCGCCATGTAGCCAGCCTGTCTGTCACGCATGCCGCTGGACTGGGATGTGAGGGCCTGAGCTGGCCTGCCACAGCGGGAATCCGGGTCCCGGTAGAAACCGGTATGCAAACCCTGGGGCTCGGGAACCTTGCATAGGTGTCCTTTCTGGTTGGTTTGCTTAAAACAAAAAAAACAAACCCCTTTACCTGGTGGTTCAATCATCTACCAAGTTTTTTTGCGGAAGCATTGGGATAGGACGTGAGGTTCCCTGCTCAGTGGCACTGTTGCCTCCTTTGGGTCTGCAAAAAAAACAAAAAACGGAAGGCTCCCTTTTATGGGCAAAAGGACATGGCCAATAGGGGTCTTTGTTGCTGTAACGTGTGTTGGGCTACTTCCTTTTGAAGCATAAAGCTGGGTTTGGTTGGGTCTCTTGACGAGTGAACTGTTCCTGCATTTTGGCTGCCAAGGTGCTGCACTGGCCTATCGCCACTCGCAGCCTGGCACGGGAGCGAAGTCTTCCGGACTGAAGATGTGGAAATCAAGGGCGTCAAACATGCAGGAACTGGATGGACTGTTAGTAGCGATTGTCTTTGGCATGATTTGTCATTCAAAGGCAACCATTGGAAATCACCAAGATGATGTTGACCCGAGTGCAACGTGTGCCCGCTGATTCCAGGCAGCGCCAGCTTCAGCTTTCTCGAGCATGACGTGGTGTTGAAGACAGGCACGCGGGCGGATGAGATGCAGCCCAGATTCCTGTGCTGTGCATATTTGCCATGACACCTGGCCATCCAAAGCCTGCTTGCACGTGGTCGCATCATCAACGATTGGACAGGGGCCATTCATATCCGCCGCAAGGATTCCAATGATGGGACTTCAAGCGGTTTTCTGTAAAAGGACATTTATTTATGGTTCATGAACATGTGAATGCAGACTGATGACAAGCTCTCATCATTCACATTTTAGAGGGAGTCTTTCCGAATGTAGCTCAGCGTGGACAAGTAAGTTAAAAGGAATTTATTTCACCAATTTGGCCTAGGTTCCTTTGATGCAGAGGTGCTAAACTCCCAATGGCCGTTGAAGAACTGCACGAGATGTGTTTCTTCCACGTGGGGCTCCTCGGACCACTTTGGGGGTGGTTTCCCCTATCACTGTGAGCTTGTCACTTTGAGCTTCTCACTTTCATGGGCACAGTACTGGTGAGAAGTCCAATCACATGGTGCATTTCTCATATGCCTTGCGCAAGCTGCGCAAGTTGCGCCATGCCATGGTTCGCCTGACACCCTTGGGAGTGTCGAATCCCTTCACAGGATGTCCGGATGTCCGTTTCCTTGTCCCAGATTCCTCAAAAAAGTCAACGCATCAGGCCAAAGGCTTACTTGTAGCCAATATCAATGGGCACCGTTTTCGTTGCCTTGCTGAGTCAAGAATATCTGGACGCAACGGCGGAAGAGAGAGAGAGAGAGAGAGAGAAATAGAGAGAGAGAGAGGCTTACTTGCCGTTTCCTGCTTGGTATCCTTTACTGTTGGCACGCGTTTTCTCACCTCCGCCGAGAGGTCCGCCAAAGCTGGCGGCAGGCGGAGCGGCCAAAGCAGCGCTTGCCACGCCAGAGGCGGCTCGGAACGGCTCGCCCCCAAAAAAAGGGTGGACAGGAGGCCAACATTTGAAGCCAAGAGATTGTTGAAACTTTAAACCGCCCAGTGGCCCAGCGCCCGTTTTTTCGGGCAGGGTTCCCCTTTAAACTCCAACCTGAAAAATCGGATACCCTTTTTCTCCCCAAATTCACTGGGTATCTGAGACTAGGTCCCAGTTCCTTTTCCTTCCGGCAAGCCAGTTGGTAAGGGGAAACTATGAAGAGGTAGCCATACCGAAGGGTTACCTACTATAGTGAGAATTGGAAGTACTGGGAGTGTTTAAACATTTAGAGGGGTTGGCCCAATGCTGAGAGCCACATATGAAAAAGGAATGGAAAGGGGAGCCAAAAAGGAATCCCAATTTCACTGGTCTTTTTTGTTGGAAGCGCTCATTTGGATTGCGCGCCTGTTCACAGGGGTCAAAAAGCGACCCCCAGTGCATGCCGTAAGTTATCATGCAGAGATGCCGCGAGTCGTTGCATAAGACCTGTGAAGGTTCGAACAAAATGCACGTAGGCATGGTTGTCGTTGGGAAATATTTTACATTGTTGCTTGTTGTGGTTGAATAAGAAATCCCCACTTAACTGCTAATGTTTATTTTTGTTGCTCCCCTTCCAACGTCAACCAAGTACGTGTGCACTCACTTCTTGAAAAGACATTTGGCTGTGGCTCAAAATCAAACTGGAGGGGCAAACCGCAGGTTTTGGTACTCATGTTTCCACTTACCGATCGGGCAAGCCATTTTGGAATTCCGGTTTTTGGAGCCACAGCCATCTGTCATATTGCTTTGCCTCCAAGTGGAACAACCGCAATTTTGACATTCACGCGTGGCGAATTACGTGGGCGAATGAGCAACTCGTGGGTTCAAAAATTGAATTCTTTCGGAGGCTTTGGACCTGATTCATTCTGCTGAAGTGCCCCCTACTCGAAACGCCCACTTGTTTTAAGGTATTTTTTGAAAAAAAAGCCTGGGTTTCCATAGTAAATACTTCCTTTTTTAGTAGAAAGTCAACATCATGCCTGAAAAAAGATGGTACTTGGAGTAGGGGGTGAGTTCAATCAGCATCTCATGGCCTTGCTGGCACGGTTTTCACGGTTTTTGGAGCTAGATCAGCGGAAGGAGCAGTTGGTCCAAAGTCGAGTCGATTGCTTCCTCGGCCTGTCGCATGAGACGGGTTCCTCCATTTCCCTGCTTGAAACCTCCAAAAGTGGCAGTTGTTTTTTTTTGTGGACATTGGAAACCACATCCAGTGACCTCTGGGACCTGGGAGAAATTCGGTTTTGAGACAAGGGCGGGCCGGGAATCTTTCGTGCGCAGGTGGAGACCAGAGGATTTGGTTTCGGCGCAAAGCCAACGGTGCCATGGAAGTCAGGACTGGGACCCGGACGCGGATCCGGGATGTGCCACTGGCGTGAGGAAGTCTTGGAAATTACCCTCCCAATGAACGTGGAGCCTGACAGGGGGTCCCTTGAAAAGGAGATTGTGTGGAGTTGGATGGAAGCCTGAAAACGCTTGAATCGGACCATCTGCCTCAATCAAAGGCACTTGATTTGGGAAGGGTCCAAATTGGCCCTGCGCGCAGGCCCTTAGGTCTCATGCCCTTTGATCCTTTCGCACTGCGCAACAGACGCTGTTTTGCAAATCAGCTCGGGGGTTCGCGTGAGGAACCCTCAAGGCCATGAGCAAGCGCTTTGGCCTCATGGGGCCCTATGGCGCCTCCCTGCGTCGCCCGAAGACGCCGCACCACGGCGCCCCGGCCGCGGAAGATGTTTTCTTCCGGCCCCACTTCCCTGCAGGTCTTTTTTGGGGCAAATAGCCCGCAATCTCTGATTTCCTAAAATCAAAAGGGGTTTCCCACGTCGTGTTGGAGTGTTTCTCGTGGTGGCCAACTGAAAACAGAGAGCCGCTTGTTTTCACACACACACCCACCAAGACCAGTTTGCTTTGTTCGGCAGATTTCGAAGATGCTCATTTGACGCATCCAAAAGCAGGCGGCTCCTCCAGACGCTTTCCGGAAATCAAAGTGTTCCCAACAGCCCGGGATGCTGCCGAGAGTCAGCTGACCTGCATTTTTAGTTTCCCACACCAAAGGGGATCATGCGGAGTTGCGGTTTGTTTCAATTCTCGCGCAGACCCCCGGTTTTGACTGGCCAGTCAATAGCCTGACATGTTTGCTTCGTGGCCAGCCGGCGTTGCACTCTTACGCAGGTGTGGGCCTGGTCGCGTCAGGCCGCCCGGGGGGTGGCGAAGGGGCTTCTGCAAGTCCAGTTCTTGTGTCCCTTGCGCATCCAGCGTGGCTTTTCCTGCTTGCTCTTTACCTTCAAGAGGGGGATGTGAAATGCTTTCGGGCCCAGCAGCAGTCTCACGTGCAGATCGAATCTGGCATGCTTTCGAGAGTTTATGAGTGCTGCGCCCCCTTCTCTGGACTAAATGTTGGAATCACCAAGCTGCAATTTGCTAGGCGCAGGCCCTGATAGCCATCCTACGAGCTACAGCGGTGGCTACGGCGGCGGCTATGGCAGCGGTGGCAGCGGCTATGGCGGTGGCTATGATAGCAGCTATGGCGGCGGTGGCTATGGCGGCGGTGGCTATGGCGAGAGCTACGGTGGCGGCTACGACAGCGGCTCCGGCGGCGGCTACGGCGACCCTTATGGTGGAGGATATGGCGACGGCTATGATTCTCACGGCTATGGAGGCTGGACCAGCTGATGCGTTCAACGTTCAAATGTGATGGAACAAGAGGGACCCGCTGCATGGGAGTGGTGTTGAATCACGGGAAGCAACCATATAAGCCCCTCACTTTGCGCCACATACCTAGGCACAAACAGCTCTCGACAGCTTGCAGAACGCCAATAGGGCAGAATGAGGCCAGACCCCGGTATTGACACAGCTCTGTGTTCAAAACTATGCGGACAATTCTGCGGACCGTATAAGCTACATGGAGCCCTTCTGACGGGTCTCGTATTTCCTGCGCGTTTTCCATGTCTGCTGGTGAAACTGAGGCACTGCTTCAGCTAAGGTAAAGCATCCAAGTTGATGAAACGCAACCATTTAGTCCCAACCTCGAGACGCGTGCCTCACACAGCCCATTTGTCCTGCGCAACGCGCCACCAGGTGATCCCTATGACCCTTACGGGCCGCCGCCTGATGGCTATCCTCCCGAGCCACAAGGCAATTGCCTGGTTCAAGCTTTCACCAATTCTGTAGGTGGAAGTTGCTGCCTGAATGTGTGCCTTGAGGTAATGTGGTTTTACTTTGCTCATTGTGTGTGGGCGTGTGTTTTTATATTATTGTTAGGTTTTGTTGGATGAGTGTTGTCTCTGTATATATCTGGACCCTCAAAAGGAACAAATGTTTGCTTATTGCGTGTTTTTGCTTATTTTGCCAAACGAGCGGAATTTCCGAAATCTAGGCGGAAACTGCCAATCGCATGTTTCGGGGCGATTTCTGCTGATTTAGCCTGATCTCATACATCGACTAGCGTTTCTCGAAGGGCTTTCATGCGGGCATCTTCCAAAATCGGAGTGGGACGTGAGGGTTGCCATGACATGGCGCAGGGATGCGCCACAACCCCAAACAAGGTGAGGTTCAGCTAGGAAATTTGCCCCCAATTGTTGCAATCGGTGGATTGGTGCCAACACCCCACAAATTTGGCCACCCAAAATACGCGGGAATCGGCGGGAAATACGCGGACATCGGCGGGAAATACGCGGACATCGGCGAGAAATACGCGGAAAATACACAGAAATCGGCGGAAAGGCCAAATAAACATTGTCAAAACTTGCCTGTGTCGCTTGAACAAGCTGCGAACTGGACACGAGTCCTGCTACGTGGCTCTCATGAACAGCTGGTGAGGAATGGTACTCAATGTGGTAGTTTTGATGCCTGTCCACAGGTTGAAAGAGTCTACAGTTCGTAGGCTTGGAATTGACCATAGAATTGATGAGGGCCAAGTAGTAGCTGGCAAGCAACCATGGAGAGTCGAACCAAAATTCGTGTTTTGGGGGGAAATGCGTGTTTCCAACAATTCGCGTTATTTTTGCTTTTTGAGGGAAATGTTGGGAAATTGTTCTTCAAGAAGTTCTTGGTATTCATGTTTGTTGTTGTTTTTGTGTGGGGCGCGTTGCTGGGCTTGGCTTGGCTTGGCTTGGCTTGGCTTGGCCTTTGTTTTTAAAGCGTGGTTGCGTGAGCTTGTTTGTCCATTTTGTTTGTGTGCACTGGTTTTGCGTTTCTCGTCGTCTACTCTTTCGTTGTCTCTGCGCGTCTGGGAAGGAAGGAGACAGATGAAGTAGACAGAAAGCAACCACGTGTGCGCGCGCAAGCGTCCGTTTGCGTGCTTGTGCAAGCGTAGTGTGTGTGTGTGTTGTATGTGTTGTATGTGTTGTGCGTATGTGCGTGGGTGCGTGCTTGTGCTTGTGCGTGTGCGTGTGTTGTGTGTGTTGTGTGTGTGTGTGTGTGTTTGTGTTTGTGTTTGTGTTTGTGTATGTGTTTGTGTTTGTGTTTGTGTTTGTGTTTGTGTGTGTGTGTGTTTGTGTTGCGTTGCGTTGCGTTGCGTTGCGTTGCGTTTTGTTGTGTTGTGTTGTGTTGTGTGTATGTGTGATTGAATTTGTGTTTGTTGTGTGGTCGCGTGCTTGTCCGCGGGTGCGGGTGCGCGGGTGCGCGGGTGCGTGTGCGCGTGTGCGTGTTCGTGTGTGTGTGTGTGCCTGTTCGTGTGTGTGCATGTTCGACTGTGTGCGTGTGCGTGCGTGCCTGCGTGTGTGCGTGCATGGGTGGGTGGGTGGGTCTGTGTGGGTGTGCGTGTGTTTGTGTGTATGTGTCTGTGTGTGTGCGTGTGTGCGTGCGTGTGTGTGGTTGGTTTCGTTTGGTGGGTCGGTTGGTCGGTTGGTCGGTTGGTCGGTTGGTCGGTTGGTTATTTACTTGTGTTTTGTTCGTTTTAGTTTGAGTTTGTGTGTTTGACTGTGTGTGTGAGCTTTTCTCC
Source organism: Effrenium voratum (assembly GCA_963377175.1). Lineage (NCBI taxonomy): Eukaryota > Dinophyceae > Suessiales > Symbiodiniaceae > Effrenium > Effrenium voratum. The sequence continues at coordinate 460,039 of CAUJNA010003514.1, read as the reverse complement.
GTGCCAGCGTGCGGGTGTGTGTGTGTGTGTGGGTGTTTGTTTGTTTGTACCTGTTTTTGCGCCTTCGCCGCCTGCGCCTGTGCGTGCATTGTGCGCACTGGCGTTCATGTGTCACTGCGTGCGCGTGTGCGTGGGTGCATGCTTGTGCTTGTGCGTGCGCGTGCGTGTGCGTGTGTGTGTGTGTCTCTGTGTCTCTGTGTCTCTGTGTCTCTGTGTCTCTTTGTCTCTGCGCGTCTGCGCGTCTGCGCGTCTGCGCGCCTGCGCGCCTGTGCGTCTGTGCGTCTGTGCGTCTGTGCGTCTGTGCGTCTGTGCGTCTGTGCGTCTGTGCGTCTGTGCGTCTGTGCGTCTGTGCGTCTGTGCGTGCGTCTGTGCGTCTGTGCGTCTGTGCGTCTGTGCGTCTGTGCGTCTGTGCGTCTGTGCGTCTGTGCGTCTGTGCGTCTGTGCGTCTGTGCGTCTGTGCGTCTGTGCGTCTGTGCGTCTGTGTGTCTGTGTGTCTGTGTGTCTGTGTGTCCGTGTGTCTGTGTGTCTGTGTGTCTGTGTGTCTGTGTGTCTGTGTGTCTGTGTGTCTGTGTGTCTGTGTGTGTGAGGCTGTGTCTGTGTGTGTGAGGGTGTGTGTGAAAATGTACCGGTGCCTACGGCTGTCGCTTAGTTTGTTTGTTTGGTTTGTTTGCATGCTTGTTTGTTCCTTTGCTTGCTTGTTTGTTTGTTTGTTTGTTTGCTTGATATTCGTTTGTTTTGCTTTGTTGCGTTTTGTCTTTGTTTCTTGTTTTGCTAATGTTTGTTGATTCAAGTTGGTTGGTTGGTTTGCTTACTTCCTTTGTTTTTTGTCGCTTGCCTGATTGCTAGCTTGCATGCATGTTTGTTTGTGTGTTTGCTTGTTCTGTGAGTGTTTGTTTGTTTGCGCGTGTTTGCGCGCGCGCGAGTGTGTGTGTGTGTGTGTGTGTGTTTGAGTGCGTGAGTGTGTGTGTGTGAGTGAGTGAGTGAGTGAGTGAGTGAGTGAGTGAGTGGGTGTGTGCATGTGTGTGTGTGTGCGTGCGTGGGTGTGTGTGTGTGTGTGTGCACGTGTTTGCGTGCGTGCGTGCTCGCGTGCGTGCATACTCGCGTGCGTGCGCGTGTGCGTGCGTGCTGCGAGCGCGTGTCCGTGTGCGCGCGTGTGCGTGTGTGGGTGTGGGTGTGGGTGTGTGTGTGTGTGTGTGTGGGTGTGGGTGTGGGTGTGTGCGTGTGCGTGTGCGTGTGCGTGTGCGCGTGCGTGTGGGTGTGTGTGTGTGTGTGTGTTTGTGTTTGTGTTTGTGTCTGTGTGTCTGTCTGTGTGTGTGTGTCTCCTTGTGTGTGTGTGTGAGTGTTTGTATATGGTTGTTTGTGTTCGTGTGTGTGTGTGGGTGTGTTTGTTTGTGTGTGTGTGTGTCTTTGTGTAACTGTGTGTGTGTGTGTGTTTGTGTGTTTGTCTTTGTGTGTCTGTGTGTGTGTCGGTGTGTCTATGTGTGTTTCTGTGTGTGTGTCCAGGTGTGTGTAGCTCTGAGTGTGTGTGTGTCTCTTTGTGTCTCTCTCTGTGTCTCTCTCTCTCTCTCTGTGTCCCTCTGGTCTCTTTGTATGTCTCTCTGTGTGTCTCTCTCTGTGTCTGTTTTTTGTGTCTCTCTGTGTGTCTCTCTGTGTGTCTCGTCTCTTTGTGTGTCTCTCTCTGTGTGTCTCTCGCTGTGGCTCTTTGTGTGTCTCTCTCTGTGTGTCTCTTTCTCTGTGTCTTTCTCCGTGTCTTTCTCTGTGTCTCTCTCTGTGTCTCTCTCTGTGTCTCTTTGTGTGTCTCTCTCTGTGTCTCTCTTTCTGTGTCCCTCTCTGTGTTTCTCTCTGTGTCTCATTGTGTCTGTCTCTGTGTCTCTCTCTGTGTCTTTCTCTGTGTCTTTCTCTGTGTGTCTCTCTCTGTGTCTTTCTCTGTGTCTTTCTCCGTGTCTTTCTCTGTGTCTCGCTCTGTGTCTCTCTCTGTGTGTCTCTCTATGTCTCTCTCTCTCTCTCTGTGTCTCTCTCTGTGTCTCTCTCTGTGTCTCTTTGTGTGTCTCTTTGTGTGTCTCTCTCTGTGTCTCTCTCTGTGTCTCTCTCTGTGTCTCTCTCTCTCTCTCTCTGTGTCTCTCTCTGTGTCTCTCTCGGTGTCTCTCTCTGTGTCTCTCTCTGTGTCTTTCTCTGTGTCTCTCTGTGTCTCTCTGTGTCTGTGTGTGTGTGTTTGTGTGTCTCTCCTTGTGTGTGTGTGTCTCTGTGTGTCTTTGTGTCTCTGTGTGTGTGTGTGTGTGTCTGTGAGTGTGTGTGTGTGTGTGTGTCTGTGCCTGTATGTGTGTCTGTGTGTGTGTTTGTGTGTGTGTGTCTGTATGTGTCTGTGTGTGTGTCTGTCTGTGTTTGCGTGTGTGTATTTGCGTGTGTGTATTTGCGCGTGTGTGTTTGCGTGTGTGTGTGTGTGTGTGGCTGTGTGTCTGTGTGTGTGTGTGTGTGTGTGTGTGTTTGCGCGTGTGTGTTTGCGTGTGTGTGTGTGTGTGTGTATTTGCGTGTGTGTATGTGTGTGTGTGTGTCCATGTGTGTCTCTCTGTGTGTCTTTCTCGTGTCTCTGTGTGTGTGTCCCTCTGTGTGTCTCTCTATTTGTCTCTCTGTGTGTCTCTTTGTGTCTCTCTCTGTGTTTCTCTCTCCCTCTCTGTGTCTCTTTGTGTGTCTCTTTCTTGTTGTCTCTCTGTGTGTCCCTCTCTGTCTCTTTCTTGTGCCTCTCTGTGTGTCTCTCCGTGTGTCTCTCTGTGTGTCTCTCTGTGTCTCTCTGTGTCTCTCTCTGGTGTCTCTTTGTGTCTCTCTCTGTGTCTTTCTTTGTGTCTCTCTCTGTGTCTCTCTTTGTGTCTCTCTCCGTGTCTCTCTCAGTGTTTCTCTCCGTGTCTCTCTCTCTGTGTCTTTCTCTGTGTCTCTCTCTGTGTCTCGCTCTGTGTCTCTCTTTGTGTCTCTCTGTGTCTCTCTCTGTGTCTCTCTCTGTGTCTCTCTTTGTGTCTCTCTTTGTGACTCTCTCTGTGTCTCTCTCCGTGTCTCTCCGTGTCTCTCTCTCTCTGTGTGTGTGTGTCTGTGTGTGTGTGCGTGTCTATGTTTTTGTGTCTGTGTGTGTGTGTCCCTGTGTGTCTGTGTGTCTCTGTATGTGTGTGTGTGTGTGTGTCTGTTGTGTCTGCATGTGTGTCTGCGTCTGTTTGTGTGTGTGTGTGTCTCTCCGTGTGTCTCTTTGTGTGTCTCTCCGTGTGTCTCTCCGTGTGTCTCTCTGTGTGTCTCTCTCTCTGTGGTGTCTCTGTGTCTATGTGGCTCTGTGTGTGTGTGTGTGTCTGTGTGTGTGTGTGCGTGTCTGTGTGTGTCTGTGTCTGTGTTTTTGTCTGTGTGCGTTTGTGTGTTTGTGTGTGTGTGTGTGTCTGTGTGTGTGTGTGTGTGTGTCGCTTCACTGTGTGTGTGGCTGTATGTGTGCGTCTCCGTGTCCAGACGGAGAGAATATGAGGTACTGTTTCTTGCGGCAGCGAGAAGCCATGTCAGTATGGACATTCAGCTCAGGGTCCAGCTTCTTTTCTGGGTGCGTCAGCATCGCGCAGGCGAGGAGGAAAAGATTGCCGAAGAGCATCTTGGCAAGTCAAACATTTATTCGAGTTTCAAGGTGCAAAACTCACCGCTCCACAGTGGAATTGAGCATTTCCCCAGTCGCAGAGAGTTCTCACAGTGCTGCTTGAACTGGTTCACTCAAAGCTGCTAGCCAACGTTAGACTACTCCTTTGCTGCTGCCTGGGTTCATTTTGGTGAGCGAAGCATTGTCTATGCGTGCCATGTTTCAGCTTGCACCTCATTTCAATGGTAGATATTTCTGGTGCTTTCAACAAAGGATGCCCCAAGAACTGCATGTGGGGGAAGGGGGAAGCCCAGTTATTTGTTGGAATTTGAAAGGGGTGCTGCGGAACCAACCCTATTCTCTATTCTTCCAAGAGGGTATGTGTCAAACTTTGGGGGGCCCAAAACAATGATTTTTCTTGTGTTGTCCCCTTGAACCAGCCTCACCAAATCACCCAGAGGATTTGTTGCTGGCGAGGCAAATGCTGGAGGACGAGGAACTGGACAAGTGCATGGCAAAATGCCCAGTGTGGGCCGCTGGGCGTGAGGAGCATAGGTTTTTTTTTTTCTGTTGTTCTCGAAAAATAGCATGGCGATCATCTACCGAAACCCATCTGTTTCCCCTAAAAGGACACCTATGAGGAGATTTCTCCAGTTGACCCGGTGGGAACCCAGGATCAGGTGTCCCATGAGTGTTTGTTGGCACCCGATATGGGGATTGCCAAGGACAAATCCGTGGGTTATTGCAACAGTTTCCGCATTTGTTTGGGTTTAGTGGCTGTTTGGGTTTTTGAAATTTGGTTGCATGTGGCAGATGAGAGGCGGTCTCGGTGTCTCATGGGATGCCTCTCACTTTTCGAGGGAACACTCCTGCTCCAGTGAAGAATTCGTCCATTTGCATTCAGAACATGTTTTTTATCCCCCTTTGGTTTGAAAGGCTACTGCGCGGTTGCCCTGGACGAAAAAGCAAACAGCAGAATTCCTGTGTAATGGTTTCAGTTGGCAACTGAAGGTGTTGCCCGGTCCAAAATTTGTGGGGGGTCCAGACATGGCCACGAAAGCAGGGTCGCCTTCCGAAGGATAGGGCCCAAGGGCCGTGCCCGAGAAGGGGTGGCCCTCAGGGCTTATTCAGCTCTTGGCTTTACAGAAGGAAGCGGTTGCTCGGAAGCCGTCGCCTGCCATATTTGGGCACGTCTTTTTTAGGGACCACGCATAATGGTGGTTTTCCTTTTGGTCTCTCTTTGAAACCAACCATAAGAAGCGTACCAAGTCTCAAAAAGGTCACACGCCCATGTCTGGGGCGGTGCGCTGCAACTTGCCAGGGTTAGCCTTGCTGAGGACCCCTTGTCAGATGCCAAGCCAGAAGATCTGCAGCATGCCTCACTCGCATCTTGGCAAATGGGTGGCGTTCAGTCGCCGGTTCAGAAGTTTTGGCAATCAACCAGCCCAGGCCTTGGTGATGTCTTTGTTCCTTAGGATTCAGGGTGGTCCCATCATCCCCTCACCCCCCTTCGAGTTTTCCTCCAAGATGGGTACTCTACAGATTGACGTGGAACTCAAGCATGTTGAAAGGAAGGTGGGAAGCCCTTCTTGGGTTCCATGATTCATTTGGGTATGTGGGGTTGGTCAATATTCCGGGCCCCAAACAATTACCATGAGTAACTTGTTTCCATGTGGTTGAAATATAAGGCAGCCCAATTGGTTTCTCTTGTAACCAACCTACACCCACCAACCTTAGCGACAGACTCATTTAATGCGGGTGTGTCTCTTTTTCGGGACCCCCCCCAACAAAACGGCAAAGATAATGATGGTTTTCCTGTTGGGTTCCCTTCCAGAACAACACAAAACTGTTTTCTCAACCAACAGTCGTTTGGTTCACAGGAGCAATCATCAAGACACGTATTTGATTTGCAGCGTCAAAAATAGGATACCCCCACCTGGCTTGCCCTACGGGGACCAAGGACTACTGTAAGATCTGCAGCCCATTTGGAGCTGAGGTGATGCTCCAGCGCCGGGCACGGCCCGAGCACCGCCTGGCCCCCGGGCTCCGCAAAGCCGCGGCGGCGGTGGACCTCGCGGGCAGGGACTTCGAGCGCTGGGTGCGCGCCTCGAATCGAAGCAATGAGAAGCAGCGAGTCGACAGCCATCGAGGGCCCCCCCGGCGGTTCGGAAGCCAATCCTCCGTTTGATTTTGGAGGTTTTTCGTGGGTTTTCGTTGGTTTCGAATCGTCCGTTTTGTTGAGTGGTGCTTAGTGGGTTTTGGTTGCTGACGTTGCTGCACCTAATTAGTGGTTGGGTGGCCGGATTTCAGCCATCCCCTGAGCCGGCCCTGCTGGTCAGCGTTGGAATGCGGGAACGACCCCAAACCATCCCCAGCTTGGGGTTCCGAGCCATTTCCCTTGTTGGAACCTTCTGATAGATTGTTTCAATGGAACCACCAGTAAAATGGGCAACTTTTTGGGGGACATCCCGTTGGGCCGGGCGGTTCCAGGGGTCGGGTTCCTTGCGGGTCTTGGCTGTTTGTGGTTGGTTTCGTGGTCGGGTTTCCGCATGTAACCCACTTCCCCCCTAGCTGGCCCTCTTCTTGCTGGTCCTCAGAGAACGAGAAATGGAATGACCCCGAGATGAGCCATCCATCCTACGGTTTCCTTTAAGGGAAGCCCCAAAACGGGTACATTCCCAACACCCGCACTCGGTCATTCCCTATGGCACCAAGCCCTGGCTGGGATTGAGGGACGGATCGTAAAGGAGCGGGACATGGCCAAACCAACGAGCAAAGGAGCAAAATGGAGATGTAACTTTCGAAGGGGAAACCCAGTGAATAACCTCTGGAAAAAGGGGACCCTGCTCCCATCCATAAGTGAATGCCCGCCAAGCCTTTGTCAACCAGGGGTTTATAAATCCGAGGTTCTTGTTATTTCTTTGTGGATCTATGGGGTTTGAGTCAGGGCTTTTTCAGCCTAGCGGCCTGTTTGCAAGGAGCTGTAGTCCAAAGCGAATCGGCCAGATCTGACCTTTTGGGTGTTCCATGTTAGTTCAGGTTTTTTGTCAAGCTCCCAAAAGGTGAACCTTTTTTCCAGCTGTTTGTGCAACTCAAGGAACAAGTCACCCCCTGCGTTGCTGGACTGTAGACTGTCTGGGTTTGAACCATTTTAGGGGTAAACATAGTAAACCAAAAAGTTCAAATAGTTTTTGGCCAATCCACTCAGGAAGTGAAAATGAGAGAGGTGCACTTCCCATTGTTTGATGTTGGGCAAAGAACCTCGAAAGCATGGCCCTTTTTGAGGTGTTGTGTTGCAATTTCAAAGTGGGTGGAAAAGCAAATGAACTAGCTGGGTATGATGGTTTAGTTTGGGGACCCATTGGTGGACATCAGAATTCGGTGGGGGTTCATGTCTACCAACCACGTATGAGGTGGTTCCAATTATTGAAATTCATAGACATGAGGGTCAAGGCGCACTTCCATTGTTTGATGTGTTACTACAAAAATGGATACCACACACATATTTGAAGAGTGCTTGGTGTTCACGTGGAAGCCCAAAAAAAGACCAACCATTTTAGGGGTCCAAATCCTGACGTTGACACATACCCAGGGAAAAAGGGAAACCCCCAAAGCGAAAAATGTCGGGTTTGGTTGCAGCTGAGCTTGTAGCTTCTACTTCCGTCCGTCTCCATGCGGAGTCGCTTTGTTTGGTTGGGATTAAAAGGAAACCAAGACAGACCTCCCAATATGGCAATGTGTTTTGGTTACATAGAGCTGTTGGACCCTGCGCGTGGGGTTACATCTCATGGGATCTGGAAGTCGGCAGAGTTGAATTTGACTCCCGCAAGGAGTCGCTATGTTCCCAGACTTTCGCACATTCTCTTAGAGGCTACAAGCCCGCAGAAGCTTCCCCGGACGCACGGCGCGCGTGGGCTACGAAGATGCAAGACCACACCTTGCCGAGCGGTCAAGTACACCCGTCTTGGGGATGCAGCCACCCGGGCGTCGCGACGACGAAAAGCCCCCGCGGAAAGCCGCGAAAAGACGACTCTCGCGCCATTGGGAGCTCCAGATAGCAGCCCCAAGGCCATGCGAGATTTTGGGGTCACCACTGATACAGGTAGCTGCCTTGCGAAAACCCTTGGAAAAACCTGGGGCCCGCAAGAAGCGCGATTCCTGCTTTGTTTTTCAAGAAAGAAGGGTAGCCTCATGCGTGCGGAATGATATTTCTGCCGATCCGAGGAAAGCGACAAGAGCTGGGCAGAGAGCTGCCAAAGTTCAAGTGCCTTGGGCGTTTCGCCAGTTCCGAGGGGCGTTTCGCGGAAAACAGATCCGGTTTTTCGGAAAGAACGATGGTTGAAAAGAGTGGACACAGGAATCAAGCCCTAGAATGCTGTCCAAACCTCTGTGCTCACGGCCATCCCTCAAAGGGGAAGGGGGGGGTGGAGTCCCCCTTGCTCGTCCCCAGTGTGTCCACGCGTTTTGCCATAGGCAACCAGGACAAACCATCTACGGGTGGCACCTAGGGGTACCAGAAGAATGACGTTCATTGGGGATGGACCCGGGAGCTCCAAATGTGCCATCCAAAACATCCGCGATATTTCGATGGCTTACGGGGGCAACTCCGATACCTGAGTTCCACAGATGAGACGCTGAAGTTCTTAGGCGTCTCATATTCCGTGAAACCATGACCCAAAATGCTGAAATGCAACAATCATAGGTGTCCTTGTTGGTTGTTTTGGTCGAAAATAGATGGCCCTGGTTCACCTGGTCTGGTGGTTTAATCATCTACCAGGGCCATCTATTTCCCCTAAAGGACACCTATGACAACAATGGTTTGTATAGAAATCACACCAGATAGGTAGTGTCCCAAGTAATGGTGTACTACAAACGCCGTGAGTGAGGCGTAGCCCCAGCCTTGCCAAGCCGGAATCCCGCTGTCCCTCAACCTTGAAGGCAACGGCTTCCAACCGATGAAACTTGTCAGTGGGCATTCGGGTTCCTCAAAAATATGTATACGGTGCATCCGAGCATTGTATCCCATGGTATCCATGGATGGGATAGGCATGCACACCGCCCAGTGCGCTTCACAAACACGAGCGCCGACTTGTGAACTGGCACATCTTTGGATTACCAGGAAATCCTTCAAAAGGTCGGTGTACCCAGGGCCCAGTTGGCCCAACAGGGTCCCTTTTCGTTCAGTCTCACACATCCCAATGTCCGCATTTTGAGAGTGTTCCAATTTTGACACAAGCGCCGGCATAGGCATGAATGGGCATCCCTTAGCATCCATGGCATAAATTTGGACTGAGGAAGATCATGAAGGAATGCAAGATTGCCGAAGATGAGCGCGATGCAGAGGAGGTCAACAACGACGTCGAGGCTTGTTGTTTGTGGTGCTGGCGCATGTGGTTTCGCTTCGTGTGAGTAATGTATGTCGCATGTGTGGCCAATTATTGTGTGCCCCGCCTCCCTGCAAATAGCCATGAAACCCAAAGGGGCACCTGCCCCAAGGCGGAGATTTCTCTTGGGGGGGGTCCGTGTTAAATGTTTAACCGAGTGGCGTGAAGCCAAGCGGCAGAAACATCCCTGAACGTCGCCTGGGATTTGAAGACATTTTTTTCGGGTCCGGACCAAGTTCCGTGAGTTCTTTGTGTTGGGTGACTGTTGACTTGAAGGGGGGGTTCCCACGCCCAAGTCGCTCGAATGAAGCGTTCTTGAAACTTGGGCCAAAAGGAAAGGGCCCAAGATGGTTTCCACACCCGAATCGCTACCCTCAGGGATGTGTATATATATATATACATATTATACACCGGGGTCTGTGTCTTTTGTAGGGGACCCCCCCAAAAAAAATGTGGAGTTTGTTTGGTCTCCCTTTAAACCGTCAAGCAAGGGCAACACAGCAGGCCGCTAGACTCAGCAATAGCACGAGCGGGAGCTGAGGCCGCAATAACTGGCCTCCCGACATTGCCGTGCACCTGGGGTCCCTTCAAAAAGAACCTCATCCTCCAGGTATCCTCCCACAGGTTTTTGCATTTTGTGGGAGAGCTGCGTCAGCCCCACTGATCATAGCAACTCAGTTGCACGTGCACATCGCCAGGCAATCAAGGAAGAGACGGACCGGGCCCGGAAAGCGGCAAAGGCGAACGAAGATCGGCTGGAGCTCGACAAACAGGATGAAGTGCCCCCTGGCTTCACATGTTTGGGATGTGGGCGAAATAGGAACCCTTGCGCCCAAAACCCAAAATGACACCAGGGTCGCAAGAAGGAGTCAGCCCCCATCATGAGCCACAGACCTGTAGATGAAGGAAATCTGGAGGAAATCTGTAAGGCCTCCTCTAGGGCTTCTCCAAGGATGGGCTCTAGACCCATGAGCACATCTTCCTCCTCCAAGCGTAGTGCATGAGCGTGTGCACAAGTTTCCCTGTGTTTTCAGTCGGCCCACTTGTGACGAGCATGCGCAGCTGTTTTGCATTCTTGGTTGTCGGATCGGGCAGCTCAGCATGAATTGCAGAAGGTGGCACGTGCCAAGGCCGACGTAGTTTGACAGGGGAGTCAAATTTCAAATTTTCAACCGGACACAGATGGTTGCAAGTAGAATTATTCGGTTATGTTCAGTGCATGCACCTTGTCAATCAACGTAGATTCAAAGCCACATTCGAAAGTGAATGGCTGTCTAAAGAGTAACATCTGGGGTTTTGCAGGATTCTAGCACCTGTCTTTCCGTTTGCATTCTTCCCCGCACACCGCACAATTTATCAATCCCACAAAGGAACAACACCAGCACCAAAGACAAAGTACATGAAAACCACCGGCAGGGGCCAAAGAACGAGCTCGCCACCTCGCTTTGAGCTTGTTGGTTGTCAGCTCACGATGCGATGGATCGCATGCGATCGATTGCGCGTCTGAGGTCGCAGAACATGGGCCACATGCAGGGCAAGGCCTGGCACTGTTGGCGCGTTTGGACCCATTCGCAGAATTTCCCGTCTATTTTCCCCAGAAGAATGGTGGTTGCAACCTAAGCCCAATGTAAAGGCGTAGGTCCCCCAGCTAGGTGCTCTTGTACCAACTTTTTGGGGGGAGGGTTCCTCTACTGAAACAGACTACAGAAAAATCGGGTACCAGCTCATTCTAACCTCTCTACTGGAGGACCTAGAGGCGGCTCCTTTGCGTGGAAATATCTTGGGAGCCCTGATTGAGTGCGAACACTAGAGCTGTGGTGATTCGATGACCTGAACCTTGGACGACGGCGCGAAAAATATGGGCTGCCTGCATGAAGCTCGAGAGATTCTTCAGTCAATACATGAAAGGGATGGGTAAACTTTATGGAAGTCCCTGGTTTGTGGTGCTGTTGGTGGGTCTTGGGCAACAATGTCCTGTAGAATGTCCTATTGGTTGCTATGCAAAAGGGCTATGGCTGTTTGGTATCGGATGTTTGCGCTTCAACCCACTTTTTGGAGAGGGGTCAACAGCAAACAAGGTTCGCTGACCCCTTCCGATCACTTTTTTCCAGGTTCCATTCCGCTCATCACAAGGGGCTCCCGGTCCCGACAGAAAAGGCACCAAACAACTTGAGAGTTTGGAGATTCGCAAAAAAAGATGTCGAGACGCAATTGCACACGTTCACCAACAAGGAACCTCCAGGGATTCATTTTAGGTGCCTATTTTGGACCCACTCTCATATTTGGCCATGGGTCAAAATCCCCTACCCCCAGTGAACATCCCAATCCCCACTAAACTAGACTAAAGTGGGTGGTGAATTTACCTGCCAACCAAAATGGGATCCCAAAACGGTTTTGACAACCGCAGCCATATACATCTTGAGACCTGTGAGAGTTGCTTTCGTCGCCCCACTGAGGTGGACTCCTATGCCATGGAGCAGGAGCCACCGGTGACATCGGGCATTTCTCAAAGCGTTCCCCGTGAGGATTGTTGAACGCGGATGCTCCACCCAGCACAGCTTCTTTTGTGCATTTTGCCAAGGGATGTTAGGACAGAATAACTTTTTGCCAACTACTGGGATTTCCGTATACGTTTGTTGGTACGTGCATTGGAATCATCATTCCGTTTCTTAGGTGCTGCGAAATGGATTTCGTCCATCCACAGTGGTCAGAAAGGGGTTATCATGAAATGGTGCAAAGGTGAGCCTGATGAACATCGTCCGAAACAGATTGAATGCAATTTGCCAATCCTGAACTCAGCTGCATGTAGCAGACAAAACTGACATCTTTGCACAAGCATCGCTCATGGCTTTGCGGCCTTTGGGGGAACCGCGCATGCACTGCCCTGGCAGACACCAGGAACTCATCAAATGTATGTTTTTTTTTTTTTTTTTTCGGTGTGGCTCCCGTATGCTTGATGTGAACCCTGGTTCTTGTGGAGAGCATATGGGAAGCCCCTCCTTAGCCACCAGACCACCAATCCAAACCACCAATTAGAGGAAAGCTGATTTGATGTTGGCGGTCCCCTCCAATTCTACACGTTGAGTGGACTAGCTATGAAGCGGGCTCGGACATATCATTTTCTGCGTTCCCACCCCCTCAAACATGGAGTTGGGTGAGGGGGGCGACCCCTAAAATTCCATTTATGGTTCCTTTTCCCTTTGATGGGGAAGACTAGGTACATGGAATTGGGGATATCCGGGCGGAAGGGAGCACGCATGGCGCGCGAACCTGCGAACAACTCTACGCAGGAGCTCCAGCACCAGGACATGGTGGACGCCCAAACGAACGCGCAGGCCCGAGCGCATCCTTAGGCAGAACGGCGGTTTGGGCCTCGTTAAAATGGCCGTGTCAGGCATGAGAATAGGAAGGGCGGAGCATTTAGATTTGCACATGTATGCATGTCGACGCGGATATGTATATGCATAGGTGCATAGATATTTGTACATGTGCCGTATACAACTATATAAATATATATACATGCATATATATATATATACACATTCCTCCGTGCCTCGTGAACAGCGGTCTCTTCTGCGGTTAGGACTTCAGGATTGCTTTTGGGGCCATAGAGTGGGTGTAATTTGGGGCTTGAGGTTTTTGGGCGTTTTGGGGCTTTGGGGTTTCAGATTTCGAGGTTTTAGAGTTTGGGTCATGTCCTGTTGAAACTCATGTGGCTGGCCCCCGAGGGGGTATGGCATGGCTGGGTATGAGCATGCAACGCAATGTAACTCAATGTCAAACATGGTGTGTGTGTGTGTGCGTAATGGATTGTAATGCCATACGTTGTGATGAATATAATGTTGATGATGTGTGATGTACTCAAATGTAAAAAGGTACGGTTGCAATGCACAATGTAATGTAATGTGTGTGTGTACTTCATGTGTTTACATATGTAGGCATATAGATATGTGTATATGTGCATTGGCATGCCATCTTGGCTCATGATTTAAAACAGGGTTGGCCTTTAAATGATATTCTTCTGCAAATAGAGGGACCTCTTTCAGGGGTGGGTTTTGGTGCTGAAAGGGCAATGGAGCTGATGCTTCAACTGTCCAAGATGCCCGGCCACGCACGCCCGCGCCAGACGAACCAAGCGATCAACAACTACAACCAGCAGGGCGGAGACTTGCAGCAGAGGCAAATGGAGGAGGCTAGGGCTGGGGGGGGAACTGGGATGCTTGAGAGGGAGTGTGGGTCAGTTTGAGTGAGCGCAAAGTGTGAATTTGGGTTGAGGACGAATTGATTTCGGGGTCATTGAACCCCAACTGATTCCTGGACGCACACATGTTGCCACTGGATTTTGACATCTATGTTGGGCCTTCGTTGAGTCTTTGGTTGGCATAGAGCTGGATGCCGGCCAGCCCTTCAAAGCGATGAGCTGGGCCGTTTTTGGACACTCCCATGCGGCCAAGGCACAATCGCCAATCCATAATTAAAGAGTTGACGCCAGAAGTTTTGTATTGCGTTCCCTTTCCCATGGATGTGGGATGGATGCTTCCGGCACCGATCGGTCGCAGATCCACAAAGAGATGCCCAGTGCAATGCTGGAGAGCAAGGCCGGACTTCAGCCGCTGAGGGGCGGTTTGGCAGCCCCAAGTCGCTGCAGTTCGAGGAATTGGTGTTATAGCATTGTTTTTTTGAGTGTGGTATGGTGGTGTCCCTTGACACCACCATTTAGGGTCGAATAGTTTTTGAGGATGTCTCTTTCATGGACCCACTGGCCCCTAAATGAGCCAACTCTCGTGCGTTTTCTGAAAGCATAAGGGCGCCGACAACCTACGAGTCAGTAACTTGGGGGGAAAGCCAGGAGAAGCCCCAACCAAAGGAAATACATGGGCAGCACAGAGCATGTTTAACTTCCAGTTGCTATGAGCTTCAACACGTGTTTTGCTTATTGTTGAGTCCTCAAGGTGGATACAGCAGTTAGCATAAGGCAGCCGAGTGCGACAAACATGAGGATGTGTGCTATCTTGCAGGTTCCAGTCAGTTGCACCCATCATTTTTGGTCCTGGGAGTTGCTGGGAAATGCAGCCTTGTGCCTGAACGTGTCTCATCTGAGACAGCCAGCCGATACCTGCCTTAAATTCGGATTGAGAACCCCAGGCTGTTAAAAGTGATAATCTTAGTTTGATAAAATATCCGAGCTACAGTAATGTTGAGATGACATGCGCTGTTCGCTGGGGGGTTCGGCACCAACCATATGCCCAGAGCAGCCGCCGCAGGACTCTGGAGGAGCCTTGGCGTGGGGTCGGAGCCGGCCACGGCGATGCAAGTCGGATTGTGAATTCGAATGGCTCAAATGCCCCAAGTAATCTGCGGCCATTGAGCTGCAGTAAAGCCCACTGTGTTGAGAACTCGGACCATTTCCACAGGCCAGACCTGCAGCGTCGACAACATGACCTGGTTTCCCCCTCTAAAGCACTTGGATCCCGAAACACTGACTTGAAAATGGCTCGATCACTCACTGACAGCTCGAGGGTGACCACTTGCATTTCTGAGCAAATCATGAACGACCAGTTGCGGGATGTACAGAACTGGTGGAAGGGATTGAACAGCTTGAGGTCAGGCTCTTTGCGTATCTGCTGTAGCGTCATGGTGGCTGGGGCACTGCGCGATTGTGCTTGCTTTGGTGCTGGCTGGGTTCGTCTGAACATTTGGTGGAACACCGGGGATTGCTTGTTGTTCCTTCTGTTTGGGGGGCTACAGTAGCGTAGCGTGTGTTTTTTGCTGCGCGATGATGATGGTGCGCCGCGATGACTGCTTGATGCTGGCTGCGTCATTTGATGCCACGGCTGTTCCGACCGCAGATCCTGGCGTTTGGATGTTGCTCACTGCTTCCAGTTCCCACAGTTGTAGGAAACCAGGTATGGGTACCTCTAAGTTTTACATCGTGGCTTCCCCTGGTTGCCTACTATGATGGCTTGCCCGGAAGCATTGGGTTGTTTAGCATTTTGCAGTTGGCTTGGGGTTTTTGATGCTGATTGCCTGCCAGGTCGGACCCTCTCATGTGCAGGTCGGACCCTCCCATGTGCACTGCGCGAAATGTTGACATCGACAGAAGGCGTTTGTTGCATCGATGTTGTCCAGTTGCATTCTGCGTAAGCCACAATGAACACGCGATTTTGTGAGAGTCATTTGGTCATTTATGGCATGGCAGCCTGGACGCCGCTTACTCGTTTTGTTTGATGCAGACTTGCCGGGCTCGTGCGTGCCACAGTTGATTGCTGGCGTCGAGTGGCGCAGCATGACTTGAAGAAGACGCGCTACTCGCAAGCTTGCAGCCCTTCATGTTTTTGGGACCGGGTTTTAGCCTTGACGTGGAGGCATGCAATCTGTCACTGAAGTTCTTGAGCGGTTGTTTTACCATCAGTGAAGATTGTCCGACCAAATGGGCAACCCAGTTGTTCAGAACACATCCCGTTTTCCCCAAGTTGGGTTTTCCGGTTCCCTTTCCACCAGTTTTCTGGCTTCAACTGCCTCAAGGAGCAAAGGTTGCGACCTCCATGTCACTGGCCGGCGACTTGCACCTGGACGAAGCCGCCAATCCTCAACCGCACCACTTGGACCACCACGGCCATCACTATGGCCCTAGAAGCTTGCCATAGAGCAGCGCTGTGGAAAAGTCGGGGTTATGCCCGGCCCGGCCCTCCCCCTTCCCCCCCCTTTTGGCATGTTTCACCCATGTTCAAGAGGGCGGCGCAATTGCCGCAAGACTCAAATCATTCGAATGCCAGAGTCAGCTGTGGTTATTGCACCTAGCCGTGTTTGACAGTCAACTGACGATGCATTCTTTGTTCAAAATTTAGAACTTTCAATTGTGTTTGCTTATTGGACTTATTCTTGCCTGGGTCCACAAAGGCTGAATCTGTTTGCTGTTGATGTCGAGGCCATTCAGAACACTGCGATGAGTTTGGCTGCTACGATGAGTACGGAGGCGCCTGCGAAGTAATGCACACTCAGAGAGGCCCAGATGCGAATCTCCATGGCAGTCAAACCTTCCTAGGTCCCCAGTATTGCCCTTTTACCTTTTTTTGGGGAGTGTTTCCCTACTAAAATAGACTATAGAAAAAGGGTACCTGTATTCTAACCTCTCTACTGGAAGCCCCAGAAACTGTGCTTCACGTGCAACGCGGAGCCTTGTTTATGTTCAGCGGTTATATCCCCGGCGGAGCACCTGGCCAGCCATGCGATTTGTCGAGGAAGGTGTGGAAAGACAGTATTATGTTTTGATGTTCCGTTTTGGGAAACAACTGTCCGCTTCCATGCTTCTTGGAAAGAGTGTGGCTCCTGTGGTTGATCATGTCCTAGGGCAGCAACAAAACTTTGTGTTTAACATTCCCCTTGGTAGTTAGTGGCAACGGCTGACTTCAACCCAACTCATGTCAAGCCAGCCAACCTCACCAAATCCGCGGGCTGACAAGCAAAGGTGTTTTCTTGGGCAAGCTTCATTTGCCTTGTTGGACCATCTCTAAGACCAACGGAGCACCTGGTTTCGGATGGTGACTGCGCTCAGTTCGGTGGCCATTAAGGCTACTGGGACGAGTCCAGCGGCGGCTATTACGACGAGAATGGCCAGTACTGGGACGAAGGCATGAAGTCGTACTGGGATCAGGAAGGCGGGTACTACAAGACCCTTGGCACGCTTGCATTGAGTTTGAAAAGCGCAACGTTGTCTTTTATCCAGACGGCTGGCAACGCATGGGGCCACAGATGGCATCACGTACTGCGACCAGGACACAGGACCCTTTGATACCATGTTCGGAAACATCAACCTGTACCCCAGGTAGCTCAAAATGGCTACCCTTGAATTGAAGGCAAGCTCTATGTTTGTCAGCGATAGTAAGCAAGTTGCCCAATGAAGGGCATTCTTGAGGGCTACTTCTCAGAGTTTCAGGGACGAGCCATTCGGACTGAGGAAGAACACCGACAACAATGACGAGCTCAACGGCTACGTGGACTGGGGTCCTGGGGTGCATAGCTTTCGTTTCAGAGGGCCCCTTCTTTTTTCCCCGCACCAAGCAAACTGGCTGGCATTGCCCATGTGGTTTTTTTTCGCACCCGGCGGTTTCTTAAACTTCAAGAAGCTCCTCCTGCGCTCTGCGAAAGTCATTCCGAAGTACCAGAAACTCGATGATCTGCTCGTTGCCCCGGCAACTTGAGTGCGGATGGGAATCAAAGCACCCATTTGCTCTGGGGGCGTAGGGCTGGTCATCAATCCCTGGTGTTAGACTTCCCATGACAAATGGTTCATGAGGGAGCCAAGGCCCAGAGGAGGTTGGACCATGGCTAGGTCCCCCAGCTAGGTGCCCTTTCTCACCCGTTTTTGGTTGGGAGGGTTCCCCTACTGACATAGACCAGCGAAAAAAAAAAGTGGGTACCCCTAGGGAAAGCGCAGGAGTGGTTCAAGAAGTGCGGCCAGATCCGGGTCCCTGCCTCCATCATCGCCTCGCGGCGCGCAGCCAGCGAAGCCTACTGGACCTTTGACAGGCGCTCGATGGCGCTCGCCCTGACGACTGCGTTTGGAACAAAGCAATTCATGCATACTGCTGGACGAAATCCATTTCGCACCACTTTGAAACCATGGGAACCCATGGTTTGTTGGTATTTACAGGGAAATCATCATTCTAGGGTTTCTTGGGTGGTGCAGGATTTCGTCCATCCACAGTAGGTGTCCTCTTTGGTTGGTTTTTTGTTATTCAAAATCGAGGGCGATTCCTGGTTTTGGGGGTTATTCCAGTTACCAGGGCAACCCATCGATTTTTCCAAGAGGCCACCTACTTCATGGCCAGTTACGGATCGTAGTTGGTTATTTGTTCCGGTTGAAACCTTGCGGGTTGTCCACACAAGAAGTTGGCAACTCTTGGCAGAGGGTGGCAGTTCTTATAAGTAACAGAAATCAAAAAATCATAAATTTTATAAGTAACAAGGACAATTTTATAAGTGACAGAAGTCAAGAACAGATTGCTTCACACGGCTTTAGACTTTTCTCTCAGCTTGAGAGAGCGCCACGCGCGTGACCAGCGGTTCCTGGGCCCCTATAACGCAGCTTGGTGCGATAGGCAGGGAATGAGAAATGGAATGACTCCTAGAAACCATCCCATCCTATTTCCTTTAAGTGGACTGGGTTCATTGCCACATTTCCTACTTCGTTTGGAGAGTTGCAGTTTCAGCCTTTGTCCCTTGGGTTTGAAGTCAGCAAGTGTTGCGGCGTTGTTTTTCTTCAAGCTGCAGCCTGAGCCATAGTAATGTGTCGAAGCATCCCACGTGGTTTCTGCTAGGGTTCCGAAAGGACGGGTGCATCGGTGCTCACATTTGACAAGCGGGGAGTCCCAAAAGATTATTGACCTAACTTTTTCCACCACGAAATCTAGAAGGGCGTCCGCATGACGAGTTCCAACAAATATTTGGGAGTCAGCTTGGGATTTTTCCGACTCGCAGGTCCCTGGCAGTGGCGGAGAAAGCCGTGAGCGACGCTCTCACCTCAGCCAGGCACGATTCGCACGGCACGTGGTGTCGCATGCTAAAAAAGATTTGCTGCCTTCCGCTTGCCAAAGTGAATATTATATATTTTCCCTTGTTGGTTTTATAGGGAATCAATGACTTGTTCCAGGGAGCTTAGGCAAATGAAAGCCTATGTTGATTTTGGTAGTTGTAGACATCGCCGTTTGTGCCAATCTTAACCCCAGTTTCCATTTGCGGTGATGTTTACAAGGGGAAATAGGAAGCCCTTTGTCACAACGCTGTGAACCTCTTCTGGATTCTGTGCCAAGGGGAGCTGAGATAGACACAGGCAATGTTCGCGGTCGCAAAGGAAGGAAAGCAGGTTTGGTGAAAACAATCTCGCAAGCGCGCGAACCTACACAAGTTGTTGCTTGAGACCGCAGCTCATGACCTTCTCAAAATGGCCAAGTTCCAAACCGCAAGAAGATGGTACAATATACAACGCTCACTTCCAGAGTGTAACACCGAAGACTGGATGTCAACTGGTTTTTGTCTAGCGTTTGAGATTGCAGTCTAAGCGATAGACCCTGGGCAAGAACCACCACCTGATGGACGTGAATGCTGGCCAAAGTTGGCGTTTCAGGAGTTGCAACCGTAAAGGACAAGCAGAAAGATGGCTGTTGGAGTTTCCTTTTTCTAGGGTTGTTTCCCATACTTTCAACCATCGTTCTTTTCGCAAGCCAGATCCGTTGACCCCGGGGTTCTGGAGGGTTTCTAGAACGATTCGGATCCCTGGGTTGAGAATGGGGGAAATACCAGACCTTGCAATCTTCTCAGTCGGCCATGTCAGCAGTCGCACTTGATCCAACACGTACAGAGGAAACATCTTGAGAAAACGAGAGAAAAACTCGAGGAACACCAACAACAATTAGAAACAAACAAAAACAGAATCGAAAAAACCTAGAGAACACCAAAATAACAAAAACCATGCTTTAGAAACTCTTTGGTGCACAGCACATGTTGAAAGGGTTCTGGAAACATGTGTTTCTTGTTTTCTTGTTTTTGTTGGTGTTCTCGAGGTTTGTTTGTTTTGTTTGGTTTCCTCGAGGTGTTTTTGTTTTTGTGTTTGGTTTTCTCGAGTTGTTCTTTGGTGTTCTGTGCCTATGATGGGTCTACGTTTGTTCTCGGGTTTGTTTTTTTTGTTGTCTAGGCAAATTGGAAGACATTGCCAGCGTGTTGTTCTTTCCTCATTAGATTCTGCTTAATGTCGAATTGGATTCTACTTGTTCAATTTCATTTCACAATTCGAACTCCAACTAGTTCCTCCTAAACATCCAATTAAGTGTAAGAAGTGTATTCAAACTAACTAGAAGACACAACCAGCTTCTATCCCAAGCAGATGCTATTTACATGTTACTTAAATCTAATCAACATTCTAGAGACTTGGAATTTCTATATATATATATATATATGATTCAACAATTGTAGCTGAGTCACTCAGAAGAAACGTCCAGCTTGTAATTCCTTACGAGGTTCTAGTTAAATTACTTTAACATTCCTTTGGTGCATTTTGCTTGGCTGTTAGGACTTTAACTTTTTGCCAACTAATGGGTTTTCCACTAAACCACTAAAAGTTAAACTTTTAGCAGGGGAGCAGAAAGCAACCAAGATTCTAACTAAGTGTTGAAAAGGAGTTCCTATTTAGACTTGGAAGGACTGTTCCATGTTTGTGCTTGGCAGGCTTTGGGTGACATGGGTTCATTTAGGGAGGGAACAGGCTCTTGCCACAATGGACCTTCGCACGGGGGCCATTTTGGCTCAAGAGCCAAAACAGCTAACTTCTTTTTTTCGGTTCATTTGTAGCCTCCCTGGTCATGCTAGGCCATGCCATTCGCTTTCCAGGTTGGGCTAAGGTGGAGGTGGATGCGCCGAGGAACCTCATGTCGTTTCTGGAGGCCATGTCAGGGATGCCACGTGCGTCTGCCATGGAGCACGTGCCCAAGGTCGTGCTGGTGTTGCACGTGCCCTATGAGTCCGTCCCAGCTGTGGTCCACGGTGTCCCGCTCCTAGAGGCCCCGTGCACCGATGTTCACTGCCAGCGCTGCGCTCAGGGGCGCGGAGGCTTTCGCTTCCCCTGGGTACACCCGCTGTGGACGGTGGCTGGGGTGGTGGTTCCGTTGGGCTTACCGCAGAGGGAGTCCGTCCGGCCTTCCTTGATGGAGTCCTTGATGCCGACGAACGGAGGCCAGGTGGCTCCGTGGCCGGCGGGTCTGGGAGGACCCACCATGGTGCGAGCGCCGGGAGGTGCGTATTTTGGATGAGGGGTGCCGAGCCGCATCCACCCTTTAAGGGTGGCACAGGCAAGCCAGGGAGTGTTTGCCCATGTTGCCCCCCTATTCATGGTGTGGCGTCCCCACGGGCAACTTCACCACGTATCCGTGTGTTCAGCTGTCTCTAAGTTTGGAGTGCATTGGGGTGGATCGCTGAACCGGCGGCCTTTCAAGTGCGTTGGGGCTGATAGCTGGGGACCCAGCTGGAGACCACTACTTCCCAGTAGTGGCTGGGAGCAGTGGTCAACCAATGACACCAACATTCAAGCACAGCCCTTCGGACCTTCCCCTACGAGGAAAAGGGGTGTGTGCTCAGGCTTTCGCTGTTTCCCTTTTTCTGAATGTGTTCCATGTTTGTGCTTGGCAGGCTTTGGGTGACATGGGTTCATTTAGGGAGGGAACAGGCTCTTGCCACAATGGACCTTTGCACGGGGGCCATTTTGGCTCAAGAGCCAAAACAGCTATCTAACTCCCTCCCTGACTGAGCACAGCCCCCAGGTCACAAGAGGGCAGGACACCAAATAGAAGAAGGGACACAGCTGCAAGTGGCAGCCCTACAGCCAACAACCCTGAAGCCTCAGGGGCCTTGGCCTGCCACACCCCAAAGACGAGAAGGCCGCTAGGGCAACTCACCCCAGGGTTGGGTGGGTAGGAAAAGAAGGGGCAGGGGCTGATAGCTGGGACCCAGCTGGAGACCACTGCTTCCCAGTAGCATGGCTGGGAGCAGTGGTCAACCAACGCACAGCCCTTCGGACCTTGCCCTAAGAGGAAAAGGGGTGTGTGCTCATCAGGCTCTTTCGCTGTTTCCCTCTCCCTGAATGATTCTGTTTAAAATCTAGTTCAAACTATGAATGCTGTTGAAACTCTAATTGAATTCGGTGTGCAAATATAGATTCTGATTTAGCGTTTGAACAAGAATGAGAGTTCTAATTAAGCTATAGTGGAAACCCTGCTTGGAAGGGAAGTACTATTTAATATCCAAATCAAAATTGCAATTTTGAAGTGAATTCTAGCCATTTAAACTTACAGCCTTGCAATAAAACTTGCAAGCCAATTAGACTATAATTTGCAATTGTCCATTGTTTTACTGGTTGGTTCACTCCGTTTGAGAGGCTTCAGAATCAGAAGAAACACCAAGCTCGGTTTTCCTTATTAGTTTCTTTGTAAATCCCAATTGGCATCCTACTTGCGGAAGCCCTACGTTAGTTCAAAATACCATTTGAAGTACTTTATATTGGTTTCTAATCAAAACATGACTTAAACTTAGAGCGTGGCAATTTAAAGCTTGTAAACCATTAGAGCTGAAATCGCATTGTCCTTGCGCTTCTGGTGGCTCAAGTATTTTTAAGGGGCAGGCGAATTAGCAGAAACAACAAATAAGTGTTCCAGATACTGGAATCGTTTCAAATTCCAATTCAACCCTACTGCTAAACAAGAAATAGACATGCTAAGATAATTGCAGCCAGCCACTCTGGCTTGAAGGAGCAGCAGCAACTAGCAGCATGTTACAAAAATCGAAAGTAGAGACCCGGTGACTGATTCAGAAATCGCAGATACAAACACTCTTCAGCAAAGCAAGCACACAAGTTGCTTAAGATATCTATCGTTCAATCACAAGAAGTGCGCTGCCACAGTCCCCCAGTCTGTATTTATATTGACTTACACGATCCTCCACCTGTCTGCGTGGAATGTAACAATGCTGGTTGGAGGACCCTGTGCCAGAGGTCAACAAACCATGTCATGCGGTTCCACCGGAAGCCGCAGAGATTCTCGTACCTGTGTTGCGTGGCGGCACCGCCGTTCGCCAGTGCATTTGGCTTAGGCCATGTTTTTTGCGTCTGGTTGTGGAAAAGGGTTATTTCCACAATGTGTTTTCAAGAGCCCTTTTGTCGATGGTACGTTCTTGGAAGGACAGTCTTTTGTCAGTTTAGACTGGCTTAGTTACGGCATGTGTTTTTTGTTCTCTCTCTCTCTCTCTCTCCCTCTCTCGCTCGTGCTCTCCTTTGCAGGCTGAAGGGCGAGTGAGCGTCGACTCGTGAAGTCGCCAGGGTACAAGCGGTGCTTCTTCAGGCCAGCAAGTTGTCTCGCCAAGGTCCTGTGTGAACACTTTGCTTCAAGCCTCCCTGAGACTTGGCCGGAAAATTGCATCCCTTGGGCCGCAAAGAACCCGAAGAGCAATTGTTCCGCCCTTTGAGGCTCTGAGACCGTTTTCCCTTTTTGTCCACAGGACTGTTGTTGTCCCGCTTGAACGCCTGGCTGAAGCGCACACAAGTTCGTGGCTCGCGCAGCCCATGGCAATTGCGAGTGCAAAAATGGATGCGGCGCAGTAAGACCCGGTTTGACTAGCCTGAGGTAAGTACTTTATCCTACTTTCCAACAGGCTTAGCTATCAAGAGCTAGCCTTGAGCGTAACAAGCGCCCCCAAGAAGTGTCCAGAATGTTGCATGTTCTTGCGGCCCAACGAGGCCAAATGCACCAACACCATCCAAAAGAGAACGATTTGACGTGCAGCGCCTAAAGCGGAGTTACCGTTTGCAAGTATTTACGACTGCGGGGGCTCGCCGCAGCCCGCTTCAAGCAGAGTTCTCGCGGTATGCTGCCACGTTGTGTTTGCCTAAAAGCCAGGTTTGCTCAAGCGACCCCGGCCCAAGAAAGCGTCTGAGGGCAAATTCCTCGAAGACATCTACCACGAAACCCATAGCCAATCAATCACCGCAGGGCCTTTTTGTTTGCACGCCCATGGCTGATCCTCAGAGATGTCTCCAGATGTTCCACAGAGGTTCCTGCCTTCCCACCCCAAACCTTTTTGAGCTCCATTTTACGTGTTGGTTGCCGTTTGGGTTGCGCATTTTTGGACACCGGAGTGGGGAAAAAACACTCAAAGCCAGGCGGGCAGAGTGCCAGAGGACGGCGGAGAACCCCCCCGGTTTTAGTGGACCTGCCGTCTTTCAAAGAGCTGAACATGTTGGGCCTCCGCAGAAAGGACGGTAGGCTTCCAAAACCCTCCAGTTTGGGTTTCATGATTGTTGGAGAAAAAAGCCTCCTTTTGATTCTTCACTGCCCTAAGGGTCGATGGGGTGTGCATTGCTTGCCCCGGGGCCTCAGGGGGCTTCGGGGTCCAAGAGTAAGAGTGAGGGCCCGAACAAACAGCTTGTCCATGGGGCTTCAAAAATGAAGCAATTTGACGCCCCGAGCGTTGGATAGGCATCGAAACTACCGCAAAGCGCTTGATAGCATCACATCGGCGTCGGATGGGCGTCGGATAGGTGTTGGATGGGCGTCGGATTCCCATCCCGGATGGGCGTCGGATGGGCGTCGGATAGCGCCACATCATCGGATGGGAGTCGATAGGCGTCGGATGGGCATCGGATGGCGTCGGATAGCGTCAAACACGCGTCGGATAGCGTCGGATAGTCGTCGGATAGGCGTCGGATAGGAGTCCGATAGCGTCAAATATCGTCGGGTAGGCGGCAGATAGCGTCAGATAGGCGTCGGACAGGCGGCGTCGGATAGGCGTCGGATAGGCGTCGGATAGGCGTCGGATAGCATTGGTTAGCGTTGGTTAGCATCGCGTGGGGCCTCCAAAATGAGGCATTCTGACGCCATAGGCGTCGGATAGCGTTAGCGAGTGCCAGCTCTAATCACAGGGCGCCGATTCGTTAGGATAGCGTCAGTGCGAGACAAGCATCGGTTTGCGCAACATGGCGTCGACAAAGGTTTGATCGCTTTATACATAGATCACGCATAGGTCGGCGTCAGAAAGCATTGATTTGCACGTGCGCTTATTGAGCTTCATGTGCAGACTCAACTTGAGAAATACTGTGGGAGAGCATTTGTTAGAGTTGGCTGCTATTGATTTCATGGGAAAGGCCTCGATCCCAACTCCCGATAGTTTTGGATAGCGTCCGTCGTTTTTTGCAAACATTGAACCAAGGTGTTGCTGCGCAGGCTCAAAGTTGGGGGCTTTGCCTTCCATACTTGACGCCCCCGAGCTACATGTGATGCCCCGGGACATGTTTGGACCCTTAGGGTGGGTTCTGGGTCCCCATGATGCGGTTTGGATTGTGACGCAGCTGGCAGGGGAATTCCTCTAGGTGTTTTCAACTAAATCCGAAAGGGGGTCCCGCATTGTTTTTTTTTGGGGGGGGGGGAGGGCAAAACACGTTGCAAGCCGGAAACCAGACGCTCCTCACTACTTTCTCCGTGTTGCATTTGCTTGGATGTTAGGACTTTAACTTTTTGCCAACTTTTGGGTTTTCCATTAAACCACGAAAAGTTAAACTTTTTAGCCGGGGAGCAGATTTCGCAACCGAGTTCTTGTATGGCACAACAATTGCTCCCTGTCCTGAGGTTGCTTCATATCCCCCCATGGCTTGCATTTTGACAGTCTTGCGCCAACCGTTGCATCGTTGCTGCCCAAGTGGCTGCAGCCCACGTGCAAACGGGCCAGTGTGGACCAACAAACAGCCCCTCACTGAGCCACCTAAAGGTCACCTGACTCAAGACGTTGTGGGTGGTTTTTGTGTTAGCACTTGAGCATGCATTGGAATGCACGAAAGATGATAGATAGTCCTTCCAAAATTCAAGACTTTGAGTTTCTGCCTTTCTCGATGTACGCGCTCTTGTTTGTGGTGCCAGTCGTCGTTTGTTTAAGCCCACCCCCTCGCCCTGCGGACTTCCTGCGATGTTCCAAGGACATGGTTTGAAAGAGGCCACCAACACCAGAATCAGTGCAACCAACCACTTGTTCGAGCTTCAGACCCCTTCGTGTCTTTCGTTCAATCAGAGCTCTGTTGCTTTACCCTTGAACTCGGATCGCGGTAGGACCGGGAAGAGCTTTTGAGGCGGCTGAGGCTCATGGGAAGCGGACGGCATGGTAAGACAAGTTGTCAATGTAGCACGATTGCGACAACATTCAGATTTTGTGGTTTTCCTTTTATTCCCCCATTAAAACCACCGGGTCAACGTGTGGTCATATCTTACATCTTTGCCCTGGACTTGAATCCTAGGTTTAGCCTTGAAGGTTGACCAAGTTGTTCAATCAGATTGTGTCCCGTCTCCTCAAGTTTAGCTGGGTTAAAAATCCCTTTGCTATGGAAGATACCCTCCACAATGCCTGGGATGCTAGTTCGGCCGACTAAGGCAAACGCACTAGGATTGAGTTGGGGCAATCCGCCCAACAAAGCCAGTGCATTTGGGACTTTCAAGGTCTCAAATGTTCGCTTCAACCCTTTTTGCCAGAATGCAGAAACCAGGATAGAACAGGCTCTTTAAGGTTGTGACTTTTCATGTAGGCAGTCTTTCTCAAAGCAAGGAGAGGGATTGTCCATCCTCAAAACGCACCGGGAGTTGTTTGATAGCTGTCCCAACATTGCAGTTGAATGCCTCCCACTCCCCTTCAGGGCTGAAGATATAAGGCATAGATGTCGGCCAGCCTTGAGTTGCAACGATTCCAATAAATTCCAGGGGCTTCATGTGCCTAGCGGTGAAGGTCCATGCTGACTTTAGAGTCACGGTGTTTCCATGGTCCACCTGGTTTGGCTTTGAACAATAGGGGAGAATGCCTTTCTCTAGAAAACCTGTTTAAATGCGCGACAGGCGTCGTGGTTGTCACCTGTTCTTCCCCCTGCTGGTCTTTTTTAAGTACTCTTTTAGTACTCTTTTTAATATTCCATAGGTGTGGATCGACCAAAGCCACATTCAAAACGTTCGATCGATGTTTAGAGTTCGAAAAAAGAACGTCACGGGATCGCTGCGTTGTTTTTTTTCTTTTTTTTTTTTCTCGGCTCACTGCCACTAAATGCCAGACTTCTCAGTCCGTGAGGTACACAGCTCAGATCCCAGTTGCCCTGAAAGGCGACCAGCTATTTCCCTGTAGCTTTTTAAAGGGTGATTCACCCGCGATTACCTACTCTTTGGTGAATTTTCTGCTTAGGGATGTTAGGACTGAATGACTTTTTGCCAACTACTAGTTGTTTTTTTCCGATTTAAACCACGAAAAGTTAAAAACTTTTAGCAGGGCTTCGCAGCTTTCGCCACCGAGTATACAGGTAAATGGACCCACGCAGAGCAAAGGATCCTCACTCACCACCTCCCTGCCGAACTCAACGACTGAACCCGGCTCATGGAATCGTATTTGACCATATGTTCGCTGTGTTGTTTGACCATTGCTGTGTTGCAATGTTGCAAACGTGGGAATATAAGTAGGTTTGGAAGTTTTTGTGGAGCCTTTTGGCTGGTATGCAGCCTATTGGAAAACATTTGTGCTTCCTGTCATTCTCAGGTACCCCCAGCTCACTTGCGAGCTTCCTTGGACCGGGTACCTTCAGCAGATAGCAACGTGCTCGATTGTTCAACAATTCCGGCGCACTATTGGGAAATGATTTGTTTTAGAGGTTCTGCGCAACACCCAGGTGGCATTCGTTTTGAATGCCTGCAGGCGATTATTTCCGACTAGCGGAAAGAATGGCCTCGGCGGCAAGCCGATTCTCAATCGCATGTGCGAACTCAAGGCCATGCGGCCATGCGCACGGGGGGGGCGGGGATCTTTGAATCCAATCCATGCAAGCTTCAGGAACAAACACGGCACGTGTCACACATTTCCCCGACCGAAAAGGGTGTGAAGCTTCACCGCCCAAAAGGGCCTGCGCCCCTGCCGCTGCCATGGCCCTGGCGTTGGGCCGCGGCGTGCCACCGAAGGCAGGACCTTTGACGCAGGGAACCCACGCCGCGATTCGCGATTTACTGCAGGCCAGCGCTATTTGTAGCATGGCACTTGCTTGGCTTCCATTTTGGCTAGCAGCACTTTTTTGCCAGGAGCTTGCTGGTCAGCCTCAAGCTCCAAGTCTTGTAGAGATGAGGTCAATACAAGGAAAGGAAGGAGCACCCATGCAGACGGCGAGGGAATGTAAGGTACACCCACGCGGGGATTGATCAATATTCCTGGCTCCAAAATGACCACGGGCCACTTTTTAAATGGAAAAAGTGATGAACGTCATCTTGCTTGGTGATTTCCTAATGGTATGCATCAAGAGAGAAACATGAAACGAAGCAGAGAGCTGCTGGGCAAAACCCATGGTTGCCCTTCCGATCAACCAGGTTGGGAGCTTCCCCACAGGGAAGAAGACGCCATTCTATCCCTTGGAAGTTGTCCCGGCCGGATGTCTCCAACAAGCCCATCTCGACTTCACAATGACACAACGACAACGGGGCACCCCTGTTGAGGCAGGAGAGACAAGGTGCGCTCCGTTGACACGCCTGGGTACCCCTTGCAGTCAATGCAGGGTAGGGGGCTTACATGTCCAAAGGAAGCCCTCGCTTGGAGTTAAGTAAGGCAAGACAAGTTCGAAGGGGACCAGGCCAAAGGCTGAAGCGCTGGCGCACAAGTTTGCTCAAGCCGGATTTGTCACCACCCGGTGTTTGACAACAGCCACTGCCGGGATAACTCAACTGCTCAATAAGCCGCTGATTTGCTCCGGTCTGTTTAGCGGTGCACTTGGTAAGTGGACAAGAGGGGTTGGAAGACGAAAGCCTTTGGTCAGCTATGACTATTGGACAAAGGAGTGCTTGTTTCGGCAATCTGGGTTCCATCCGCAGGTACTAGCGCCAACCTCAACTGGACAGGCAGGCCTCTGACCAACATGGGGGGTCTGGCAGTGAAGTTGGTTTCGCCACGGTTTGGCTGTTTGAGTCTTACCTCTTAAAAACACAACTTTTCGGGTAACATGGGCTATATGTCTGTAAAAGATTAACTTCCCCAGGGCTTGGAGTTTTAAGGGGTAAGGAGTTGATGTCTTGGTGGCTCTATGTCCATGATGCTCAGCAAAAAAATCTGCATAGCGATAAGCTGATCCCATGGGGACTTGGTCGATTTTTTTATTTGCCGGAAGGCGATTTATTTTTCAACGGGGGTTAGCCAGTGCTATTCACTCAGTGTGGCAAAGCACTGGACCATGGAGACTTGCCAATTTGATGCGGAACTGTTGAGTTTCAACGCAGCTTGTCCTTTGTTTGTTGATCATTTGCCATACTGTATCCATTTGAGAAATTGCATTTTGTTTGAGCAGTGTGTGTCTTGGGTTGCGCGCGCCGCCCTGTCTGTAGGCCTTTGCTCCTCGCACGGCGCGAAGATCAGAACTCAGAGAGGCCGCAGTCGTGAGTGCGGACTGTCCCAGACAAGGTGCCAGGCAACACAAAGGCGAGTTTTCTGTGTTGGGAACCTCGGCTTAATCAACCCCTGCTTGATGAATAGGGGGGGTGTTCCCTTTAGTGGGAATTCACCATTGGAGGGAACACCCCGGCGCTTTGACATCCTGCTGGACCTTTTGAATGGTGTGCGCGGCTCAGACAGTTTTGTCTCGGAAAGCGCATGTGCTGCTTGCTCCACGGGCGGGCTGTGACCCTTTGGAAGGGCCAGAGCCCTGAACCCTAAAACAACCACCCTTTTGATTGCTGGTTCGATAGGCAGGGAATAAAAGCCATGCCCTAAAGGAAGTCCCTGAAGCCCCTTCCGGTTCATTCCCAAGACCCGTGATTCCCTGAGCACAAGCAAGTTTAGAGGACCAGCCGCGTTATTGGAGGCATCTCCCGAAGTTTACTCAGTTCCGATGGCCCGAGTGAGCTTTTGCCAGGCTGAGATGGCGAGCCGGCGCTTTGTTGCACCTCAGCCGCACCGTTTGCGCCCTTTGGTGCAATGAATACGGAACTGACTCGGAAAGTACCTATTTTCTGCGTAGCCCATGGGCCAAGTGTAGCTTCCCCTTGCAAAACATACCCGATGGGTTCTCAGAAACCTTTTGAGAAGCCTGGGACCCTAAGACATGAACGTCGGCGTGCCGTTTGTGCAAAATATTGACCAGGCAGATCTATGCCTGGCAAGCTCGGCCAATACCGCACAGATTCAGTAGATACATGTGTTTCATGGGGGCTGGGGCGGAGGGAGGGGGGGGGAGGGAGCCCAAACAAACCTGAATAAGACCTTATTAAGGGCTTTGTTCAGGGCTTATGTGGGCTTCCTCCCCCCCCTTCCTCCCCACGTGTGTGAGAGGCAGTCTCAGTAGAATATTGAGGACGCTTTCGACGCTGCACATGCTTCAGTGCCAGATTGGAGCCCAAAACGAGAAATCACCGAGCGACAGTTTGTGGGGAATGGGGAGTTACCTGTGCCAATGCTAAACATAGAAAAAGAAGAAAACAGCCACTGGCGCGATACCCTTACGAGTTCCCGTGGAAAATCCGCAAGAAC
>CAUJNA010003514.1:365000-427500 GCA_963377175.1 Effrenium voratum | reverse complement strand
AAAACTTCCGAGCTTTGCGGTTTTACAGTGCCAGACGCAAAGAGTTTGGCACCTAGGTCTTTGACGCTGTAACAAGTTAATACCACCATTACAACTGTTCCTTGCCACCCCGCTTGCAATATTTAGGGGAAGGGCCTTGATCGGCCTGGAAGGGTCGGGGAACGTGAGGGTTCCCCCTTTCAGTGTATTGAGACCAACTCTGCCACACTGCGGGTCAATTCCCGGTTTTGACATGGCAACTGACGAATCAAGGCCAGACAGTTGTCAGCTTGAGGGCTTGTCGGGGGGGGGGGGGCAGTTGCCCTTTTGGGGCAACAACGTGTCAGTTTGGTTTAAAATAGACGGCACTGGTTTGGATGAATTGTTCCATTTACCAGGGCCATCTATGTTTGCGAAAGGAAACATGAACAATCTTGCTAGCGGAGCTCGTGTCATTCTCTTTCTTTACTACTCGTAATTCACAAGACTTGAACTTTGAACCTTAACTTAACTATGCTGTATACGAAACTATGAAGATCACATGTGTAAAATTAGAGGGCCGGAGAACCCCACATGTGTAGCCTGAGAAAACACAGGTTCGCGGGAAGCGGAAGCATGCACGGAACCCCCGCGAGACGCGGTGAGCGCGAGTCAATGGAAGAAGTGAGCGTGGACGAGTCTGCGCGGTTCATCTTTTTTTCTCGTTGTCATGTCACCTTTTCTCGGTGTGACACATGTCTGGCAGTCGCAGCGCTACTTCTTTTCTCACGAGCGATTCGTGTTGGGTCTCTGGAGCTGTCCCGCACTGGGCTGACGGCAGCAATGACAAGCAAATGCTGCCGCTGCCACGCAAACACACACCAAGATGAGCCTGAAAGTGAGTCAGTGTGAGTGACTGTGAGTGAGTGTGAGTGAGTGTGGAGCTGTCACGCAAAACGGAACTCCCAGCCGCACGCTCGACAACATCCAGTCCCTTTAGGCAGCTACCAAATTCTGCCCATGCCACGCTGCGCCTACCATGAAATTGCAAGCCATCTCGACAGTGCTGCGCCACGCAAAACGGCCGCACATGCAGTCCCTTTAGACAGCTACCAAATGCTGCCCACGCCACGCAAACATAGCCAGATGAGTCAGTTTGAGTGAGTGAGTGAGTGAGTGAGTGAGTGAGTGAGTGAGGGAGGGAGGGAGGGAGTGGGTGAGTGAGTGAGTGAGTGAGTGAGTGAGTGAGTGAGTGAGTGAGTGAGTGAGTGAGTGAGTGAGTGAGTGAGTGAGTGAGTGAGTGAGTGAGTGAGTGAGTGAGTGAGTGAGTGAGTGAGTGAGTGAGTGAGAGTGAGTGAGTGAGTGAGTGAGTGAGTGAGTGAGTGAGTGAGTGAGTGAGTGAGTGAGTGAGTGAGTGAGAGTGAGTGAGTGAGTGAGTGAGTGAGTGAGTGAGTGAGTGAGTGAGTGAGTGAGTGAGTGAGTGAGTGAGTGAGTGAGTGAGTGAGTGAGTGAGTGAGTGAGTGAGTGAGTGAGTGAGTGAGTGAGTGAGTGAGTGAGTGAGTGAGTGAGTGAGTGGTGAGGGAGTGAGTGAGTGAGTGAGTGAGTGAGTGAGTGAGTGAGTGAGTGAGTGAGTGAGTGAGTGAGTGAGTGAGTGAGTGAGTGAGTGAGTGAGTGAGTGAGTGAGTGAGTGAGTGAGTGAGTGAGTGAGTGAGTGAGTGAGTGAGTGAGTGAGTGAGTGAGTGAGTGAGTGAGTGAGTGAGTGAGTGAGTGAGTGAGTGAGTGAGTGAGTGAGTGAGTGAGTGAGTGAGTGAGTGAGTGAGTGAGTGAGTGAGTGAGTGAGGAGTGAGTGAGTGAGTGAGTGAGTGAGTGAGTGAGTGAGTGAGTGAGTGAGTGAGTGAGTGAGTGAGTGAGTGAGTGAGTGAGTGAGTGAGTGAGTGAGTGAGTGAGTGAGTGAGTGAGTGAGTGAGTGAGTGAGTGAGTGAGTGAGTGAGTGAGTGAGTGAGTGAGTGAGTGAGTGAGTGAGTGAGTGAGTGAGTGAGTGAGTGAGTGAGTGAGTGAGTGAGTGGAGTGAGTGAGTGCGTGCGTGCGTGCGTGCGTGCGTGCGTGCGTGCGTGCGTGCGTTGAGTGAGTGAGTGAGTGAGTGAGTGAGTGAGTGAGTGAGTGAGTGAGTGAGTGAGTGAGTGAGTGAGTGAGTGAGTGAGTGAGTGAGTGAGTGAGTGAGTGAGTGAGTGAGTGAGTGAGTGAGTGAGTGAGTGAGTGAGTGAGTGAGTGAGTGAGTGAGTGCGTGAGTGAGTGAGTGCGTGAGTGCGTGAGTGAGTGAGTGAGTGAGTGAGTGAGTGAGTGAGTGAGAATGCGTGAGTGAGTGAGTGAGTGAGTGAGTGAGTGAGTGAGTGAGTGAGTGAGTGAGTGAGTGAGTGAGTGAGTGAGTGAGAGTGAGTGAGTGAGTGAGTGAGTGAGTGAGTGAGTGAGTGAGTGAGTGAGTGAGTGAGTGAGTGAGTGAGTGAGTGAGTGAGTGAGTGAGGGAGTGAGTGAGTGAGTGAGTGAGTGAGTGAGTGAGTGAGTGAGTGAGTGAGTGAGTGACATGAGTGAGAGCGACGGGCGCGGGCGATGGACCGCGGCGGGCGCAGCGGTAAAAATAAGCACGTCGCACAAAGATGTGGGGAACAAAACGAAACAAACATGGGCCCTGCTCGGACCTGGGGGTTGCCTAGTTGCTCTGATTTGGTGGTCAGCTGACAGTTTGTTGTAATGTTTTCGGGATTGTTTTAGGGCGTGGTTATGGAGTCCAAAGCAATCGTAGAGCCACTGCTAAGCCAGCTGCACATTCGTTGATGGATCTCCGCTTGCCGCAGTTTCTCTTTCGCATTCAGCGTAGCCGGATTTGGGGCCTGTAGTCTTTGCCGCTTGGCCGCTGGACCGCTGACCTTTTTTTTTTCTCTCCGTTTGGATGAAGCTCGGAACTTACAATAGGTTGCCATGTTCCATTGCATCGACAGAGATGCGTTTGGTTCACTAGAAACGTTCTGTGCTCTGGGAAGAAATTACGCCCCCGTAAATCCATCCGAATTATCGACAAAAGTCAAGGGTTCCGACTTTTGCGGACGCCCCTCAACCAAGGGTTTGTTCATCCAGGGTTTCCAGTAGACATGGCGGAGCAGGCGTGAGCGCGGGAGGTGGCCAATGACTAAGTTCCATGAAATCCGACGTAGCTCGCTTCAAAGAAGCCGCATGTCGGCCACTGACGCCAAGGGTTTGTCATGTATATTATGGTTCTGGGAGGTTGACATCACATTTTGCCCTTTCACAACTTATTCGACATGTTGGACAGGACCGAGAGATTTGCAGACCTCCGATTTCTACACCTTTTACTTTTTGGGAGAGCTTCGAACATCACTGACCAAACCAGGTAGAAAATCGGAAGGGCCCTTTTTTCCAGGTCAGCTTTGTGCTGCGATGGGGTCTTGGCCGCCCTGAGTGGTTAGGTTCGGATGGCGTTGGTCCTGGAGTATCGCCACACCTTCATCACAGCTCTTGACGAACCACGTGAACCTGAACCTCAAGGGCGCGCCCGCAGCCTGCCCCCGACACCTTCCGCGCCGATGGTAGAGGCGCGACTGTCTCGCGCCAGCTGGGTCGAAAAAGAACCCCCGCGGAGTTTCGGCTATGTAGGGCAGGCCCTTCCCTGAACTTCCAGAAGAGGCCCTGGCGATGTGATTGTTTAGCTGCCAGTCTCGCTAAAACGCTGCAAAGCATTGCAAAAGCTAGGGTTTTTCAAGTATTGCACGAAGTACACCTTGGCAATTCCGGCTCGAAAGTCGCAGCTTCTCGGTACAATTTTAGTGTATGAAGTACACTTGGGCAGCTCCGGCTCGAAAGTGGCAACGCTTCCGTACAAGTATAATGTACGAAGTTGACTTTGGCAGCTCCAGCTCAAAAGTCGATCTACAATCTACAAAGTACACTTTGGCAGCTCGGGCTCGAAAGTCACAGCCTTTCACTAAATGTACATGTAATGCATTTTGGCAGATTCAAGGCAACTAGAACCGACACTATCCGATTGTAGGGTAGAAGGTTACAAGGTCGTCGGGCGTTTTTCCAGGCCAGAAATTCGTGTTGTTGGCAGTTATTTGGCCGGTCAACACCAATGGGATCCCATTTCGGGGTAGGTGAATTCACGGCCCATTTTAGAGCCCATTTTAGTGGTTGAATCGGATGTTCACTGGGGGCTAACCGGGGTTTTGACCCACAGCCATTGCCTTTGCGTTTCTTGGGCACGGGCCATGTCGACGCGGTCGCCACTTTGAGCAGAGATCCCTGCGGCCTTCCAAGCGCATGGGCCAAGTAATTCCGGCACACATATATGGCTCAAAACTCAACCGACGGGGCAAACCGCAGGTGTTGGCCCATGCTTCCACAGAAAGGGCTCCATTTTGGAATTCCAGTTTTTTTGAGCCACAGCCATATGGTTCTCTTATGATCATTACTTAGCTTGATTTCAAGATCCCTAACGCCAGTTCAGGTTCAATTTGGGCCCTTGCATTTCAACAAAAGACCGTGTTTCCCATGTCAGGGAGGTGTTGTTTGTTTTTCCTGAGGCGTGGGAAAGGGAGCTCCAGGGCTATGTGGCGCAGCTGGCACAAGAGGCGGATGGTCTTCTTCAGCCGGGCGAGGACTCTTATTCAATCGAAGCCATGATCCTCTAATGTTCACCCAGGAGTAGAACCCCTGGTTGATTGATAGGGGGGTGTCCCCTTTTAGTGGGGATTGATTGTTTGACATTTCTATGGTTAATGGTGGGCAGCGTTTGCACATGGCCCCATGTCCCGTGCAAAGCGTGCTTGTTAGATAGCTGATTCTTACAGCTTCGGCTGTTTGTTCCGCAGTGAGGCGGGATGGACATAGACTGAGGCGCTGCTCGCGGT
This sequence comes from Effrenium voratum, assembly GCA_963377175.1. NCBI lineage: Eukaryota > Dinophyceae > Suessiales > Symbiodiniaceae > Effrenium > Effrenium voratum. The sequence continues at coordinate 422,620 of CAUJNA010003514.1, read as the reverse complement.
TTATTCTTTATATAAGACCAAACTCTTAAGACCAACTTCGGATTCAAGCATGGCTTGGTTGATGTGCGCGGGGGTCCTCTCATAGATTTACACCCGGTGGAGAGCATATTAACCAGCACGCCCGTTCAATGAGAAATAGGCCCACATGATGGGGGGAGTTCCGATCATTAGTCCGGAGAACCTCCGGGTGAATCCGAAGTTGAGTGAACAGCTCTGATGTTTTTTGTTTTTTTGCGGAGGACTTGCCAGCCATGAGGCATCAAAGGCCAAGAAACATATTTTTTCCGCGGAAGTCCAAGGGGCGGGTTCTGACAGCGCCGCGGTTTCGCCACGTTGCCGAAAGGACTTGCCGGAGGAACCGGAGGCGAGTCCCTCAGTCCCAGCGATGGATGCTAGCTCGGGAAGCCGTGGACACCCCGAGCTCTGCCGGCGACCCTGTATCTACATGAGGCGGGCTGAAAATGTGATCGGAACGGGGCTGAGCTCCATAGCTGTAGGCTAGATGGCTTTATAGAATGTCCAGAGTGAGTTGGTGTTTCTTGGAGGTTGGTGACAAATCCATGGTGTCTCTTTTTAGAGGACGCCCCCATGGTGTTTCTCCTGCTGGTTTCCCTGAGCCCGCAAAAACGGGCTGAAAAAGACCGACCGCAATCCGTGCCATGAGGACGGGGCGCTGTAGGCAGGCTGAGGACTGCGGCTTTTGCCACTTGGATCATGAGGGGACGGTGAAGCTCGACAAGAGGCAGCGCGAGATCATGCGCTCCTTGAGCAAGGTCCAGGCATGAGGGTCTGGGGGTAAGCGAAAGCATCCCGTTCAGCTTTGGGATTTTTTGAGTAGCGTTTGCAGATCTTTGTTTTCTTGGTGGCTCCCAGCCATCCGGTTCCTTAGCCGTTGGGCCGTTTAGCCTTTTAGCCTTTTAGTGTTTAGTGGTAGATTCCATTTATCCCACTAAAAGTTTAATAAATTAGGCTTTAGAGGGGGATCTGAGGGCTTTTGTTTTGCAGTCGAAAAGGGTTTTGGGTGGATCTAGATCCAGGCATCGATGAAGCGGTACTGTATCTCTACTGGTAAATCAAGGCGTCAATTGAAGCGGTACTGTATCCCTTGAACACGAATTGGGTTCGTCCATGGCCATCGTCCTTCATGAAGCAACATGGGGGCCGAATCTATTTGCCACATACCATATTGGCAGCTTTGTGTGGCATAGGTGTTTGAATGCTTTCCCCATTTCAGGATAATGGCTCCATGACCCCTTGACATGACTTGGCTTGTTTTGGGCTCGAATGCCGGACTGGTGGTGTCCACATTTTCCTTCTGTTTCTCCTTCGATGCACCGCGTGCGCCTGCTTGGCCTTCTCCTGACCATGCTGATAATTCATGGGGTATGATGGGATCACATGAGGACATTTGGGACTATCCAATATCGCCCTACTTTCCCCACTCAACAATTTGAAGGGCTAGAAATGAGGTCTGTTCAGGGCTGTCACAGGGTTTCTAAAAGGATGCATGTTGCCAATATTAATTAACGCACATTCACCAGCTGACTTGAAGGATCCTGTAAATCATGTCGTTTTCGGACGATTCTTGTGGGGGACCCTATTCAAGGGGTGCTTCGTTCATTCACACATTTGCAAATGGTGAAGGTGGAGGTCCCCATTGTTCCGGCTAAGAGGTTGCCTTGACTTTTTATACTTCGAGCATAGCAGCAGTAGGTGTGGTTTGGGGTATGTGGAGTCTAAAGGGAAGTGTGGGGTTGGAGTCTAAAGGGAAACCAGAGGTTAAAAAAATAAGAAAAGCAGAACCACTTAGCTCTTGGCTTGGGCTACCTCCGGAAATCGCCAGCTCCTGGCCACGATGCTTTACTACCTCCGCGCTCGCGGGCTCCGAGGGGATCTCCTCCGACTGGTGGAGGTGGAGCTGTTGGCGCAGGAGATGACCGGGTCCCAAGCCTTGGCGGAGATCCCGGAGAAGGCGGGGGGATGATCGCAGGCGTTTGCGCGCTGGGCACAAATCATTGGGCCCCCAGGGATGTCCTCCATTGGATGTCCAAATTGTTGATTTGTGTTTGGCGTCCGGCTGTTTTTCCTTTTTTTTGGTGGTTTTACAAGTACAAACGTTTAGGGAATCAATATGGTCCGTCCTCGGACTCTTTTTAAGGCAGACAGAAACCTTAGAAGTTGTTCATATCTGAGAGTGCCGACTCGAATCTGAGATAGGTGTGTCAGTTCTTCTTCTTGTCTTTTTTTGGGGTGGGGGTAAGCAAGGGGGGAGGGTTTGGTCTGACGTCAGGACCGCAGGAGGTTGGATAAGACCCTGGCGCGGATGTCCTGGGCTGGGCTGCTGGGCTTGGCATCCACGCAGGTGGGCGCAGACTTCCGTCGGCGCCTGGCTGAAGCCACCGAGAGACTCCGAGGATGTACTGCACGCTGAAGGTTGACCAAAAAAGTGGTCCGTCCCTAGCGGATTTGTTTTGTTGGTCGCTTCGGGTGCAGTGAGAGTTAGCGACGAACGTCTAGAGGGAGCAAAGTCGTCCACTTGGGCCGATCAGCATTCCTTGCCGCGGGTTGGACAGGCCTCTTGAGGGAGGATCTCGAATTGAAAGAGATGTAGATACCAAAAGCCGAGTGTGTTGAGCAAGTGTGTTCAATGCGAGACGTCCACCCTGCCGGCAATCTCTCCCTTGCAAACCAGGATCCGAAGCTGGCCTTTGAGTCCTGGGAAGGAATGATCGAGGCAGCGCAAGTGGATGTACTTTCGGCATTTGGCATTCTTCCCAAACAGGGGTTGGGTGCTAGCCAGGCGGTCGCATATCTTGTAGGCTAGGCCCGGCTAGGGTCCTAAGATGGCCCTGGTTTTCCTGGTGGTTTCATCATGTACCAGGGCCATCTATTTCCCCGAAAAGAACACCTATGTTTATATCGCGTTGTGTCCAAGCAACCCGTCAGTCAGTTGTTGAAGTTCAGGCTGGGAGGGTAGCCTCAGCCAAAAGAGGCTGAGGATGTACCGTACTGCACGCAGACCGGAAGGTTGACCAAAAAAGCAAAAACCATCCCTAGCGGACTTGTTGTTTGGTCGCTTCGGGTTTTCGGAGAAATATTCAAGTGGCAAGCGCCAACCTGAATTTGGTGCACGTCTTGCATGCATATCCGCGCGGATCGCGTTGTGACGTTGTGCGTGCCCGGGCCAACCAGCCCGTCTCCCTTGCTCAGTTGGTGTTCCCTACGCGACGTGTTCCCTACGCCGCTCCGCTGGGCTCAGAGCTAGCAAGCTCGGCATTTTGCGGCACACGGCTTGCGATGTGCATTCTCAAGCCGAAACATGTTGTTGTTTTTCTTTTGATTTTTTTTTTTATTTAGAAGAAAGGAAAAAACAGAAGGCAAACACAAGGGCCGTAATTCGCCTCATTTGTGAGGCGAGCCTGGAGCTGATCTCGGTTTTTAGCCACCAGGGTATGTGTCAAAATAGGGATGTGGACCAAATGATGTCCGTGTTCGTTTTGGGTTTCCGGGAAAAACACATCCCCAAAAGGGTACCATGCCTCCCAAAAAGACAAGCACCAACCACACCCTCTGGTTTTCTTCAATGTTTTAGTGGCCGCCGTTTAAGAGCATGCAAGCTTGGCGAAGAAAAACAAAAAGACGCGGATACGCATGCACAGGGCCTGCGTTTTCCGGCGGCGGCTGATGCCATGTTGAAAATGCGAGCATTGGCTGCTTTGGACATGCTTTGGACCTGCCTGCCATGTGCTCCACAATGACCAGATTGGCCTTGTGGGGGGGGGGGGGGGGGGGGGGCGTGCTAGGAGGGTCGGCATGTATCACAAACTTTGGAATACTGTGGATGGACAATGTCCATTTCGCACCACCTAAGAATCCCTATGAATGATTCCCCTGCAAGTACCAACAAACAATGGCTTCCCATGGTGTTTCATGGGGGCTGGGCGGGAAGAGAGGGGGGGGGAGGGAGCCCCAATAAGCCCCAAATAAGGCCTTATTAGGGGCTTAGAAAGGGCTTATTTGGGCTTTCTCCCCCTAAGAGTGTTTCTTTGGTGCATTTTGCCAAGGGATGTTAGGACAGAATAACTTTTGGCCACCTGGGTTTTCCGTATACCACTATAAAAGTGAGCCATTTTTAGCAGATTTCGCAACCGAGGTCAAGCTCGAATTTGCTGGCCGCTGCCGCCTCATCGGCATGAACACCCCTGAGACAGTGGCGCCTAGGCCAGATGTGCAACGAGCTCAGGTTTGGCTGGGTGAACCAGCCTGTTGCTGAAATGTTCCTTTTTCCCCGTTGGTCTTAATTAAAAGGAATTCATCACTACTGGAAATATGTTTTTTCTTTTCTCCTGGGGCTTTAACCAAATGGAAGACAAGCAAGTGATTTGGGTACGTGCCCCAAATTTCGGGTACCTCCTGGGGAGTCGAATCCATCCCCGTAGGTATCCGTTTACGAAATGTCGAACACTTTTTAGGGGATCAGCAAACGGACAGCCTTTGGGCTCCCTCCCTCCCTTTGCTTTGCCTTGAGTCTATGATCGGCTCCCTTGAGGCGTAACCATGGCCCACGTGGGGATGAGTCAAAACCAAAGGAAGAGTAGCATGAAGCTCAACATTTGGAGCGTCCCAAATGTTGACTCATTTCATCATGACGATTGGAAAGCCACATGTTTCGGAGAAACTCATGGGGAGACCTGTTCGCCTTATTTTCTCCATCTTTTTTCGCGCAGGCAGAAGCAAGGTGCTCCGCCGGATTGCTACGGGCCAGAAGCCTCCGCTCTGACGAAGAAACTGTGCCCCGCTTTTGTCTCCGAGTGAGCGTCTTTTCGAATCGAAAGTGATGCAAATCAGAAGGACCCGCGGTGGTGGGGCAGTCCTTGGGTCTGGGGGACTAAAATAGCATGTGGGGATTCGATTCTTGTGGATGGTTGCGAAATCCACAAATCGCACCACTTTGAAACCATGGTTGAAACCATGGCTCGTTGGTATTTACAGGGGAATCAACATTCTAGGGTTTCTGAACGGTGATCAGGTTTTGAAGATGGACTTTGCAGAACCAAAGTGAACGATCCGAGGCTTCCGCCTGGTACCAAAGTGAGGCTAGAGCTTGATGAAGAGCAGGTGGACAAGTACGGGCGCCAGCTGGTCTACTTATATAGGCGGGGTACAGATGTTGGTTCAACCGGGCGAGCCAGTTTTGAGGTTGGACCCCCAAAAATGATGGGTTGGACGCCCAAAAATGATGGGTTGTCCTTTTTGTCCTTTTAAATAGGGTGAGTGCTTGGCCTCAAAAAGGGACAAACCCAAATGTGGATTCCTTCAATTGCGCTCTCAAAGTCCACTTTCCTTTTTCACTTAAGGGGAATCCAGAGGTGGATTCGAACGCAAGCCCTCGGAGGGTAGGATACCCTGCACGTACATGAAATCCAAAAGGCTCCCCCCAAAGGAGACTCCTCTTTAAAGAACAGAGAGATGGCTTTGTTGGGTTCGCAATTGTATGTGTGTGTGTGGTGTTTGTAATCATTGCCAGGTCATAGCTTTACATCTTCATGAGGTTTGTAGGGTGGCAGTATGCTCATGGGCACTTGGATCAAATGGTTGAACTTGTCAAGTTAGCTGACTTGATGTACGGATCCTGCCTGATTCAATCATGATGTTTGATATCACGTTGCAAGTCGTTTGGGAGATTCTTGGACTGGAGAGCCTTGCCACATTCGAGTTTCCGCGGTGTCCAGGCAAACTTTTTCTTGGGGGAATCGGGGAGTCGCCGAGAAGTGGGCCCACCCACATGGCAGGCCTTGGAATTCCCCAAAAGCTGCAAGCGTCCACATGAAAAATTAATACCCCCTTTTCCTTCCCCCCAAAGTGGACACACCATTTTTTCTGGCCAAGCCCGTGCCACCCTTTCCCGACAAAAAGCCCTTCACCCGCTTCACCCACCGCACCGTTTGCGCGTCAGGTCCCAGGACCAGCTCTTCATCAACGCGGAGTTGCTGCGGCAGGGCGCGGCCCGGCGGTACCGGGTGCCGCCCAACGTGAAGAACGACCCCGCCTTTGTGCAGCTGGAGAGTGTGTTGTTGTCCGTGCGGTGCGCAACGTGCCCCCAAAAAACGCGGGTAGAAGGAGAAGACGCCAAAAGGGGGCGTGTTGTTGAACTGAATGAGAAGAAGCCAAAAGGGGTGTTTGTGTTTATCTTGTTTGTTTTTAACTGTCTACTTAGGTCCCACTTGCCATTGGGACGCATATTTGGGTGCGTCTCTATATGAGGGAATGACACGCAACTGCAGGAACACCCGAACTCCCTCTCAAAAGTGTGTTCAACACTGATATTTGCACAACCTCAATGAACCGGACCACCCCAACAAAAAGAAAAAACGCACTGAAACTGCATGAAACTTTCAAACCCAACTGGAGTTCGGCATGTCTCGTAGCCAATCGGTGGACAGAGTGGTTGGGTCTAGATCTAGGCGTTGATGAGTAAAACTGCTGACAAGCTCGTATTTTTCTTAGTCAGGTTTGCCAGTCGGAGCGTGACCCTGTTCTCATCATCTTGGTCCGTGTTTCCCCCTACCGCCTTGTTTTCCACTGTGGCATGCTGCACAGCGCAAATTGCACAGCAAACGGTACTGACTCAACAGCCCGCAAAGTACACACTGAGCTTGGGTGGGTGGCTGCGTTTTCTTTGGCAATGTGTTGAGAGCATGTTAACGTTGACCCCATGTTTGGTGGGGAATCATCACTTTTGGAGGGGGACACCCCCTATTACTAAACTGGGGTTGATGAATATGGGGTCAACATTACAGTGATGGAACACAACTGTGATGGCACGGCAAAGGAATAGTGTGTATGATGGGCCTGCTCCCGATTGGGCTTGTGTCAGGCTTTCTTGCGGGTGGAAGGTCTTGCATTGGATGTGACCTGTGCCCAGAACTGCAATCAGCGGGCAAAACATGCGAAGGGAGAGAGTGTATATAATCAAGAGCCGCCTTTTCTATTTGCTCTCTCAGGAAGTTGAGCCTCTCAGGTTCACGGGCTGGTGCACCTCATGGGCCATGTGGCCATATTTGGCCATCCCGCAGGAGAAAGATGCAAAGGCTGGCAACAAAGGCCTCTGGGGCGCTTGCTCCTCGAGCGCCGACAATGCCGTGCCGAAGGCCCGGCCGGCCAGAGGCCCAGAGGCCCAGTGAAAGTTCGAGAGCCAGAGGTGTTAGGCCCAGAGGCTGTCCTTTTGTTATTTTGGTAAATCAATGGGTTCCACTGGTTTAGATGGGCTTGCCGAAATCATTTGCCAGGGAAACCGCAGCCTTCTACTAAAAGGACACCTCTCGCAAATCGTTGAGCAGCTTCGAGGCGGTGAGGTATGGCTTTTGGCTTCGAGCCGGCGGGATTGGGCCTCCGCCATGTGACGCGCGGCGTGCCATGAATTTGGTTCTTCTGTCGGAGGAGGACGCGGTGGCTTTGCGACACTTGCGGTTTGCCCTTTCAAGTTTTGTGGGGTGCCGGGTGATGGCTGCCTAACCGGAGTGCAATTTCATGCGCCTGGGTTGCGCTCCAAGCTGTTTGCTTCTGTGCTAGAGATCCTTGCCAGCTGAGAGCCACAATGAAGTGTCAGGCCTCCAGCACCGACAGATGGCTCCCGGATTCCAGACCAGTCATTTGGATTTGTGCATGATTCCCACATCAGGAGGCGATCGCAGGAACCATTGGTCGTTTGATCAGCAATTTGAACCGCTTGGAATTGGCCGGCGGAAGTTGCACTCTGGAACCTTTCATGTGGCGATCAGCCTCTGACCAAATGGGAATGACACATGCAGATGGTGTGCATTGCAGCTAGGCCCAAACAGCCAGTATACCCATCCCGGTATCCCTTCTGAGGAACGTCAACTGTGGGGAAGCTCAATCAGGTCACAAAAACCACAGTGAGTTAACAAAAAATCCCCCCTGCAGCCCGCTCACAACAATCAGGGCGTCACATTCAATGGTTTCACGCTGCAACCTTGCTGGCTTCTTGTGGTTTGGTCACGCGACGTTAAATGTAGAAGTGCGCACATAGTCACATAGCCATGGCATGTGAATGATAAGATGACCAAAGTTGACTTCGTCCAACACCTCTTTGGGGTTCCATGCCAAGAGGGCGTACTTGCTTCCACTACCATAGCCTTTCTTGGGAGGTTAATTAGCTAGATCAAATCAGGTTCCACTGGCACTGAGAGTATGGTCCCCAGGTATGTGCGAGTGTGTTTGTGTGTGTGCGGGTGTTTGTTTGTTTGTTTGCTTGTCTGCTTGTTTGCTTGTTTGTATTCTCGTTTACGTGTGTTGCTGCGTTTGCAATTGTTTTTTTGGTGTGTTTGTGTGTGTGTTTTTGTGTTTGCTTGCTTGGTTGTTTGTTTGTTTGTTTGTTTGTTTGTTTGTTTGTTTGTTTGTTCGTTCGTTCGTTCGTTTGTTTGTTTGTTTAGTTGTTTGAGTGATTGTTTGTTTGTTTGAGTGATTGTTTGTGTGTGTGTGTGTTGTGTTTTGCTTTGTTTGTTTGTGTTGATTGTTGTATTTGGTTTGTTTGTTTGTTGATTGATTGTTTTGCTGGTTTGTTTCTCCTCGCGTTGTTTGTTTGTTGGTTTCTTGCTTGTTTTGTTTGTTTGTTAGTTTGTTTCTTTGTTTGTTTGTCTGTTTATTTGTTTGTCTGTTTGTTTGCTGGTTTGTGTGTGTGTGAGGTTATGTTTGTTGTGTGTGTGAGAGGTGTTCATATGTTCACTTGTTTGTTTGTTTCTTTGTTTGTTTGTGTGTATTATTGTTTACGTGTGTTGCTGTGTTTGCAATTGTTGTTTTTGTATTTGTGTGTCTGTTTTTGTGTTTGCTTGCTTGGTTGTTTGTTTGGTTGTGTGTTTGTTTGCGGGTTTGTTGTTTTGTATTATGTGTGTTTGTTTGTTTGTTTGTTTGTTTGTTTGTTTGTTTGTTTGTTCGTTTGTTTGTTTGTTTGTTTAGTTGTTTGAGTGATTGTTTGTTTGTTTGCTTGTTGTTTGTGTGTGTGTGTTGTGTTTTGCTTTGTTGTTTGTGTTGATTGTTGTCTTTGTGCTTGTTTGTTGATTGATTGTTTTGTTGGTTTGTTTCTCCTCGCGTTGTTTGTTTGTTGCTGTCTTGCTTGTTTTTGTGTTTTTGTTATTTAGTTAGTTTGTTAGTTTGTTTGTTTGTATTATTGTTTACCTGTGTTTGCAATTGTTCTTTTTTTGTTTGTTTGTTTGTGTGTGTGGTTTTGTGTTTGCTTGCTTGGTTGTTTGTTTGTTTGTTTGTTTGTTTGGTTGTTTGTTTGTTTGTTTGTTTGTTTGTTTGTGTGATTAGCCATGGTTAATATCATCATCAGGGACGTCGCGTTAGTGACCGACCTGTGGTGTTTTGGCTCAAGTTTTGGGTTCCGTCGCGCCTCGAATGGGCGTCGCCGAACCCCTGCGTCGACCGACGGCATCTCGGGGGAGAAAGAGACCTCGGGCCGCCGCCAGGTTGGTAGGGACCAGTCGTGCGGCCTGTTGTCGACCAAGGTTGCGGGTTAACCCTTTTCTTGTTTGGTTTGTTTCCTTTTGGTTGTTGTTCTCTGGTGTGTGGGAAACCCTGATCTTTGGGACCGGGGATTGGTTTGTTTTGGGGAACCTTTCTTTTGTGGCTTGTTTACCCCAACTTACCCATTGCCTGGGCACAGGCTCGTGCCCGAACCACAGGTTATCAGCCGTATGCTGGGAACGCCCACCATGGAAACCACCATGCCCGCACCGCCACTGACCCAGCCATCAACCGACCAGTTGCCGATTCCCCTCCATGGTAGGCGTCCCCAGCGGGAATTGAACCACAGACCCGGCGCCACAAAGATGGTCGAGGACAACACCTCTCCCATTACCACGGGTTATCAGCCGTAGGACTTTCCTACGCGCTTGAGACCATCAACTACAAGCTCTATGTCGACCCCACGATCTCGAAGGAGCGTCGTGGATGAGGAGGCCATCCTAGGTGGCCTCCGCTCAAGTGAGGACCTACCGGACTATGACTACGAGGATTTCGAAGCAGGTTCGACAGGTCAGGACCGCAGGGGTGAAGATCCCGGTAGGGATACACCCAGGAGCCGTGGCAGGTACGCCGACGATGGAGACGATCGTATTTTCCGCCAGGCCACTGATGACGAGCAGACACGAAGGTCCGATAGGAGTGGCTCTGAATCAGGTCACAGGCGTGGACGTTTTGACTTCATCAGCATGGCGATGGACATGGCCCGCCCTCATTCGGATGACCCGGAGGCCATGCCGATTCGACCTCCGAGATCTCTTGTTCCAGGTGAGTCGCAGGTCTCGGATGAGTTTGAGAATAGGCCGCAGGGACCAGGGACTATGGTTCTGGCTCCGGGAGGTATCCCGGGCCGATCCACTGGTTCTCAGAATCCAGGTCAGTTTGATGAGCACGAGGAGCGGAAGTTCTCAGACTTCGGATACGATGATCTGTTGAAATCGACCGCAGGATGGGGCAGTAGCTCAAAGCAGGGATCTGATGCCGGTAGGCCCAACCCTATTACTGCCAAATCTGAGTCTTATGATGACGGAGATTACAATTTTGCGGATGAGGAGGAGAGCCATTCGCGCCGAAGTGCAGGCAACCGTGCGGCTGCAAGGACTAGTCCTACCGCCGCCAAGTTTGAGGTAAATGATGATGACGAGTATGCCGCATTTGCGGATCGCCGTGATGAGGAAGAGCACCAATCACGACGAAGTGCTAGGATCCGTGATGCTGCGAGGCCCAGGAGCCTCTCTCGTGGAGCCGCCAGGGACCTTCGTGTTGACAGGGACGGCCGAAGCGAGAGAGAGAGAGCCAGGGACAGTCGGGAAGTTCTTCGAGGATTGGAGGCTATCCATGACCGTGAGGGACCGGTAGGTCCCCCGGCGATTGGTGATACCCCGAATGTTCCCCCTTTTCCTAACATTACTTTTGGAGGTCCGTTGGATCAGAGAGACGTGAACTCGAACCGGGTTACTGGTTCGCCGAGGATCACCGAGCGGGTTGCCGATGTCGTTGGGAGAGGTGCAAGAGATGGCCGGCTTGCCGATGCACTCGGAATCGAGGATCATCCGTCGATCGCTAGCCCGTTAGGGCGAGATACTAGTGACCTTGAAACACTTAGGTCTAGCAACGAGTTCACACCTCAGTGGGGCTCGACCGCTAGGGAACGTAGTGCTTCTGCGAAGAGACCGTCACCCCTGGCCATTGAGACCGATAGGTCAAAGGCGAGGAGGGCTAGCCCCTCACCAATGGATTCAACTCCGCAGGATGAGGAGATGCCTGATCCTGCTGATGTTCACATTCACTCCACCCCCGAGTCACGTGCATCCAACGTTGATCCCCGATCTGGCGATAGCCGGAGAAGGGGATCCACCCCGAGTAGGCCATCCAGGATTGATGATTGTCCCGTAGATGACCCAAGAAGGCATGCCGGGGCTAGTAGGGCTCCTGAGAGGATCGAGATATCGACTCCTCCCGCCCTCAGATCTCAGTCTTCTGGCGAATCAGGTGACGTCAGGGCAAAGGAGATGTTCGAGTTGCACATCCAGGAGATGCTCGAAAGGGGTGAGGTTTCTGGCTCAGTCGCGAAGGCGTTCCATATCTTTGCTGACCAAATCAGGGTACTGAACGGTCAGGTGAGTTCCATGCGAAGGGAATGGAGTGACGAGAGCCGACAGACGAAAGACAAGGTCGATCGCCTGGCAGCTGAGGTTGCGACTCAATCTGATGCCGGGAGGATGCGTATGATAGTTCAACGGTTTGCAAGGGAAGTTATTCCTGACAGCAATACCATTGTGAGGCAAGCCATCGATGAACAGGCTGAAGTCGTCGAGCAGAGGATCAATCTGCTTTCCCACGAGATTCACGAATCTGTTAAGGACAGTGAACTCGCAACAGATCAGCTTCGCCAGAAGATTCACGAAAATAGTGAGGCTACCCGCACTGGCGTTAGTCAGTCTAGCGATGCTGCAGGTTACCCCTCAAGTGTTGCGAGCGGTGGTAACCTTGGGCCAGGTCTTAGCCTCGGTTATAGTGTGAATGGTGCCGGTAGGCAGGGAGATGGTGGTCTTCTCCCTGAAGCCTTGAGGGGAGATGATGGACGGGACAGGTGCACTAAGTGTAGCAGGATCCCTGAGCCTGGTTTCCCTCTTGTTCCTTGCGTTGGTTGTGGAATGAGGGCGTGTGAAGTTTGCTGCCCTATGCCTGCTAGACTGTGTGAAAGTTGCAGGATTACCTCGTGTACCCCGATAGGGGCTCTTATTTCCACCGTTGTCGATAAGGATCGGTTCCATCATAAGTGCAACACGATCGTGCTGCCTGCTGAGCCGACAGCTGATAAGCTGCGGGAGTGGCTTTCCGAGATCAAAGAGAGGGTCAGGAACGCTTTCAGCTTTGACTCTGACTACGCGTTAGCGTGGATTTCAGAGACTGAGAGGCTCGACTATGATGCTCTTGGCGGACCCTGCAAGTACCCGATTTTGGACTCAAACTTCACGAGTGCTATCAGGGAGTGTATCAAGACCAGGGCTGTTAGGGACAAGATGAATCGCCTGACCGAAGCCGCTCAGAATATGAATCCCCCCCAGGGTATCAAGGGGAGACAGATCTTGAAGCTTCTGCTGAACCACCTGCAGACTGGAGTCGAGGACGACCAGACCTTCAAGATTGCTGAGTTGACCAGTCTCAAGTGCCGGCAGACAGGTCACTCTGATGATGAAGCAAGGCTCCGGAGTTATCTGAGCACCTGGGACAATCTCATTTCTGGGATTAGGAAGAAGATCGATGATGGGGTACTGTTAGCTGTGTTCATCGAGAACGTTCGTCATCTACGCTGTATGCGGCCCGACATCGAGAGGTGGGATCGCGATGTGACCGTTAGGTCATTCGCGTGGCTTTATAAGGCTTGTCAGGACTGTGTCGAACGATGGCAAAAGCGCCAGAACACGCTTCAGATGTACCAGACCTTTCATGAGCAGAGGTCACGATCGGGCTCTCAATCCCGTGAAAGGGATCGACATCCTGGTGCTCCCGGTGTAGTGCGGCGGTACGACCCACTTGCCAGGAAGAGTGATCCCAGCCCTTCAAGGTCCGTTAGGTCCGGAAGGGATGGGAAACCTGACGGGAAGCCGAGATCATCTTCGCCCGGAAGGAGCAGTCAGAGAGACAGAGCTTCTCCTGGAAGAGGCAGTCAGAGGGATAAGCGCACACCGTCTCCCAAGTCGCCGAGAAGACAGTCCCCTGCTGGGCCTGCTGATCGGGCATGCTGGGAGTATACGAAGACTGGGATGTGCCAGTATGGCCGGGACTGCAAGTTCGAGCACGACAAGAGCCCGAGGAACCCAGCTGCACCCTCTACCCCGAGGACTGGCGATAGGCCCGTTAGGGACAAGCCGATGTACTTTGGATACTGCTACGACTGGATGTATGGTAAGTGCACAGCTCAGCCGTGCAAGTACCTCCATCAGAAGCCACCACCAGGTACGAAGCCCATCACGCCTCGTTCTACTGCTGGTCCGGTTGTTGAGGATGAAGAGGGGGATACCCCTAGGTCGCCCACGCCCAGTCCTCCCGATAGGGAGGCGAGGCGTCTCGACAGCCCCGCTCAAGGATTGACGGATTTTTAGGCGGGGCGGGCCGTTACCCTGAGGCCAACCGTACTGTTGTGGCGTGTCCCGCTGTGTGGGCTGCTGCCCCAGCTACCGGTGGGTCTGCACCGGGTTGCCTCCCTCCTTGCGTTAGCAGTTGGGAGAAAAGCGAGCGAGGCGCGTTGTTCTTCTCCGGTACTACCGGTGGAGGTCCTAAATGGGACCAGGTCATTTGGAGACGGACCGTCGACGCAAATGGGACCGTGATCGAGGATATCGGGGTGAACTTCAGTGATCGCCGAGCAACCTTGTTCAGGAGACTCCCAAAACGAAGTGACACCAAGACGACGTTTTGGTATTGCGATGGTGCGGAGGTTGTACTGTCCTGGAGGAAAAAGTACTTCCCGAAGGGTCCCGGTAGGGAACCTCTCAGGGTCAAGATTCCCGATCTTCCTGATGTGTTTGTTGTTTCGATTGAAAATGACAACACGGGCAGGGTCGTGAATCGTTGCCGAGAGGCTGGATACAGCCATCCAAATGCGATTTTGTTCCCTTCGCGCAAGAAAATTGCTAGGGAGGTTCAGAGTGCTCTGATAAGAGCAGCGGCTGTTCACGCCCAAGTGCTCTTAGACGATGACGAGGACATCGACACAAACCCTGGGGATGTGCGGGGACATCGCGTTGTTCGAAAGCCGAAGTACACTCAGAAGGTTGCTGCACCCGTTGGATACGGCGGGGTGAGGTGGCTGGTAGATACTGGCTGCCCAATGGATCTGGTCGGTCTTGGTGATTTAAAAGGACCCGATAGGGCCCTGATTGCCAAAGGCGGACACACTTACGCGCTGCACACTGCTAACGGGGCGACTCGCACCGCTGGTCGTGTTGATGCTGATGTTGGCAACCTGGACGAGGTGATTGAGGCACACGTCCTTGAGTCCACTCCATCCATCATATCCGTTGGAAAGCGCTGTATGGATATGGGATACTCGTTTGTATGGACTGCAGGTTGCAAGCCTACTCTCACGTGTCCTTCGGGCCGGACGGTAACATTGGATGTCATCAACAACGTGCCATATCTTCCTCATGGTGACACTCAGTTCGTTTCTCCCACTCTTGATGATGCTGAGCCAATCCCTGCTATGCCTGCCCCCGGGGCGGCGTATCGAGGGCTTGAAGTCAGCGAGGTTCCGCCGTGTAGGTCTGAGCTTGCGGCCAAGAGTGAGCTGCAGGACACCTGGCGCACTGAGCGGTCGGGCCATGTTGTGAAAGAGCACCGGATTCCGCGGAAGGCAAAGTTTATGCCGACAGGTGATGATTGTCCTGTTGGGATTGACCGATTGGACAACTACAGGAAAACCGTCGTTCACCGAAATGGGGTTACCCATGAGGTGCTGGTTGATAATCTATGGGGGTTATCCGAAAGAGATCAGCATGCGATAGCATCTGATGTCCCTTGGACGGGTGAGACGTGGTTTCAGGTCAAGTGCGAGACCGTTGCTCTTCCCGGGAAGGCGGAACAGGGGGGTGAGGGCGATAGCCGTTCACCGTTTCCTGGCCCAGGGGAAGGGGACAATGATGACATTGTCGAGATAAACTTTCTTTCCGGACTCCGCACAGAGGCTGAGTGGCGGGCAGATGCTAAGACGCTTCGCCATATGCTTACGCATCTCCCGAAGAACCCCTATTGCCCGCACTGCCAGCGTGCGAAAATGGAGAATGTCAAGCTTCGCCGCAAAGGTGGTGCTGCTGCGCATGATGTGGTAAGTTTCGGGGACCTAACCACTGCTGACACGATGGTGTTGCGAGGATTGAAGGATCGAGGCTTTCATGGCGAAGCAGACGCGATAGTGTTCTATGACCTCGCTACTGACTACCTCGAAGTCCTTCCTGTGCAATCCAGATCCCGTAGCAATACGCTGGAGGCATTTCGCAGGTTTGCAGGGGGGCAAACTCTGAAGTTAGTGTACAGCGACCAGGCCCCAGAGCTGAAGAATGCTGTCACTACGCTTGGAGCATTGCACCGGCTTTCTACACCGGGCATGCCCAAGACCAATGGCCTGATCGAGAACAAGGTTAAGCTCGTTCTTCACGGGGCACGTGTGCTCCTGCGTCAAGCTGGATTTGAACCTCGATGGTGGCCATTTGCCGTTAGGCATTTTTCCATGGCAAGGAACATCGAAAATCGCGGTGAGGGATCACCGTGGATGCGACGCCACGGTAACGGGAACTTCAGCGGAGTCATTCTGCCGTTTGGTTGTCTGGTCGACTTCTACCCCATTGCTCCCAAGATTCGCAGGGATAGAAAGGGGGGGGTTCAAAACGCCCAAAACGACTTCAGACATGCTGGGAAGATCGACTCAGAGGACGTTGATGAAGGAGGAGACCACTGGATCGCAAATGAAGACGAGAAGGTTCTCACTCGCGTCCACGTTGAAGCGCGAACCGAGCTCTTTATCCCGATAGGGACGAGCTGTCCAGTCAAGATCAAAGATCTTGGCAGGAGGCGGAGCACAGTCCTCAACTATCTGGACGGATCGACCGAATTTGTTGTCGATGAAAACTGGCTCCAGGCCGAGAGCGACCGTGGAGGTAACCACGAATGGACTGGAGAAACTCATTTCGACTGTGTTTTTGATCAGATCGATGAGGATGAGGCCGAGATCTATGAGAACGAGGAGTACGAACCCGAGTGCAACGATGGACCGGAATTTGTTCCCATTGATGAAGTTGAGGTTGAAGAGACGAGTGTCACCACAGCCCTGCCCGCCGAGAAGAAAGAGCGGGACTTCATCAAGATAGAGGAGGATCCGAAGTTCGCTCCATCTTCCAAGCCAGGCCTATTTCTGGGCTATCGGTTAGAACCAGGGGGGCTGTGGAAGGGCGACTATCTCGTTGCTGACCTCGAGCACATCCAAAGGGGTCTCAGGAAACCAAGTATACACCAGGTCAAACGTATCTGGAAGAACCCTGAGGAGCCCTACGTGTTCCCGATGTTGGCATCCTATGATGCTAGGACTCGGACCATTCGGGAGGCGTTAGCTGACCGAAGGGCCGACCTAAGCCGAGTAAGAAGATCAGGGATGAATTCGACTTTGATGAAGGTCGATTTGATGATCCTGATGATGATGACGATGACCAACAGGACGAGGGGGGCGGTAGCTCTTCCAAGTCTGATGGGGCCATTCAGAGCAAGGCTGTCCAAGGGAGTGGTGACGCATGCGTCTCAGATTACTGGGAGCGGCACGACGAGGACAGCGCCTGGTATCGCATCCACGTTGAGGTGCGGAAGAAGTTCTTCGGGACGACTAACGAGGACCTTCCTCCAGGTGGTCCTTCGCATGAGGAGCTTGACACCGTTAGGGTCACGCACATGCGGGGGCTTGATGCTGTTGGAAATTGGGTGAGAGACAATCGTCACCACGATGCTCCCAATCATCGGCATTTCACGCGTGGTTTTTGGACTGGCGTTACCATCCTATTTGATAAGGGATGTGCTCCTCGCGGTAGGTTCAAGCCAAAGGAAGAAGGAGCCGAACCTGCCGGAGGTCCGAAGAAGGGTCATAAGCTGCACGGAGACAGGATCGACTATGGCCAATCCGCCGATAGGCGTGAGCGGCCATACGCAGGCACCGGAAAACCCAATTCAATTGATGCGGATAGTTGGAGACAGATGTCTACCCGGTCTCGGGAGATATATGTTCAAACCGAACGGGAGTTATCCCTAAGGGAAGAACGACGCCGCGAACATCCTGAGAGGGACCCGGCTGCTCCAGCGCCTGGCCGCAAGCTCCTCATCGAGTTTGCGTGTGAACCTGACTCGCGTTTGTCCGCAGTGATGATGGAGTGTGGAGGCGATGCAATTCGCGTTCACGTTGGCTCATTTGACATCACCAAAGCCAAAGACGTTAGTCGGCTTATTGGGATCATCGAGGATAATCCTGGGTGTGACCTGTGGGCGTCAATTCCGTGCGGACCGTGGAGTACATGGCAGTATGTCAACCTTTCAATCCACGGTGCTGAGTTTGCATCACACCTGAATGATCTTAGAAGGAATTCTCAGGTTATGTTTGCGGCATTCCTGCGGGCCTCCCGAGCCGTTAGGCGAGGAGGGGGCAGGGTTGCATTTGAGTGGCCTAGACACTGTCTTGGATGGAAGCAACCGTTCATGCAGAGGTTTCTTGCTGATCCTGATGTCGAGACCGTAGATTTCGACGGCTGTGACTTCGGGATGCAGGATAAGGACGGTGTGCCAATCAGGAAACAGTGGAAGGTTGCAACGACCTCCAAGGAGCTCATTGATGAGCTGTCAGGTCGGAAATGCAAGCACGAGAAGGGATACCTTCATGCACGCATTGAGGGGTCGGTTACCCCAACGACTGCTCTCTATCCGAGTGAAATGTGCGAGGCAATCGTTGGAGCATGGTACCCGAACGGCACTTTCAAGAAGGTCGCGAATGCAATGCCGGTCGAGATTGACCCGGTTGAACAGCGATGGAAGAAGAAGCCGAATACCTTGTACGTTAGTCTTAACAGTGAGGCTGCCAAGATCCCGACGCGGGCTACTTCGGGGAGTGCGGGTTTGGATACCTATGCCTCTGAGGGAGCATGTATTCCCGCAGGGGGGTCAGGCTTGGTCAACACCGGAATCTCGATAGAGATGCCCGTTGGGGTATATGCTAGGATAGCTCCCAGGTCAGGACTAGCCGTGAAGAACAGGATCGCTGTAGGCGGTGGGGTCATTGATCCCGATTACGACGGAGAGATAAAGGTCATCCTCTTTAATCATGGGGATGAGGACTTCATCGTGAATCCTGGGGACCGCATTGCGCAGATCGTACTGGAGCGTGTTATGCTCATTGACGCGTCGATCGTTCCCAGGAAAGCCAAGCGGGGAACCGATAGGGGATCCGCGGGTTTCGGAAGCACTGGTATAGCTGCTGCTGCCCCTACGATTGGATCTGATGGAAAGACCTTTGAGTTCTCTATGCCCAGGGGGGAGATATCCCTCTCTCATCGGCCAAAGAGCTCGGGTGTCTTTCCTCCCTTGTACGCTTGTGTCGCTAGGCCAGTGAACAAGAAGGAACAAGCTGGAAATGCCAAGGCTAAGGCCGCTCTTCAGAAGGAGTGGGACAAGTTAACTTCGCAAGGATGCTGGGACTTGTCGACCGTCCAAGAATGGCATGATGTTGCGGCCAAGGCACGTAAGGAAGGGGAGAAGATCCATGTTGGTAGGATTTTCGACATTTGTGTCGAAAAGAATCACGAGCTGCCGGAAGACGATCCGAATCGCAAATATAAAGGGCGAGTCGTGTTCGAGGGATGTTTCGTCCGTGATGAGATCGGGCATTGGGCCCTGTTCTCCGAGAACACCTCCTGCCCCGCTACTATGGCGGCGGGTAAGATGGGTGATGCTCACGGGTTACTCCCAGGGAATCTTCTGGAAGTGAGTGATGGGGAGTCTGCGTACACTCAGGCCCGCTTGAAGGGAAAGAAGACTTGGGTGAGGATTCCTCGCGATCAATGGCCACCTGAGTGGTTCGACGGCAGCGGAAATCCCAGATACAAGGATCCGGTCGTTGTCCTCGTGCTTGCACTATATGGACATCCGGATGCTGGTACCTTTTGGGAACAGCACTGCGAGGCAATGCTGAAGAAAGTCGGATACGTCAAGGTGAAGGATTGGGCCAGCGTGTTTAGGCATGAGGAGCTCGACCTCTTCCTTGTCGTGTACGTGGATGACTTCAAGATGAGCGGGCCGGCGAAGAACATCGCAGAAGGATGGGCGCTGATCTCGAAGGTCATCAAGATGGAGGAACCAAGGCGGCTCAAGAGATATCTTGGCTGCGAGCACGAATTCACGCAACAGGTGGTCAAGGGTCACTTTGACCCGAGACTGGCGTGGACGGTCGGCAATCCTCCTGATAAGGAGCAACCCGACTTAAGGTTTGGTCCAGAGGGGTTACTCTCTAAGGACATTCCCAAGCCGGAAACCACGATAAGGTTCATCAAGTACAGCGAGAGCAGCTTCATGCAGGCGTGTGTCGATAGATACATTGAGCTGTGTCAGGGAAAGTACCCGAAGAAGCTGCAGAAGGTTGAAACTCCGTTCCTGGACGAGAGCAAGCCGGAGTTTGACGAGAATTCTGTCAATCCTGAGTTTGACAAACTCTTCAACCAGGCGATGGACATGGAGACCGTCAATGCGCAGCCCGGATGCCTCGGAGATGACGCTAGCCATGGTTAATATCATCATCAGGGACGTCGCGTTAGTGACCGACCTGTGGTGTTTTGGCTCAAGTTTTGGGTTCCGTCGCGCCTCGAATGGGCGTCGCCGAACCCCTGCGTCGACCGACGGCATCTCGGGGGAGAAAGAGACCTCGGGCCGCCGCCAGGTTGGTAGGGACCAGTCGTGCGGCCTGTTGTCGACCAAGGTTGCGGGTTAACCCTTTTCTTGTTTGGTTTGTTTCCTTTTGGTTGTTGTTCTCTGGTGTGTGGGAAACCCTGATCTTTGGGACCGGGGATTGGTTTGCTTTTGGGGAACCTTTCTTTTGTGGCTTGTTTACCCCAACTTACCCATTGCCTGGGCACAGGCTCGTGCCCGAACCACAGTTTGTTTGTTTGTTTGTTTGTTTGTGTGTTTGTTTGTTTGTTTGTTTGTTGGTGTTTGTTGTTGTGTATTATGTTTGTTTGTTTGTTTGTTTGTTTGTGCGTTTGTTTGTTTGAGTGATTGTTTGTGTGTTTGCTTGTTGTTTGTGTGTGTGTTGCGTTTTGCTTTGTTTGCTTGTGTTGATTGTTGTGTTTGTTTTGTTTGTTTGCTGTTTGATTGTTTTGTTGGTTTGTTTCTCCTCGCGTTGTTTGTTTGTTGGTTTCTTGCTTGTTGTTGTGTGTTTGTTATTTGTTTTGTTTGTTTGTCTGTTTGTGTGTCTGTTTGTTTTTTTCTGTTTGTTTGTTTTGGTTTGTGCGTGTGAGGTTATGTTTGTTTTTGTGTTTGAGAGGTGTTCATATGTTTGTTTGCTTGTTTGTTTGTTTGTTTTGTTTGTTTGTTTGTTTTGTTTCTTTATTTGTTTATTTGGGTGGTTGGTTTCTTGGTTGGTTGGTTGGTCGGTTGTTTGTGTGTTGTTGGTTTGGTTGTTTGTTTGTGTGTGTGGGTGTCTTTGTGCTTTGCTTTTTGCGTTTGTGTGTTCGCTTGTTTGTTTGCTTGCAACTTTGTATGTGTGCTTGTTTGTGATGTGTTTGTTTGTTTCTTTGTTTCTGTGTTTTTCCCGAAAGCATGGCGAAGGGTTCTTCCGCTGGGTTCACTTGAGTTGTTCTCATGAGAGTCATGGCAAGTAGTCATTGCAAGGAATCATCATCATGAAAGTCATTGCAAGGAGTCATTGCAAGGAGTCATTGCAAGGAGTCATGAGAGTCATTGCAAGTTGCAAGGAGCCAAGTGCATGGAGTCAAGTGCAAGTTGCAAGTGCACGGAGTTAAGTACAAGTTGCAAGTGCAAGGAGCCAAGTGCAAGTTGCAAGTGTATGGAGCCAAGTGCAACTTGCAAGTGCATGGAGTCAAGTGCAAGTTGCAAGCGCAAGGAGTCAAGTGCAAGTTGCAAGTGCAAGGAGTCAAGTGCAATTGACTTGCAAGCAGTTAAAATGTCTTCTTAGGGCGGCGGGGTAGTGCCGACGACACTCTACGAAAATCGACCCTCTGCGAGGATTGGCGTGGTCCAGGTGCAAAAACTCGAGGTTGTTTGCGATTTTGTTTTGATCGGCGTGGTCGAGGTGCAAAAACTCGGGGGTTTTTGCGATTATGTTTTGGCTCGCCGACCCTCTGCGAAAATCGGCGTGGTCGAGGTGCAAAAACTCGTGTTTTTTTTTTGCGATTTTGTTTTGGCTCGCGGCGTGGTCGCGGTTTTTTGCGACTTTGGTTGTTCGAACTGGTCCTCGGGAGTTGTCTCGTGGGACCGGCGGGTCGCGGGTTCGATTCCCCCTGGTCCGCGGGCGGGCTTCGCAAGCTGCACGGAGCAACTTGCATAGAGCAACTTGCGCAGAGCAACTTGCGCAGAGCAAGTTGCACAGACCATTTTGTGCAGAGCAACTTGCGCAGAGCAACTTGCACAGACCAGTTTGCGCAGAGCACCTTGCCCAGAGCAACTTGCGCAGAGCAACTTACGCAGAGCAACTTGCACAGAGCAACTTGCACAGAGCAACTTACGCAGAGCAACTTGCACAGAGCAACTTGCGCAGAGCAACTTGCACAGAACAACTTGCACAGAGCAATTTGTACAGAGACATTTGCACAGAGTCAACTTGCACAGAGCAACTTGCACAGAGCAGCTCGCACAGAGTAATTTGCGCAGAGCAACTTTGACAGAGCAACTTGCGCAGAGCAACTTGCGCAGAGCAACTTGCACAGAACAACTTGCAAAGAGCACCTTGTACAGAGACATTTGCACAGAGTCAGTTGCACAGAGCTTCTTGCACGGAGCAGGTTGCACAAAGCAACTTGCGCAGAGCAACTTGCGCAGAGCAACTTGCACAGAGCAACTTGCACAGAGCAGCGTGCACAGAGCAACTTGCACGGAGCAACTTGCACGGAGCAACTTGCACAGAGCAACTTGCGCAGAGCAGCTTGCGCAGAGCAACTTGCACAGACCAGTTTGCGCAAAGCACCTTGCCCAGAGCAACTTGCGCAGAATGGTCACGGGGCTGTGATGCTTTCGGGCCAACCGTGGTCTAGTTCCTTTTGTTTATTTGGATTGTTCCTTTTGTGTTCTTGCTTGTTTGTTTGATTTTGCATATTTGTGTTCATGTGTTTGCGCTTGTGTGTATGTGTGTGTATGTGTGTGTTTGTGTGTTTGTGTGTTTGTGTGTTTGTGTGTTTGTGTGTTTGTGTGTTTGTGTGTTTGTGGGTCTGCGTGTTGGTGTGTTGGTGTGTTTGTGTGTGTGTGTGCTTGTGTGTTTGTTTGTGTGTTTGCTTGTGCGTTTGTTTGTGGGTGTGGGTGTGGGTGTGTTTGTGTTTGTGTGTGTGTGTTTGTGTGTGTGGGGGCTTTGTTGCGTATGGTTTTGTATGTGTGTTTGTTTGTTTGTTTGTTTGTTTGTTTGTTTGTTTGTTTGTTTGTTTGTTTGTTTGTGTTGGTTGGTTGGTTGGTTGGTTGGTTGGTTGGTTGGTTGGTTGGGTGCTTGGTTGGTTGGGTGGGTGGGTGGGTGGGTGGCTGGTTGGTTGGTTGGTTATGTTTCGTGTTTTCTGTGTGGGTTGTGCTTGTGTACTTGTTTGCTGGTTTGTTTGTTTGCTCGGTTGCTTGTTTGTTTGTGTCTTTGTTTGTTTGTTTGTTGGTTTTTCCTGTTTGCTGTGTGTTTGCTTGCTTGCTTGCTTGCTTGCTTGCTTGCTTGCTTGCTTGCTTGCTTGCTTGCTTGCTTGCTTGCTTGCTTGCTTGCTTGCTTGCTTGCTTGATTGCTCGCCTTGCTTGCTTGCTGGCTTGCTTGCTTGCTCGCTCGCTCGGTTTGCTCGCTCGCTCGCTCGGTTTGCTTGCTCGCTTGCTTGCTCGCTTGCTCGCTTTCCTTGCTTGCTTGCTTGCTTGCTTGCTTGCTTGCTTGCTTGCTTGCTTGCTTGCTTGCTTTCTTTCCTTCTTTCTTTCTTTCTTTCTTTCTTTCTTTCTTCCTTTCTTCTTTGCATGTTTTGTGTTTGTTTGTTTTTTGTGATGTGTACCCCTTACAGGCTAGGAAGCCCAACCCAAATTCTCAGATTAAGGGTGCCGTTTTACAAGGTGGGCAAAAGGAACAATGACCTATGGAAGCCCACATCCCTTTGACACATACCTTTGAGAATAGTGTTTTTAATCTTCCCCACACCTCCCATTCTCATATTTGTTCCCCCTTATACACATCCGACCCCGAACTTCCAGGCTGCCTCCCAAAACCCGCCCTTCTGGCAGGAGCTGCAGGCTTTGGCGCATGTCCTCACCTTGGCGGCGGGGGACCGTCGCGCACGGCACATCTGCACGGTGCTGAAGCCGGCGCCGGGAGCGGAGCTCAAAGTGGGCGCCGTGAACCGCGGCGTGGGCAAAGCGCCTCGCAGAACGCGAGTGACGCGAGCGGGGGTTCGCAGGTGGTGCCCTAGGTCCCCCAGTTAGGTGCCCTTCTCTCCCGTTTCTTTTTCGGGGGAAGTTCCCTTACTAAAATAGACTACAGAAAAAAGAGTACCCTTATTCTAACCTCTCTACTGGAGGACCGAGCCTAGGGGACACTTTTTGCAAGTCAGTTTTGAGTCGAAACCCAACTTTCCCAACTCAAACAACTCAAAGCTTGCTGCGTCGATGGAATGAATGAGTTGGAATCACCCCAAAATGCATGCCCGAGTTGGTTTCCAAAAATACTGGCATCCCCAAACCCGGTTCCATCGAATCCACAGTCGAGGTCATTCCCTCCCTATCGCAAGCAAGTTATGGCAAGGGAAAAATGCCGGGCCTTTCAGCTCGAACCTTGGCGGCTCGGACCTTGGACAGAACAACTTTGGATTGGATTGGATTGGAGGGCGACCTACAGAGAAGTAAACTTCTCTGCGGTCCGAGCGGTCCCTCCACTGTCGGGTCAACGGCACTTGTTGGTTGAAACCGTGGGATTTTCGATTTTCCATTCGCGCCAAAAGGGAAAAATCTGTTTGCAGAGGGGTCGGTGCAAAAACCGACCCAGGAAAACGAAGGATTTGGTGGTTGAAAACGGGTCTAAGTAGGATGACACCCCCGAAATGGAACTTTCGGTTTTCGTTTGTTCTCTGACCCGACAAAGGCTACCCAGTTTGTTTGGAGCGCTTGAGGCGTTCCCTTCAAATCCCTGCCAAAAAGAGAGTGCCAGTGCCCATTCCCATGGCCACTGGTTAGGGGGTCCCTTAAATGTGGTGTCCCACTACAGAGTACGGATGCATGCCAAACTTAACAAGCATACCTTTGTAACCCCTTTGCCTTTTGCGGGGGTCCTTCATTTTCACTTTTTCCAGCAACAAGTTAGCCTTGCAAGGGTTTCCAAGTCTTTTCGATCCTCTTGCAAGGTCTGGAATCGCGCGTCTCGTCAGGTCAAGCAAAAAACTCACGGGCTTAATCTGTGAAGTTCTTTTTGTGCCGGACTGGGCCCGTGTACATTTAAAGTAGGGGTGAAATATTGGCCTGCTGCTTGTGTTCCGTGGCAAATTGAGAATCGAGCGAACATCAGCACCCCAAGTCTAGCGGTCCCAGCGTGGCGCGGTGGCCCATTGCCAGCCTCTTTGCATACCCGTCTCAAGATAGGAAGTGTGGTGGCATGGGCCATGAGTACCACTGGTGCATGGGCCCTATTGAATCCATGTGGCCAGACATGGCCATAGGTTAAATGTCCGATTGTCAGACTTGAAGTCTCACTCATGGGGAGCATCCCTTGAACAGCTGAATATGTCCAAAAAACAAAAACAAGATGTGAGAAAGTCTTGTTGTGGTGGTTTTCCCATGTCCGGACCTTTGGATCAGATATCTTCGTTACCAAGGCCAAGGTGAAGGTCCTCGACTCTGGCGAGGCGCGAGATTACTCGGAGCTCGATGCCATTTTTTTTAAATTGTCCGTGGATGAGTCCCCCGAAATGGCCCCAAAAAGGGGGTAGACTCGTAGACACGCCCATAGTGTGGCTCACAATTCACCAGGGGCAAGCCGCAGGTTTTGGTCCATTCCACTTACCGATCGGGCAACCCATGTTGGAATTCCGGTTTTTTGAATTCGCCACAGCCAGATGACCCCCAATAAGATCCAGATGCCACAATGAACAAATATCCGGGGAGGTCAGCCCATAGGTCCTTGAACCGGGGCTGCCTTTGAGCTGAGCAAAAAACGCCACTGTTGAGTCATGGCTCCTCGGCTTCGCAAGTTTGTGCCCCCTTCCTGCCAAACCCTTCTGAAGTACCAAACCAGTGTCATTGAAGTTTGCTTGCAAGGCGCCTTTTTGAAACAGAAAACAGGCATTTGCAAATCTACAATTTGCTGCACACTTATGCAGTTGCGACGAGTTGTGTGACCTGACTCGCTCCATCAGTCCACCATGCCAAGCATATCCCTGTCAAAGTTGTCAGAGATTTCCCAAAAATGGAATCCACAACACATCTCCCGAACTTGCCCTTGCACGCATCAGACTGGCATTGCCCAGCAACCTGAACTTCTTGCATTTAAATGGGTAGCCTGCAAATTTGCCCCCACGGGCAGCACGCGTAGCGAATTGTGTTAGCAAAAGAAGGGCTAGTATCATGAGAGAACGCAGGGCTTCCGTTGCTAAAAGCACATGGTGCTCAACAACATGCTCCGTGTTCCGCAAACGTGTGCCACCCAAAATAATGTACTTACCAACCAGAGCCAGCAGGACTGAAAGCCACATCTTCCGCAGTGCAGTTGCGACACACGCTGCAAATAGTTGTATGCTCAGAGACACAGATGACATCAGGCTGGAAACACCATGTGGCTGCACATGCGCCAAACGCACTCATGAATGGTACTTGGTGCCTAACAAAGGTCCAAAGTGTGGTGTGTGTGTGTGTGTGTCCCTTTTCATCCTTTTGTTTCTTGTTTCTAAAACATGAAAAGTTTATGATTCTAAAATTCTAAAAGCTAATTCTTGAACTTTCATGATTCCTCTAAAAAATTATTAAACTTTCATAAGTCTAATACTTAACAGTTTGGAGGCCTTCTTTGTTTCCTTTTGTTGGGGGTGTTTTTCTTGGGAGCCCAACCGCAAAAGAGGTCCGTGGCCTAGACCAACTTTATACTTAAGCCCTAAACCCACAGCAAAGCAAGTCCACACCCGAAACCCACCTAAACCAACCTTCTAAACCCAGCGAACCCAAACCATAAACGAACCTGGAACCAGCCCAAAGCCGACCCTAAAGCAACCAATCCTAAACCAAGCCCAACTCACCCGAAACCAGGCAATGCGAACCTTGCATATTTCGCACCTTGTGCTTGGCAGCTGCTTCTCTCCTCACCCACTAGCTCAAAGCTTTCTCTGCACAGCAAGCCCAGCAGGCTGTGTAGCTGCCCTTTGAGCCCCTGAACAGCCCAGCTCTGACTTTCCAAGCTTGCTCTCTGTCAACTAGGCTCAGGTCTTTGTCGTGGAATTCTGATCTTTGGCCTTGGCAAGCTGGTCCAAGGCGATCATGCTTCTGTCATTTTGCTGCTCTTGAAGCTTGTTTGCCTTTTCCTTTGCTTTGGCCACTTCTGCCTCAACTTTCTCAGCTTCTGCTAGCAACTGCTTGCACTGTGCTGCCCACCTCTTGCCCCACATCAAGCGGAAACTCAAGTCCATCAATCCTAAATGAAACGGAGACTCAACTCCAAGTCTCCAGAGGAAGCTCCAGGATATTCTTCCAGGTACTTGTCTTAAGGGTCGGGGCAGGTTCCCCCGTTTACCCCCGCAGACATGTCTTGAACCCATGACTCGAGTTTGTTTCGCGAGGTGGAGCTTTGGGGCCTCTCCACGCTGCTGGCGCTGCCCGCCACACCGCACCTGGAGCTGCTGCTGGCCATGCCTCGGCCCAAGGCGCGCCTTTTCCGAATGCGCTCAGCTTTTCGCGATGGCTCAGTTCCTAGGCCCCCCAATGCCAACTTTTAACCGGAACTCTTTTCAAGTTTAAAGGTTCCCCCTAAAAGATACTACAGATATTTGTTGGTAAACTTTTACCGGAACTCTTTTTTGGGGTTGGGAGGGTTCCCCCTAAAAGATACAGATTTTTGTTGGTGCACTTATTCTAAGCTCTCTACTGGAGGACCTAGACAATCTTCCCCATCATCAATAGTGAATGGGATGGTCCCATGTTTGCGGATGGACCATAGTGGTTCATTGTTTTTTTTTTATGGGACTAGAATAGTCAATAGTTTTGTTGAACCGTCCAATAAAGCAGATCATATTCCCCAATGTTTGGACACATGGATGGCTGTCCTTCTTAGTTGTTTTGGGAAAGAAAATCGAGAGGAAACAACATACGGTTGAATTGGTATTTTAGTCGTCGGTTCAGACGCTTCTCATAGAAATAGATGGCCCTGGTTGACCTGGCTGGTTCACAATCTGCCAGGGCCGTCTATGTTCCCAAAAGGAGACATATGCCTGGGTGAATTTTAACGACCTCACACAACCTCACTCCAAATGGTGGTGTATGTTGGGAATAGCCCCCCAACTGCCTTATTTCAGGTTTGTGAAATAGTATAATTCACCCAGATATGCCACAGATACAGTTGCCACAAAAAAAGGAGGACTCAGCGTAATCTTGTGCCGTCAAAGTAAAGCTGCCCCAGAAGCGCCTCTCATTTTGCAAGCTATGTTTGCCCATCTTATCCACCATGCCAGCAATGCCAACTCCCGCAACCAGCCTATGACGATGAGTTCATGAGGGTTCTACATGGGCAGGTCATTTCTCCTTTTTACCAGGGTCCACAATCAGTACCCGAACCCAATGCCCTGTGGTGTAATGTCAAGACGGGGTGCCTCCATTTCCCTTTTTGCAACGCTGCAAGAGTGGCAGCTTCAATGGAAACCGGCAGTAAATTACAACTTTTGATGGGGAAATCTAGTGACCCCCTGAAAGAGTTCAAGCAAAACATGAAATAAATAGCAATCCACACCCAGCAGTTGGCAGTGCCGGGATGAGTGGGAGGGGGGGGGGCGTTTGGTGCGGTTTGCAGTCAGCAAGCCGGCCTTAGCTGTAGGCTCAGCGCCCTTGGAATGCGAGTCTCGTGTCTCATTTTTGGTAGGCGTTTCCAGCCTGCAAGGGGAGTGCCACATTTGGCGCAGCCTTCTCCAAAAGTTGGCCAGTGCGTTCATAGTAGAGCCATGCCCATGCACCAAAGAGCCAATCCCGGAAGAACACGAAGCGCCAAGAAACTGTCCGAAGCCCTGGGAAAGTCTTCAGACGCCTGGCGCTTCCGTGAGATCTTCTTCAGCTCGAGTGGTGCGGCTGTCGGCCCAGCCGAACTCGTTTTAGCTGAGGGAAACCGAAGCGGAGCACCGATCGCGCCATTTTGAAAGCCCCGCTTTGAAACGAGCACCCGGACCGTTGTTTTTTTTGAAAGCGTCGAGGAAACATGGCTCAAGGGCAAGTGTCGCCGTGTCGCGGCTTTCATGAAGTAAGGTGGGCCCCATGTGCGGATCAGTGGTTTTTGAAGCAAAGAAGGAAATAGGCTAAGAATAGTGGAAACTGAAACATGCAATTTTCGCGCTGAGCTAATTGTCAAGAAGGAGCCAATACCACTGCAAAAAGACATCATGTGGCAAACCCCATAAAAGGTTCCGGGTGAAGCGCTGCCTCGCCTCGGATCGGAGGTGATGATGCGCTTGTGGTCGGTGATGGCCCAGCTGGGGGTGCGGCGGGTAGTGCTCACCAATGCCTGGCGCGTGGAGAAGGCTTACTTCTCCTCCCAGGCGAGAAGGAAAATTCCAGCGGGTTCTCAAAAGGGTGGTTTTCCTTTTCTTTGGTGCATTTTGCTTGGATGTTTGGACTTTAACTTTTTACCAACTGATGGGGCTTCCGTATTAAACCACTACAAGTTGGACTTCTTTAGCAGGGGAGCAGAAAGCAACCGAGTTTTGCCCGTCGCCGTCCTTGGAAACCACCAAAAAGCAGACTCAAAGAAGGTCGCATTTAAGTGGTAGTCCCCTGAAATCGTGGATCTCCATTTGGCGTCCCTTTGCTTACCAACAAAAGGGGGTAAGGCCATTTGAAGAAACACATTTATATGGGGGTTTCGGGGTTTCCCAGAAAACGGACCTGAGTTCCTTTGGGAAACACCACATTCAAACCGTTGGTTCAACCCAGTGCGATCGGCTCAAGTTTTGCCCAGGCCACCGACCACAAGAAGCGCGGGCCTCAGGGGAGGGGCAAAAGGGTCAAGATCAAATTTGGGGTGCAACCCTTGGAAATTGGGACTGGTTTGGGGGCTTGAACCCTGGTTTCTTGTGGAAAAATGGAAAGCCACCTCAGTCGAGGTATATGCCAGAATTGCTGGAGGGTCTGGAGCAGGCAGTTTGCACCACACTGCCACTCGGACGCGAGGATTCGGGAAGTGACTTGGGACCCATTTGAAGGCTGAAGAGAGTGGCGAGTATGCCTCAAGTGAGAAGTAAGAGTCTAAGAAGGGCCAACCAACGAATTAACTCGCTTATGTTTGTTTTTTGTGGATCATACGTAGCATGCACTCATGGAACGTTCTGCTTGAACTACTAATACTTGATCCGTTCGTAAGACGTTCTGATACTTCTAGGGGTAACTTCCCCATTCTTTCCAGGGATCCGAATCTTTCTAGAAAACCACCAAAAACCCTGGAAAATCGCTGGTTGTTGAAAAGAACGATGGCTGAAAAGAAGGGAACAGGAGCTGCTTGCAGCCAGAAGCTCTGAGATGTGATGAGTTGTTTTGTTTGGATCCGACTCTTGGGCGGGTTCCATGGCAGCCCCAGTCTTTATGACTTGACTCGGGGTCTGAAGGGCTGCAGGGGCTGCAAGGGCTGCAGGGGCAGGTTGCTTCTGCTTGCAAAGAGTGGGAAGATGTCCTGGCCCGAGGGCTGAGGTGGAGCCTCGTGTGCGAGGTTTCCCCCTTTGTTTGGCAAGGGATCTTTGGACTGAAGAGCTTGGTTGTTGAATCCAATTGAACCTTCCACTTTTTAAGCAGAGGGGTCAACCGTGTCAACCGCGACCAAGCCCCAGGACGAGCTTTTGCCGTCAGCCTGTGAGGCTGCAACCTTTCATTGGAAGCAAGGCCCACACAGTGGGCGCATGGCCGGCGAGCCGCTCTTGGGCTGAGGCCAGACGTCCGGATTGAAATGCGACTGAAGCCCTTTGTGGAGGACCAGCTGGATGTCCTCTTTCCCTCGTCAAGCTACTTCTGCACTATGATGCTTTCGTTGAAATCCCCTATAATATGTGCTAGGCATGCCGAGTGGGGTACAAGAATTCATTTGTTTCCAGGACACAAGAAACAGCTTCTGGCTGGTACAGTTGCGTCTAATAGGGATCTTTTGCAATATGGTATATTTGCTGCGGGGATGCCATGAAGGATTCCCTCCTTGCTTTTCTTCACTGCTTTGAGGCTGCCATTTAGAATCCTTCCTTGCAGTGATTTTAGCGGCTCAGGGCAAACCCAATAGAGTCAGCGCTGGAACCCGGCCCCCAGAATACTTTGCTGAGAAGCTCTAAGAAGGCCACTCGCCACTCAAAAGACTTTGCACGCATTTGGGTCCTTAGCCGTTTTGGCCTGAAAATTAAATTTCTTTGCTCATCTTTGGTTCACGCTTCTCGCAGCTTCTCGACCGAACGGCCTCACGGCCTCGAGGCTTCCTGCGGCTGTTCTGCCACCCGGGCTCCGGCCTGTACCTCACGGAGGCCATCGAGCGCGCCGCGCGCGCGCGGCGGCGAACCTGCGGAGCCTCCGGCGCGCCCTTGGCGGTGCTGCTGGCGGTGGGGCCCGAAGGCACGGCTTCGCAAAGCGAAAGAACCGCCGGGGGTTAGACTCACCGGGGTTCATGGTGGTTCATGGACCACCGGGGTTCATGGTTCATGGACTTTCACGTTTTTGACACTGGTTACCATGTAAGGCCAAATAGAAAACACGGCGTGTTACTGTTTTTGGACCACCCACGGAAGTGAGAAGTCATTATAATCATTATTTTGATGCTCATCATTATCTCTTGTGAGGCAGCATTGGTAATGCAGAGGATGCTATGAGGACAGTTGTCATGACAGTCCTCATCAGTATCATCATTCATCCTTATCATCATTCATCCTCCTCCTCCTCCTCCTCATCATCCTCATCATCATCATCATCATCATCATCATCATCATCATCATCATCATCATCATCATGGTCATCATCATCACGCTTATCATCATCCTGGTTCATCATCTGTTTCTTGCGATGATAGTTATCATCATAATGGTCATCATCATCATCATCACGCCTATCATCATCCTGGTGGTCATCATCATCTCTTTTTTCTATACATTTCAAATGTGATTAGGCACCATTGGTGATGCAGAGGATGCCACGATGATGGTTATCATAACAGTCCTTATCATGATCATCATTATCTTGATGCTCCTCATCATCTCTTGTAAGTCCTCTTTAAACATGACGAGTACAAATGTATTCAAAAATCACAATCACTTTATATGCTTTGGTTATGATAAATGTTCAGCAACTTACCTCAAAATCCCATTCTACTTGTTCGCGCCCTTATTTCATTTTACAGGAGACCTGACTCGATTGGAATCCCGAGCTTGTTTTGGCATCGCTAGTTTGCTCATCTTGAATTAAAACCCAGGGACCCCTTTGGCCGACTGGAGCTTTGAACCATGGCAGTGCAGCAGGGAGTGCCGATTGGTTTGGGATGCGTTGTCGTTCTTACATAACCAGAATGGGGCTATAAGGTAGTATCAAGCCGAAGTACGACATGAGCATTCCAAGATCGTGATTTTAAGTAATTGGGACAATAGAAACACGTGAGTCAATGTTTCTTGGTTGTTTGCCTTGCCTTTTTGCGATAGGTCGGGAATGCCCGTTTTAGGATTCCCGTAGGAAACCACCACTTCGATAGTTTTCATCCTCTCACTCCCTGCCTATCGAGCAGCAAGTGGCATACGCCTCGAATCGAGGGGGTTGGGTGGACTACGAAGTGGAGCTCTTCCGGCGAGCCAACTTCGTTCAGGCGGGAACGGGGATTGCTGGGGTTGTCGCCTTAGGGGGGGGTGAGGGGTGATTTGGGGCTCCCTCCCCCTCTCCGGGGCTGAGGGGTAGGGCCTCAAGCCAAGCGCCCGCTCCCTCCAGCCCCGTTGATCTACATGCCCCATGCCAAATAGCCCATGCCCGGGGCAACTGGCGAAGAGAGCCAACAGGGGATTGGCATTTTTTCTTCCAGACCTTTTTGGCACCATCGGATGCCACGGGAGCAGTTGGATTCGCCTTTCTATTCTTGTATAAAAAGAGGTCATGGAACCATGCTGATTCATTGCTCCGCAGGTCCTCCAAAGACATCCTTCTTTTGACATCTGCTTCTTTTTCCCCAGATAGCTGAAAGCTATAGGGGTTCTAACGTCTAATAAAGAAGGGAAAGTGATTTGCGAGATTGAGGGCCGGGTGCTAGGGGGCATGCAGTTTGGGGTGCTGGTGGAGGTGCCGCTTTGCGAGATTGACGGCCGGGTGCTAGGGGGCATGCAGTTTGGGGTGTTGGTGGAGGTGCTGTGTTGCAAGATTGACGGCCAAGTGCTAGGGGTCATGTAGTTTGGGGTGCTGGTGGAGGTGCTGTTTTGCGAGATTGACGGACGGGTGCTAGGGGGCATGCAGTTTCGGGCGCTGGTGGAGGTGCTGTTTTGCAAGATTGATGGCCAAGTGCTAGGGGTCATGTGGTTCGGGTGCTGGTGGAGGTGCTGTTTTGCGAGATTGACGGCCGGGTGCTAGAGGGCATGCAGTTTCGGGTGCTGGTGGAAGTGCCGCTTTGCGAGATTGACGGCCGGGTGCTAGGGGGCATGCAACACAATGTAGTTTGGAGTGCTAGTGGAGGTGCTGTTTTGCGAGCTTGACGGCCAAGTGCTAGGGGTCATGCAGTTTGGGTGCTGGTGGAGGTGCTGTTTTGCGAGGTTGACGGCGGGGTGCTAGGGGGCATGCAGTTTCGGGCGCTGGTGGAGGTGCTGTTTTGCGAGGTTGGCGGCGGGGTGCTAGGGGGCATGCGGTTTGGGGTGCTGGTGGAGGTGCCGCTTTGCGAGATAGGGGGCATGTAGTTTGGAGTGTTGGTGGAGGCGCCGTTTTGCGAGATTGACGGCCGGGCGCTAGGGGTCATGCAGTTTCGGGTGCTGGTGGAGGTGCCGCTTTGCGAGAGAGGGGGCATGTAGGAGTGTTGGTGGAGCTGCTGTTTTGCCAGATTGACGACCGGGTACTAGGGGGCATGCAGTTTCGGGTGCTGGTGGAGGTGCCGCTTTGCGAGAGAGGGGGCAATAGGGGGCATGTAGGAGTGTTGGTGGAGGTGCTGTTTTGCGAGATTGACGACCAGGTAGTAGGGGGCCTGCAGTTTCGGGTGCTTGCCGCTTTGCGAAACTGACGGCCGGGTGCTACGGGGCATGCAGTTTGCGCTGCTGATTGAGGTTGGTGCCTGTGCTGTTAAAGGCGCTGATGGACAGTGGGGGGGCACTCAGTTTGGGGTGCTGTTTGAGGTGCTGGTGATGGTGCAGGCGCATTCTTGCAAGATTGATGGCCGCATGCAGTTTGGGGAGCTGATGCAGCTGTTTTGGGGTACTGTTTGGGGTGTTGTTTGAGGCGCTGCTGACGTCGTGGGCTCAATTTTCGGAGATTGCCGGCGGGTGGCAGGGTGCTAGGGCGGGTGCTGTTTGGGGTATCGTGGTTGTCGCATCATCCTGATGCCGGCCGCAGCATCATGATGCTGTCCGCAGCATCATGATGCTGTTGAACCGATTCGGACGACGTCGTTGCTGCTCTAACTGTCGCGCGTAGTGGTTCGTGGCTGGTGTATCATCATGATGTTGTCAGCCACGTCATGATGATGCTGCAATCGCTGCGATGCGGCGTTTTGGTTCGTGGTTGTGGTGGCGGGCATAATGCTGTCAACATCAGGATGATGCTGAATTTCATTACACTGTCGCAAGATGATTCGTGGCTGTGGTATCATCAGGATGCTGCCTTTGCCATCACCATGATGCTGTGAGCATCATCATGATGCTGTCCGCATCATCAGGATGCTGTCGAACTCATCAGGACGTCGTCTCTTCCTTTTTTCTGCCAGATATGTAGCGCGGAATCGTTCGTGGCTGGTGTATCAGCATCATCCTGTCAACATCATCGTTTTGCTGATGAGCTCACTAGGACGTTGTCTGCGCGTCTATGTGGGGCACTATGCTGAGTAGCTGTCAACATCATCATCTTCATGCCGCGGGAAGTAGTACAATGCTGCGTCATGGTTCGTAGCCGTGGTGTGCTATCTGGGGTCTATGCTGGTGTATTTTTTCTTGGGGGGGGGAAAAGAACCTTCTGGGATTCCATTGGTTTATCTGGAACCCGTCGATTCGGGAGCCGGCCGTCGATTCGGGAACCCCGAACCCGTGGGAAACAAACAAAAACAGAAGAAAGAGAGAGAGAGAGAGAGAGAGAGAGAGAGAGAGAGAGAGAGAGAGAAAAAAAAAAACAAAAAACGAGCGAAAAGCTGAAGGAGAAAAAAACCTGATCCCCCCAAACCCCAAACAAAAAAAACGCAGCGAGAGGGGCACCCCCCCTGCCCTCGTTAGAGAGAGAGAGGGAGAAAAGAGCAAAAAACTGAAGGAGAAAAAAACCTGATCCCCCCAAACCCCAAACAAAAAAAACACAGCGAGAGGGGCACCCCCCCTGCCCTCGTTAGAGAGAGAGAGAGAGAGAAAAGAGCAAAAAGCTGAAGGAGGACGAAAAACATGATCCCCCCAAACCCCAAACAAAAAAATCACAGCGAGAGGGGCACCCCCCCTGCCCTCGTTAGAGAGAGAGAGAGAGAAAAGAGCAAAAAGCTGAAGGAGAAAAAAAACCTGATCCCCCCAAACCCCAAACAAAAAAATCACAGCGAGAGGGGCACCCCCCCTGCCCTCGTTAGAGAGAGAGAGAGAAAAGAGCAAAAAGCTGAAGGAGGACGAAAAACATGATCCCCCCAAACCCCAAACAAAAAAATCACAGCGAGAGGGGCACCCCCCCTGCCCTCGTTAGAGAGAGAGAGAGAGAAAAGAGCAAAAAGCTGAAGGAGAAAAAAAACCTGATCCCCCCAAACCCCAAACAAAAAAATCACAGCGAGAGGGGCACCCCCCCTGCCCTCGTTAGAGAGAGAGAGAGAAAAGAGCAAAAAGCTGAAGGAGGACGAAAAACATGATCCCCCCAAACCCCAAACAAAAAAATCACAGCGAGAGGGGCACCCCCCCTGCCCTCGTTAGAGAGAGAGAGAGAGAAAAGAGCAAAAAGCTGAAGGAGAAAAAAAACCTGATCCCCCCAAACCCCAAACCAAAAAATCACAGCGAGAGGGGCACCCCCCCTGCCCTCGTTCGGGGCACTGCGGCACGCGGCGCGTGGGGCTCTCAGGTGACCTTGGGCCGCAGGATCCTCACCACGGAGCTGGCGGTGGCGTCCTTGGGCTCCCTGGCCGTGGAGGCCCTGGCCCGGCCGCTGGGCACCCAATCGAGGAACCGAGGGTGGAGAAAAAATCATGACGTGAGGGGAAACCACCCCCACCCCAAGGAAAAACCGCGAACCCAGTTTATTCACAGGGGTGGTTTTGGGTGAGGGAACCATCAGGTTTGGAGGCGAACAACCCCGAATATTAATCAGCTTGGGTTTTTTGAGCCAAAGGCCACATGGCAAAGACCAAAACACCAAAAAGACAAATGACAAAGATACCCTTTGAGGGTCCTCGAATTGTTTCAGGGTTGTTGTTGGGAAACTTTGGTGCATTTTGCCAAGGGATGTTAGGACTGAATAACTTTTTGCCAACTCACGGGTTTTCCGTATTACCGCTGAAAGTTAAGCTTTTAGCAGGGGGGGCAGAAAGCACCCGAGGAAACATGTTTTCACATTTGTGCTTATGGTGGTGGTTGGCTGAAATCCAACCACTGAACTGCCAAAACTTAAGTGTTTTTTCCCCTTCCAACGTCAACAAAGATTTTGGGTACCCTTTGAGCTAAAGGCCACAGTGTCGTTTTGAGACCCTTAAGGACACCTTCGGCGACTGAGAGGGATGGGAATGAGAATTGGAATGAGCCCGACAAAAACCAAACTGGTGGTTTCCTTGAAGGGAAAGCCAGAACGGTTTCATTCCCCCATTCCCTGGCGAAGGTTGCAAGTACACGCCGAATGGCATTTGGAAAGGACAGCGCCTCTTGTCAACCTAAGCTTTTCCCGTTGGAAAAATGCCAAAGCGCCCCGTTGCCGGGTCTCGGTGCTTGCATGAAGTGCCTCAATGGAAGCCGACGATGGGAAGCTGCAGTTCCGGAAAGCCGAAGAGTGGGACTCTCCCAGTAGGTCTGGATTGGAAGGGCTTGGCCCACAAGAAGACGCTGTGAATCCAAAACCGGCGTTTCGCCAAAGGTTTTTTGGGGGCGGGAACCCCATGTAAAACCTGGTAGCGATTCATACCGAAGAATGACTTATAGTGGCGAAACGCCGGAAAGAAGCACTGCGAAAGACTTCTCAAACATACCTTTCGGGGTGGCATCTCAATTTACACGATCATTTGGAGGTAATTTTTATAGGATATCGCCAAAACATGGCCACAGACTTGTGTTTATTGGGTGGAAGTGCCAACTGACATGGTGCAAACGTGGGCCCGTGTTTTTGGATGAACTTCTGTTGGAGCCCGCTGGCTTCTTTGGGAAGCCAGGAGGTGGCTTGTCAAAGGGTGGCCTTTCCGATTTCAATTCACGAATAGAACATGAATGCATTGTGGTTTTCAATTTACGCCCGTGTCTTGTCAGAAAGAACCAAACGGAAAGGTGCGGTTCACCAGTGGCCTGAAAAATCGTCCCTCTCGGCCAACCACACTGGCAGGGTCCAATTGGAGAGAAAATGAACAATGAAAACCAACAGCCTTCTCATCCCAAGAAATCAGCATTTAACTTTATGGTCGTTCGGGCCAATGAGCATACTGTTTCTCAACACATGAGTTGCATTGCGGCAACACAACGGTTCCGGGGAGGTGTCCCTTTTCAGTTGTGGCGGGATCCTCCGCTTTGCGATGCACTCAATCAAGGGCATGTGACTATTTCCGAGATCTCTGGCTGGTTTCTCGGAGAGTTTGCACTTGAAGTGAAGTAAACAGTAAACCTGTTGGTCACGATCCCTGATAAGCACGGCGCAGTCATTGATTGCCTTGATTACTTGAGGCATGGTCGACACGTTGAGTGCTCAGGTCAGAACGACCATCTTGGCAGAGCATCTTGAGTGGAGTGGCCCGAACGCTTTGCTGTAGCTGACCTCAGCTTTGGCGGTGCCAATCGAGAAGGGCCACAAATTTCCGCGGAAAACGAGATCTCGGAGAAGTCAAGACTCGGAGGACTGACTGCAAATGGAGCCATCTTACTGTCTGCGCGAATTCGGCGCAATTCGCGCATGGGCTGAGTGAAAGTTAAAACCGCAATGTCAACGAGCATGAGGGCGGAATGACCCTGCCGGCGAAGGACAAAAAGTGAGTGTCCGGGCACAGCTGACTCCATGCCTTCCGACTGGGGGATGGGTGTTCGCTTTGAAGATCCATGAAAGCACTTGCCAGATCCGAACTTGCGGGGGGAACTCAATATGCTAGGACCCTGACCCCCTCAAGACACACCTCATCGTTAAACTACCTTGGCCCACGCACCCGGCCCACTCCAAACATACCTCATCGGCATATGGCCGGAGGAACTGCCTAGTCCAGCAAAGGGATCCACGACATTGCCAAGGCTTAGAGGCTTTTTTCGCCGATTGAATGGCGGATAGGGCTGGGAACTAAAAGTGCTATGTGGTACATGGAGAGACCAGACTTCTAGGACGGCATCGATGGATTCAGGAGGTCAAAGTGTTCCGGAGCAGAAACCGATAGGGTTCTCAACATTCGAGCAGTATGGATACCCACACACACACACACCCACACGCACACTCTAGCTCTCTAGCTCTCTAGCTCTCTAGCTCTCTAGCTCTCTCTCTCTCTCGCTCGCTCCCCCCTGATTTCTGCCATCCTTTTCGCACAAAGGACATTTCGGCGGAACCTCATATGTGACGTTGGTTCGATTACTTTCGTGTGAAGTGCTGAATGCAGTGCGCAAGCCCCGGGTGCCCATGGCAAGCCAAAAAACCGGGGGCTGAAGCCGAGGAGAGGAAGACCTGCAAGGATTTCGCGAGTTACGAAGAGGCGAAGGCAGGGGTAAAATGTGTTGCCCCTTTGCCACGGCTTGCAATCTTAGTGGATTCTACGTGCCACCGCATCCCCGCTCAATTGGAATAAGTGTCGGGTCCCACGAGTTTCGTCCAAATGCAGGCCCCTGTTCCCTAGCGTGGGAATATGTCCGAAATGCGCAGTACACAATTGGCAGGCGCAATTTACAACCTGTTGCAATTCCCAGCTTGAGCCATTCAAGTATGTGTTTACAACAATACACGGCACGAAGATTGTTGCGACAAGGAGCGAAAGTCATATGTATCACTGAAGTGCAGAGCTACAGTCATGTACAGAGAGAAGGGGATCTGCATTCTCCATTGTTGATTGTCAGTAGTTTGGCAATGTGATTTCATCTAGAGACTGGCAAGCTCAGTTTCTCTTCACTGCCTAGCATGTTTCCAATGCGATGCGGATGGCTTGTTGAAGCATGTCCCTTGGACTGGGCCAGGCGTGGTTTGACAAGTACTTCCCGGAGTACGGGGACTTCGCCTCGCTGGACGGGGACAAAGACGGGAAGCCGTGTGAGAAGCTGCTGAAAGTGAAAGCCAAGTGAGCCCGGCCAGCTGAGAGTCCAAGTCGACTTGGCTTCCAAACAAGATGTGAGAATGTGACCTGCCAGATGAGCAGTTGCTTTTGTGTGAGCAGTCAGTTGCCTCGTGCTTTTCCAATTTGCGGTCAGTTGAACCAGTTGCGAAGGCACGGAGATTTCAAAGGAGAGAGCACTTGGGCGCTGGGTTTTCATAGGTCGCGCTTGCCGCTCATGTCTGGCTGCTGGGACGGGATGCAGCGATCCCCTTCCCAGGCGCCGTTTGATGCGCCGCACCGTATACGTTCGCACTATGAGAAAGAGCCGACGCCTGGAGGCTCTGTTTGCTTCCATCTGAAGAATATGTTTAATTTTCTCC
Source organism: Effrenium voratum (assembly GCA_963377175.1). Taxonomy (NCBI): domain Eukaryota; class Dinophyceae; order Suessiales; family Symbiodiniaceae; genus Effrenium; species Effrenium voratum. The sequence continues at coordinate 383,197 of CAUJNA010003514.1, read as the reverse complement.
GCTGTTGGTTTTAAAGCCAACCTAGCACTGCTAGAAGCATGCTTTTTCCACGGGGCTTCGGGCAAATGGAAGCTTGAGGGTGTCATTTCTGCATGGCTGACCCACGATTTGCTCCCTCACGTCTTGCAATCGGTAGGCCCCGATGTTCCAGACATGTAGTTTCACACATGCGAGTCCCAGCTCGGTGCCTCCTTTGGCTGCGGATGTGTTGATATTGCAGCGGCGGTTTCATGGAACGGTGTCCCAGTCTCATCGTGAGCCGTGACGTTTGACCGGGGATTTTGTCGTGCGAGGGGCCATAGATTGGCACCGTAATCCGCTCCCCCAATTAATGAATGACCCCAATTAATAATAAATGCAAATCCGGGGCCCGGGACCAGATTTCTACTCCACACAATTGATTTTCCATTGCGCCAATACTAAACCAATACTAACGTCTTGGAATCCTTATTAGGGGGCACTTTTGGCAAGCTTCCAGCCTCACTTTTCAACAGGTGGGTTCCTCAATTCCCCAAAAGGTTGCTTTCCCAAACATGTCCCCAAAAGCTGTCTTCTAGCTGCGACTGTCTCTCTCCCGTACATGCTGGCTAATTAACCTGCCTGGCTGCAAACAAACAACCAGTAAACTGGTAAACAAATATAATGATACATCAAATTTCCTTATTGAACCGCTTACTCGCGGACCTTACAATTCAATCCATTTCATCCAAATCCTACGTGAACCCTCACATTGTTGGAAAAGCAACAGAAACCAACCCCAAAAACCCAAATTTTTAAAAAAAATACATTTTTGGGGGGATTTATTTATAATAGGGGGGGGGGGCCGTATTTATTAATAGGGGGAAGAGATTAATCTTCTTGTCACAGGTCCCACTGGCCACTCGTGAGATTAACCCCGTACATGCCACTGGCCACTGGCCATAGCGATGGTCATGCTTGGGATGCCAGCTACGTCATCCCTACTTAGCTAACGTCAGATGTTCAGGCCACCAGGTCATCAACCCTTATTTTACTCTCTTCCAACACTTTCTGGGAGGACTTCTTGGTAAACAAGCAGTTTGTTTTTTGTTTGGGCTCCACTCAGGAAGTGAGTCTACGGTGGAAGACGTTTGGTGGACAAAGCTATTTGGCCATGTGTCAAACCAGAGGTACCCCAAAACTGGTTGTTCTGCTTTCCCTTCAAGGAAGCCCAGGTGATATCCCCAACAGCCTGGAACCCTCCAATTGAACCCTCGAAAGCTGCTCCGAACCACCCCAAAGCTTCTTCGAGCCTATCGACCAAGATGTCCGGCTGAGGAAAAAACAAAAACACCCACTCCTCGAAGTAGTTTGGGATGAGTTGGGCTGAGGAAAAAACAAAACCACCCACTCCTCGAAGTAGTTTGGGATGAATGGTGTGATTTTGAAAAGAACCACTCACTCCTAGTAGTTTGGGATGAGTTGGTGTCAAATTTTGGGAAGCCGCCTGACCTCTGGGAATCAGCCGAAAGAAACTTTCCATCCAGGCAGCTCCAGCTTTGGGGGGCCCTGGCACTGAACGAGTTGCCGGCAGCCCAGGGAGCCAGGGAGCCGAAAATTTCAGCTCACTCACTTCGGTTCAGTGGGGACTTCTACGGGAAATGTTCGGTGGCAAACAAGCAGCTTAGGTCTAGGTGAGCCACGTGCTCAAAACCGATTCGGGTTGATGAAGGTCAAGGGACAATCCCAGCCGTAGCTAGCTGCGGCCGCCTTCTTAATTCTTCACATGGTTCTGGGTAGACCATTTTAGTACCGGGTTTTGATTGTGACTCAGGTGTTTTTTGGCCAGTCTCAGGAAGTTGACAGTCCACTCGATCGGAAGTGAGTATACATCGTAAATAGGCAATCAGTGAACCGTGAGTTCCCTTCGGTACCATGCGAGGGGCACTGCAGGTGGTTGAGCCCTGAGGAGTCCTAAGGAGTGGTCTTTTTGCTTGGCGGTCGCTTAATTCAAAACCCACCTCTCCCAACTCCTTACTCCCTGAGTTCCTGAAAGTTTGGACTTGTTTGGCCCATCAAGTGAGACTCAATGTCGAACCCCGTGCTCTTTCTTTACCAGCTTTAGAGCGTATCCCCTTTGCATTAGTAGAAAGCTTTTTATATGTTGCGGGTAAACTTTGTGGGGCTGATTCTGAGGGAAGCCTGAGATCATTTGGAGAAGCGAAAGTGTACAGAGAAGCTAAGAGGCGCCGATGCAAACGAGTTCCCCAGAAGTTCCCAGATTCAATGATGCTGATGATGCTGATGATGATGATCATGATGATGATCATGATCATGATGATGATGATGATGATGATGATGATGATGATGATGATGATGATGATGATCATGATGATGATGATTATCATGATGATGATGATGATCATGATGATGATGATGATGATGATGATGATGATGATGATGATGATGATGATGATGATGATGACAAGGAGGCTGATGATGATGATGATGATGATGATGATAATGGGATGCTGATGCTGACGGTAGGAGGAGAATAATCAGGATCAGGATGAAGGATTTGGATGAGGATGAGAAGGATACTGATTCTGATGTTTGACTCTTGGCTCGCTTAGATGAATCGAAATGTTTGTACTTACCGGGGTCAGCTAGACTCGGCCGACCAGAAAACCCCGTGGTTCGAGGCGAGGCGAATGCCACGACCAAGGGCTGTCCCATGGATTTCAGGACTCCCAGCCAGCGCCTGAGGCGGTGGGTCTCGTTTTGGGGAAGCTCTGGTTTGGTTGGTGTTAACAGGAAACCAAAAGAAAAAACCAACCATCTTGGGACCCGGGGTCCCTTCTGGCCCCTTCTCAGATTCTCATGTCAGGTTTTTTCCGAATGAAGATGCAGCAAACTTGTACTAGATGGGTTCCAATCGGGGTTCTTGGTGGGCCTGCCCAAATCTTCGGCCATCAAACTGCCCACCTCAAGCCTAAGAGATGGCCATCGAAGCCTTCAAAGGGACTACAAGAGACGACCGTTGCAATGCACAAAGAGATTGGATCGAATATCATCGGCCATTGACTGCAGAATGACCACAGGTCCGGAAGGATTCAAAGTGTGAAGCCCTGGGATTGGTGTACAAAGCAGTGAGCCACAGTGGCAATTTATTATGAATGGCATTTGGCCATGTTCAAAATGGAAACCACAGGAAGCTACTCATGTAAAGAGAGTCTAACGTTTGCCCTCAGTTGCGGTTTTTCTCGCTTGGATTTCAGACTGGGCTACCGCCCAATGTCATCGGCATGCTTCTTGAAGGATGTCCAGCCTTCTAAAACGAGCTAGTTGTGTGAAATGTTCTAGGCATGGATTCTGGGTATGGCAATGGCCCTTTTGCTGAGCATCATTGTTTGTGGAACAGCCTGTGACCTATGATGCACCATGAGCAAAAGGGAGAGCTGCATTTCCTTGAGTTTGGCAAGAGTGCTCATGCAAACGTTGCGCAAAATCCTGCACCAGTCGTAGGCACCCAACCGGTGCTTGGCGTAGACTTGTCCACGGTCCAGAAGTTTTCGCTTTCGTCGCCTCGCACGTCCGGTCCATGTTTGTGTGTGTGTGTGAGTTTTGTTGTTTTGCGTTTGTGTCCGTGTGTGCGTTAGTTGGTTGGTTGGTTGGTTGTTTGTTTGTTTGTCTGTCTGTCTGTCTGTTTGGTTGTTTCTTTGTTTCTCTGTTTCTTTGTTTCTTTGCTTCTTTGTTTCTTTGTTTCTTTGTTTGATGTTTGTTTGATTTTTGTTTGTCTGTTTGTTTGTTTGTGGTCGTGCCATCTTGGGGTTGGCCTGGGAGACCATAAAACGGGCAAGGCCGATCATTCGGGCTCTGAGGTTTTCCGAGGAGGAGAAGCGGCAGCAACTCAGGGAGCGCCTGGTTCTGAGGCGGGCAACGCCGAGAAAGAAAATTTTGGTTTGCCTCCTGTCCGATTTTCTCATAGGGTGGGGCCCGCTACCCATTGGTTTAAGCATGTTTAAACCACTGGTTACGACGACGATTTCTGGTGAAGGTGGTGTTTAAACCATGTTTTGCCCCACCCCGATTTGCTGGGGTCTTGCGGGTAGACCTTTGGATGAGTCTACCCACAAGAGCCCAGAAAACTGGACAGGAGGCAAACCAAGTTGGCTAACATATGCTAATCTAGGCCCTTGTGCCAGACCCCAAGTTGCCTGGATTTAGATGGGTTCTCCAAGGGGAAATTCAAATCCCAGCATGTTTGGGGTCCCCATGGTTTTTTTAGAAACATGCATATTGGTGGAGTTGCCTCTGCACCCTTGGCGTTCATGGCAACCACAGACAAGTTGGCAAGGTCATTGACTTCTGTGGCTTGATATCGGACATCCGCACCCTGAGACAGCATGTCAGAAGGACTCATGGACTTCCCATCCTTGGGCTAAGCCAAAGACACGCCTCATTGCCCTCAAAGGCATGCTCCACCGGTGTCTTCCACCAGGGTTTGCTGGTCGTTGGCTCATTTCAGGGCGGAGGCACTTCGGGACAGATGGACTCCTTGGCCCCGGCTCGCTCATTTCAGGTGGGCGGACCGGTGGCAGGAGCAAGGCGTGCCTCTGGAAAGATTCCGCAGCCTGCGCCCGGGAGCCAACGGCCATGGCACAAAACACGGCCCATGTCCACTGGTGGGGAGCTCACTTGAAGGAAAAACCAGACCTCACTCTGATGTAGGTCCTTTACTTGGGGATTCTCCATAAGAGCATGTTGTATTTCCCCCGTTTTAAAGGGAATCTATCGCTATTCGATTTGTTCCAGGGGACTTGATACTATGATGTAGGCCCTGGGGAAGTTTCCCTTTTAGTTTCTGGACGTATTTGGAATTTGTCATACATGTCCCATGCTTCCTGGACGGAACTTACAGGGGGGATGCGGATTCGAAAGGAGCCTTTGGCCATGCGCGAGAGGGGCGCAATCTTTGAGTGGCTTCCTTCTGCGGTGGTTTTGTGTGGTTTCCCAGTTGGCAAGTGGGGTGCCAATCCTTTTTTCAACCTTTTTTGGGAAGGGCTTCGATTCCTTTAATTAAATTCAACCAACCAAAACAAGGATGCCGATTCTTTTTTTCCCCATGGCCGGTCATTTGAGGTCTTGGCTTGTGGTCCCCTTTGTGGCTTCCTCGAGGCGCTAAACACCTAACTGAGCTGGGACGTGGCCATGACATTGGATGGGTGCTTTTTCATCCTGGTATATACATAACTCAGATACGTTGCAAATGCCGATGGCTCGAAAAACCAGGTGTGTGGTGGCAACCCAGGATGAACTAACTTTTGACCCTCTTTCTTCCAATGGAATTGGACAGAGGAGTTCCCCAAAAGGAATATTATCTTCCAAAACCCTCCCGTCAGCTTCCATGAGTGTTGGAGGGGAGGTGCTTGTCACAATGCCAGGGTGTAGTCCAATAATCCTTAGACGAAGAACCACTGGGAGAGGTAGTCCAGCTTTCTCTCGAACCTCCCTAGTTCCCACGCCCAGGCCCTTGAGTGGCATGTTGTTTTGCCCCTTTTCCACCTGGCCAGGTCTCCAACATAGAAATCCGCTGGACAGCTAGGAGATTTGGTTGCCATCGTCATGTGTTTAGCCATGAGGCTTTGGTGTGACTGTTTCCACCCATGTTCAGTGACCCATCCTGATTTACTTGCCGATATTTGAGCATGTCGCCATTTGGAATCTTCCCCTTCACCAACAGCTGCTCAACAAAGCGCCTTCCCTGGAAACCAAACTTGGGTCTGGCCACCCCCCTTTTGCCACCATTTCAGCAACCTTTGAGCATTGCCCTTACTCAGTTTCTTACCATGGCATTGCAGCACCTGCGCACCCGACCAACCCCCAGAAACCGGGGCAGTTTCCACTTGGATTCTTTCTCAAACGGGGCAAAACCCGCCAAGGAATGCTCTTTGCATTGAGGTCCCTGCGTTCCATGTGGTTATTATTGATTTGGAAAAGGGTTTGCAAACAGTGAGATGCAACTTGTGGCCTTGTACTAGACTTATTTCCAGCTGACTGGCATCAGTTTGTTGGCCAAATACCCAACGAGGAAGCTCCAAACAAACCTAGGGTGCGAGTCTAAACCGCTTTCCCTCCATCACACATTTTGCTGGAAACCGATAGAAAGACTTCTTTGGCCGATTCTCCAGGACAGCAAACCCATGAAGAAGGGTGGAATGTGTGTGTGTGTGTGTGGGAATACGACACGTTACCTGCATATTTTGGAGAAGGAGCCCTGGTTTGGCTGGAAGCTAAAGAATTTCTTCCATTGGCTTAAGCATATTTTTAATTTTATCCTCGTGATTGTTAGAAGGAATCTATCACTACTGGAAATATGTTTACTCTTCCTGGGTCCCGATGAGGCTCTGCTGAAAGCTTTGCATCCAGCCTTGCGCGCTTTGCCGGAGCCCTACCGCCAGTGCGAACTCAGGTTGGATGCCTGTATGCCAGAGTTATATAAAAGGTCTTGGCGCCCTCAGAATGCAAATGTGAAGGGCACGGGCGTTCAAGATATTTTGTTGAATATGCAAGGTAGGTTTTGGACCGGTGTTCAGCGTCAGTATGTCTGTGTGTGTGTGGGCGGGGGCGGGGGGATCTAAACCTAAACCTTCAATCGTGCTGACCCTAAACCAAGGCCTGAATCGTCAACCGTGCTGATCCCAAATCCTGAAACCTAGACCGAACGAAGCCCTGACCCGCGCTGACCCTAAAGCCTCAACTTAAACCCTGAACTGCGTGGGCCCTGCACCAAGCCCTAAACCCGCCGCGTTGACAAACCACACACTTTGAACCTTGACTCCCGGCTCACTGAAAGGCGCGGGCTTGGGACGTGGGACCTGGTGACGGTGACGTTGGGTTTACTTGGTACCTCGTTTCCAGCGTCGGGCCGGCCGCAAGTCTTCGATGAAACCTTCTGACATGTCCACCCAGAAAGGCTGAAAGTGAAGTTTGTAGATCTTGCCCCTTCCTCAGAACCGGAGTTGCTCCAGGTGCAAAGAGTGGCTGAAAGACTGCGCCAGGTACCCTCCCGCTTTTTTTAAATCTCATTTGGTGCCCCACGCCCGGAAACACCCTCCCACCAAGTAGCACATGGAACCTGACGTTCGGGACCCGGTCCCTTTAAAAGGAAAGTGGTCCAAGCCGGGAAAGATTCATATTAATGGGTGTGAGGGTAAGGAGCCCTTGCTTGGCTGTGGGTCAAGAATAGGTACCCAAAATGGAATCCTGGTAAATGGAAACGTGGAAACCTGCGGTCCGATTCCTGGTGGTTTAAGTTTTGACCCATTTTGTTGCCGGGTGACCAAAAGAGGCCGCGGTGTCGACTCGCGCCGTAGGTGTCCCAGGAATCCGGGCTACAGCGTGAGCCCGGCGCTGAGGTATCCGAAGGCATGGGCAGTGAAGCCGTTGCGTTGATGGAAGCCGTTGGCGGCACAGGGACGTCCCTGTGCCCTTTGATTCTTTCGGTTTTCTGGGGCCATTTCTCTTTTTGGGTGACCTCCAGTGGCGATCGTTTCAAGGGAAAACCACCCGAAAATTCAGCAAATGCAGTGAGCCCTCCTGCCATTTTGCCTGAGGCTCTCGCTGGCCAAGGGCTCAGTTGTCATTTCGCCTGCAAAAAGAATGCCGGGGAGGTGGTCACGCTCAGGCGTCTGGTTTGCCGCAAGAGGCCTTCGGCGCGATGGGCCGACAGGACACGATGCCATCGATGCTGAATGATTACATGTTCGACCACCTTCCCCTGTCCCCGGGGAAAATGATCATTTGTTCGGGGTGGCGGACAGTTTCAAACCGTTTGCTTTGACCTTATTTGATGGCCCCTGCCCTTGAGGATGGTTGGCCTTGTCTCACTGCCCTGACAATCTTCCGTCCATCCCATCAGCGGTGCTGCATGTTTCGATGGGTGCAAGGCTTTCTCGATGGTCCCCGATTCGGAAGCCTGTGTTTTCTTTGACCTCCAAGTTGGCCACTTGGGCATTCGTGGGACTGTGGTTGGCTTGACGCATCTCGCACGTGTGCAACATCTTTGGGTAGATGGTTTGCTTTTCAGTTTTGAGGCGACCTCTTCCCTGTTGATAGGGTGATGTTTGTTGTGGCAAAAGTTGCCCCTGCCCCACATCCCTTACCTAGTAGCTGGGCCAAGACGCAAATCACCGCCACTGGACTTTGAAGCGCGGAACAATTTTTCAAGCTGAACGTGCGGATGACGCGAACCGTTGATCAGAGCGCACAGCCTCTCAGTCGAACATATTGATTCAAGTTGAGTGTACGGGACAAATGCGACATGTTTCAACAATGTGGACAACCAATTGCACCAATACACCAAATGGGATCAGTTAGATGGCAGGGAACATATTCTAGAAGGGGGGGGTAGGGCGGACAATTAAATGGCGATGAGCCGAGTCAGCGCTGCGAACAACCATACATATGGGCAGTCACAAGTGGCCCAGCATTGACGAGTCTCCATTTTGGTCCCTAAGTGGCCATGGCCGACATGATGCGCACCGTGTTTTCCGATTCCGCGTGTCACGGAACAGGACTGCTGAAGGGGATGTGCACGCCAAGTGTTGCATGTCTCACTTTCCAGGAGCTTGTCGAGCACCTCAAAAATGTGCTCTTGTGGAAGGACTGACATGCATGCCGAGCCCTGTGACTGTGCCGAGCCCTATTGTTGGAAACTGGGCTACGAAGTTTCTCTTTCAACTAATCTACTGTTGCATCATTTCGGAGACGGCACCAGGCCAAAAGAACCATAATGATGAAACGACTGTCACGTGCTGATATTTGTGGTTTACGACCGACAAATTTGAACCGACGCCGTGCACCCATAGGAGCTTTCGGTGGACGAGTTGCGGGAAGAGTGCATGCAGCGCAGCCTTTCTTGGCGTGCAGAGGCGCTGAAAGACACCCAACACAAATACTCAAACTTGCGGAACTGACCATTCGATGACACCACAACCAATGCCTGAGAACCACAGGTACGGCAAACTGCAATTCGCTACTCGCGACCACACGTTTGTGCTGGCCGGTGTCAAAATCTTCCACGGATTTGGGAGTTTCCCGTGTCGGTGTCGACAGATTGGCCATGTTTGACAAACAACCCAAGCAAGTTTGAAGATCCAGTCGTTTTCATGAAGGAAGTAAAGATCCAGTAAATCATTTTCATGAGGGAAGTGTGCCCTGAGCCCCTCGGAGTTCTTGTGAGAGCCTTCAATAGGCACATCGCAGGCGGAGCGTCAGGAGCGTCAGGAACTGCAAGAGCGCTTGGTTTGGGCCCCATGCCGGGCGTTGAGGCAAATCAAGCCTTGATGGTTCTGGGTGAATTGGCTGTGGTTGTCAAAACCAATGGAATCCCATTTTGGGGTAGGTGCACCACCCATTTTAGATTATTTTAGTGGAGATTGTGATGTTCACAGGGGGTACGGGTGTTTGACCCATGGCCAATTAGAACCACCTCACACCTCACACGACCGAATTCAACTGGTGGGCTTATGTGGGGAATAGCCCCCCAACCACCTCATTTCAGGCTGGTGAAATAACATAATTCACCCAGATGGTTGGTTGGATGGATCTTTGAACTTTTTATGTGTGTCGAAGCAGGACGGATTTTCCATAGCACCCAGAAAAAAATGTTTTTTGTTGCCGCGCGGAACAGCACCTTCCATGTGAAAGCTTATGTGTTTGGTGAGGTGATGTAAACAATTGGGACAGACAAGGAACCCTGCGACAGGAGAGGGTTCTTGGGCAAGCGAGCAAACCCATAGATGCCAGAAAATGACAAATCGGCTGACACAAAGCAAACAAACAAGCAAACAAACGCATTGCACATGGATAACAGCAAATCGTGTTCTTCTTGGACAACATTTTGTTTGGACACATTTCACTCCGTTTCCCGCATGGGGATGGGGCACCGCAAACCCTTTGGATTCGTTTCGCGCGATGTTCGCGCAAGGTCAACAAGCCGACGCCATGGACCCCTATGCTTTAGAGAAAATTTTGGGGTTGCGGACCCAAGGCGTTTTATTAAAACCATCACATTCAATCGTGTGGATCTCTCCGCACGCACGGTCTATCTCATGAACAAAGGAAAGACATGGCATACCCTACCCACCTCCCTTTCTTTCATGCCATTTTCATATTGACGAGAATTACAGTCGCAGACGAAATGCTCTCTTTATCTCTCTCTATCTCTCTCTATTTTTTTGTTTCCCTTTCATTCACCCACCCGTTGATTTTGTATGTGGAAGACATGTCAAAGAGAAGTTCTTCCTTCGCCTCATCTCCACCCCGCGGACCCGGGAAGATGCACTCATCTCTGTTCTTTCTCCCAGTTCCTACAGGTTACTTTCTTCTTCTTTTTTTGGAGCTGGGTATCATGTCTCAATCAAGGGGGTTTATTCCTATCGTTGCCCCAATATAGAATCATTTTAGTCAGTACTCATAGGTGTTTCATTGATTTGGGAAGGGAAGGAAGAGAATGAAAAAGACAAAATTACTAGTGATCCAATAATAGATGACAGGTAACTCCAGCTATTAAAAGAATTTGGAAAGGATGGGATTCTTCTTGAATAACATTACATCCTAAGCTATGCCTTGGGGAAAAGCTAAAATAATAGCAAATCATATTAAATCACAATGACAATGACATACAAGAGTATGAAAGTACTAAATGCTTAGTACCAACAGTATGTTCTCCATTGAATTCTTCCAGAGACGATAGCAATTGTAGCTCCTAAAAAAAAGAGCAAGATCAAAATGTGCTAGGAACTTCCCCCCGGAGAGGAAAAACAATGGGTTTAGGGTTTAGGGTTTAGGGTGTAAAAAAACGAAAGAACCACCAAAAAAAAACATATGTTTTTTTCCTTGGTTTTCTATTGAAACCGCTAAAAAAGGGAGGCGGGCGGGCCTGCCACCCAAATTGTTATCCAAGCCCCGCTGGGCGGCAAAACCTGCTCTCAGGCCATGGCTTGCTGCGCCAAGGTGCGACGTTGAGGGACGTTGGACACAGGGAAGTTGGATCTGTTTTTTTTTGGTTCAAGTTGATCCGACTGTGGAAGAGAACTGAATTGTGATGTCTGGTTGTTTGGAAGTTGGATTCAAGAGACCTAGTTTCTGGTTGTTTGTTCGTTGGTCATGCACCAGTTGTTGGAGTTGATCCGAATTTGGAGGGGAGTTGGTCATGAATCCAGTTGGTTGGGGACATTGCAGCACAGAGGGCTCTAATCAAGAAGGATGCCGGATGTACAACTGGTCTGAAAGGAAAGTACTCCTTAGTGATATGCCTGTTTGTGACAAGCTGTTCACGTGTGGCACCAAAGTAACGAAAGTATCGTGCATCACCCAGAATGTAAATGAAATATGCGACATTTAGGTTGAAAATATGATGCAAACGGATAGTGTTGTTCTACTAGATGCCCTAAAATCAACGAATGTGGATACTTTACGGCCCGCATCCAGGCACCAGCCAGTTTCTTTTGAGTAACGCTGATTTCTTTGGTTGTTTGTTTGCCCCTACATTGCCATCCAATGCTTCATTGTACCGCGTAGTCGCTTGAAGAGCCTATTGGGCTCAAAGCAGCGAGAGGAAACATCGTTGCATAGCAGGTGTTTGAGAGCCAGCCCTGTCAATTCATTGGAATGCAGTCGGCAATGTCGGCAGTTCACCACGGATGAAAGCCATAAGCCCGGTTTTGATGCAAGCTCAAGCTGAATTAGATTACAAGGCAATGTTTGTTGCTCGATGTGTGTCGTCAAATTGTTTGAAGCACCTAAGGTGGTGACAGCACACAGCCAAGATACGGAGCAAACTTCCCCTGAACGCAGCCCGCAACCCGATATACGTGTTGTAGTCGAGTATTTGATGCAACAGAACATGAGGTTGTGTGTGTGTGTGAATTTGCATTTTTGGGCACCACCATCGCCCACTTGACACATCACACATGTGCTAAGTGAGCAACACTTCGTGTTGGTTTGTGTGTTTTCCCCGGAAACCCTTCAAACAGCAAGCATCACCCACACCAGGCAACTGGATTCTGGCCTTGAAGGCCGCCCTGCCCCTCTTGGGGCCGAGGATGGTGAGGTGCCATGGCGTTTTCTCGCTCCATGGCACTGAGGACAGGGCAATCGTCCGAAGCGTTTGAATTGTTGAGAGGCACGGTGTGTGTGTGTGTTGCAGGGAGACCCACAGGAAAATCGCCGTTTAATTTGTTCAGGGGTTCCCTATTTTGACACAAACCCATTAAAGGTTCGACACACACCCATAAAAGGTGTGTTTGTGTGTATGTGCGAGTGTATGTTTGAGTGTATGTGTGAGTGGGTTTGCTCAACTTCTGGCCTTGAACAGTTTGTTGGATTGGGGAAACCCCTGCGCGACGTGCTGGAGATTGACTCTAGCCAATGACAAGCTATTTGTCCAGAATGCCTCGAATCCGACGAAAGCTGTACAATTGTAAGTTCATGCAGGAAGACTCTTACTGCCATGAAAGGTGGTTGGGGTTGTGTTGCATTTGACTGTCATTGGTTGTGTGTTTTGTATTTGAGTGATGGTGTGACAGTTTTGTGAGGGTGTTGCATTTGTTCTTCAAGGCGGTTCGAGCCGTGTGTGAGCCAGCGGCAAGCTGGGCGCCGATGATGGGCATTGGAAATCTCCAGATTTCCTGAGCCACCTTCGCGACCCGTACATAAGCGTTGCCAGCAAGGCGGTAGACTTTGTCCACGGGGCAAGAGGGGTGTATTATTGGCTCTCAGCCCAAAATATCGGCTGCACCGTTCCAGCCCGCAAAGCCACGTCTAGTGCCAGGTACTACATCCGGGTGTGTTTGTTCTTTCCGCTGCCTGCCTACGGCGCCCTGTTTTGGACCGACAGCACCTGAGCAGCACTGGGCCGGCGTTGCCGGCTTGATGAGTATGTTCCATTTTTAGGCGGATGTTTTGGTGGTTGCGTGACACCAGACAATTTATAGCTTCCAAAGGTTTTGTTCCGTGTGATTAAAGCCGCCTTGATTGAAGTCTCTTCAAGCTTGCCAGAACCTGCGTTCATGCGTTCATGCAATTAATCTAGTCTAGAAGGGACATAGGATGTGAGATGCGGATGTTTTCATGCATCCTGCACGGTGGCCCTTTCTGCGAGAGAACTAGAGCGGCGGCCGGCAATAAAGTGAAAACATTGGCAATTCTGCACGCTAGCACCGCTCTAGCAGGCAGTTGCCAAACTAAGAACAGGTGCCTTGTTGGAGGCAACAACCACTTGCACGTTCCTAGGCTGCGGTTGCAAGTGGTCTCCATGCCGCCAAAGCTCTCCAAACGAGACAAAGCCGATCTGAAAGCAGCTCTGAGAACTCAGGCAGTCCAAAGCTGCTAAGAAAAGGCGCACGCTAGCGCGCCCACGTTTTGGCACCCGAACCTGCGGTGCCTACAATGGTCATGTGCTTATATGGCCCGGATAAGGCAAGCCCCCGCTCAGTTTACGACGCAAAAAACTGGGAGCCAACATTTGGAAACAACCAGCCGGCATACACCCACTGGAAAAAACTTCATCCTTTGTGGTGATCCCCGATTCTAGGTTTCATTTGCTGCTTCTTTGTTGTCACCACATATGGCTAGGGGTTGCAACGTCACCCGTGATGAAATTGTTGTGCACAGGGGGCCCTTACTTTCAGTCAGTGTGACAGCACTAGAATTTTGCAAGGATTGGCACGCACTTGTGTGGATCGTTCTGGTCACTTCCGCAGGGGAGTGATCCCTAGCCGTGAATTTTTCCATGCGAGCGTGGGCATTTATGACATTATGTTCGTGCATTTCAAGATTCCCGCGACCCACACGGAGCTGCAAATGATCGCAACCTATTCATTGCTTGATTGGTTGTTGTCTCGAGCGGCTGCGAGTTGCGCAGGTGTGGAGTTGTGTGCCTATTGTATTTTTTTTCAGCAAGCAAAAGGCTTCCAAAAACAGGGCCCACCCGTACCGGAGATTCTGTCAGGCCCTCATTCAACAGGGAACGTTAAGCAAAGCAAGGCAGGACACCTTGCAACATTTAGATGTGGGATTTCTTGAGGGTTGCTGTGTTTTCGTGGGGGTTGGCTTATTTTGCCACACCCATATTGACAGACAGATCCGAATCCCTTGCAGTTGGGCCTGCGTTTTTCGTGGCCGGGGGACTTCCAGGTGTTTCCAAGGGACTTCTTTCAGATTTACATTCCCAGAGCTTCCCAAAGCATGCGGCGGAGCCGGGACATCTTTTTGGGGCTCCATGTCAATTTGGACTGTTTGTTTCCTTGCCATATCAGACAGGCCCGGGAGTTCCAGTGTAACATGTCCGGCTGTCTACGGTCGCTACGGCTGAGTCTTGTGAGACGGCAACGTGTATTAGTTTTGACATGAGATAATTCTTCGGCGTTTGTGAATAAAAGCGGCCAAACAGCGCCAAAATATGAATATAAAAAACACGTTTTTGTTCCTGGGCACTGGGCAACTGAGAAAACAGTCATATCAAAATGCATGTGAGTGAAGAAGCATTTTCACTTTGAGACCACGGTGGTCCCTATGCAGCGCCTGCCATTCAAGGCCGCTGGAATTCAGCCAGCATGCTTTGCATTCGGTTTGTCCTGGCCCATGTTCGAAGAAACTGACTGTTTTGCAAGCAAACCGGTGTTTCATTTTTGGAACCCAGATAGCCTGCAGAGCAAATGTAGATGACATGTCCTTGGTTCAAAGACGGGTTGCTTTTCTTCTTGGTGGCAATACTTTGGTGCATTTTGCTTGGATGTTAGGACTTTGGGTTTTTGCCAACTAGGGGGTTTTCCATTAAACCGCTAGCAGGGGGGCAGAAAGCAACCGAGAATACATCGCCTTGAGGTATTCTGCTGATGCTGCTGGCCTGCAGTGCCCTTCTGGCTGTACCCTTGCACTTCCTGTGGATGAGGCGGGAGGGAGATGACTTTGTAGCACTGGTTGCAAGATCGAATCACTGGTAAGTGCCCTGAACTTGCAAAAGTTCCCATGACCCTTGGGAATTGAGGCCTTCTTGTTTTTTTGTTGGCATGTGATTGCCAGAGGCAGGACGAGGTGATCGAACCATTGGGGAACAGATTCCTGATTTTTTGCTGGTTTTGCCAGGTACTTCTAGCTTAGGGTTTGATGTGATCAGCTCTCAAGAGCTGAGCCCATGGAAATCCTTCTCAGCCATGCTTTGCCCTAGGAAGCGGCTGGGGCCCTTCTTAGCCTTCCTGAGCTGCGTCTACGCGGCTCAAATGGCGCCTTCGCAGTTTGACGTGACCCTTTCAGAGTTTCATATGAGGTGACGGGAGTCCTCCAGAATTCGACGCCGGGAAGCCCACGCTACTGTGGATGGTTGCGAAATCCATTGCGCAACACTTTGAAACCATGGCAAACCATTGTTTGTTGGCATTTACAGGGGAGTGAGTCATCATTCCAGGTTTTAGTAGGTGGTGCTGGATTATCCATCCACAGTACGTGGGTATATGTTGTCATATTTGGCATTGTTCGATTGCAACATACCTACAGTGAGGGCGTGTTGCGGTGGTGCAATCTTGGTTTGTTGTACTTGTGGGTGCGAAGACTAGTTGCGGAGCAAATCTGAATTCTAAGCAGCAGGTGAGCTCGACCGGTGCTAGGGCATGTGGCAACGTGGACTCATATGTTTGCCGGGGTTCCTTGCGGTGAACGTGGGGAGTCGACCAACAACCGCAGTCAGTTCTTTTTTGCAAAGCATTTGTGTGAAATTGCATCGTGAGCGACAGTGGAACTTTTTCCTAATCCGACACCTGTTGCATGAGCCAGTACGAACACCTGCAATGATGGGGCCGAGATGGCACGTCCATCGGCTTTTGACCACCCTCTTTTGCGCAGACTGAGGCGCTGTGCCTCTGCATGGCGCATTTCCGGCTGGCCTCCCACCACACTGCGGAGGCGGTGAAGCCAGGCGACGGACATGGGCCACAAGTCTTCCTACCCGTTGAATCCCTTGTTGGTGGGTAGAGAAAAACACCAAAATGAAGCGGACCACGAGCTTGTTCCAGTTATGTGCAAGGGGAACTAGGCAACTGGGTGGGTTTTGAGCAAATACTGGGGATGGCTTGTTGCTTATTACGGTAATCAAAAGGCGTGTGACTGTTGTCAGGAAGGCATGGTTCGACCTTAGTCCTTGAACTAGTCAGTAAACAGGCAAATAGTGAAAGGGAGTGCTGTTGACACACGTACACGTGGAATGTAACAGGAATGGCCAAAATGCCTGCTGCATGTTGTTGCACACGTTGCTCTTGTTGCATACGCTTAGGCCCACAATTCACAGCCACTTTGGCAGTAGAGGCAGCCAGTCGGTTCGGCAGCAGCTGCTGATCAACTGGGGAAAGTCAGAGAAAGTTCTTTTTGAATCATCACGAATCCACGTGTGCCTATGTGCTGTGGCCTTGCTCAATGTATCCTAGCGGGCTTGGCCAAACAAGGGCGCGCCCCTCTTTCTTTTTATGGTGGCGCATCTCGCGGCACTTTGGCGTTCTCATTCGGCAGATGCGCCTATCCAGACCATCTCCGTGGTAATGACGGCACACAACGAGCAGCAGTATCTGAAGCGGCACGGCATAGAGAATCCGAGCCCACTCCCCAAATAACCAGGCGGAAGGCTAGGTGCCATGGTGGTTGAAAGGTGAGGGCATGACATAGGAGAGAAGTGTTGTTCCCTGCGACAAAGTCATCGTGGAACTTTAGGGAGGTGGTGCACAGGAAAAGGATGGGACCTTGCACATGATTGGTAGGTTGCCCTCGCCCAATGACCGCTCATTTAGCCTGATGACTTGAACACAGCTTGGTGAAAGATGCATGTTGTGCTGCGACGCAACAGGGCCCTGCAGTTTTGCAGCAAGCACAGTTGTCGTAAGTTGGTTTGCCTTTGTTGCTCGGTGGTGTGGTTTGTTCCCTTCTGTGTTTGAGATGAAGTGGGTGAACAAGATCTCACGCTTTTCGGAGTATCCTAAATGCCCGGCTGGGCATGTTGCCAAGGCGCACACTGGATTCCATCATTGAGACCACGCCCGCGGAGGTCTTGGCGCCTCGGGGGGAAAGCCGTAAGCATCGCAACAAAGCAGAGCCTTCCTTCACCTTGGCCAGGGTTGATGGACAGGAGAACCCAGCGCCATTTGGGGGTGGCTCAAAATGAAACAGGAGGGGTTACGCGGGTTTTGGTGCATGTTTCCACTTACCAGGGGTCCATTTTGGTGCCGGTTTTTTGAGCCACAGCCAATTGTGAATATGGAAGCGAGGCCAAACCTGGAAACAACTGTGCTGGTTGTGAGTACATTGAGTACATCAGACCGCCACATCCCAGACCAGGGATGCAGTTACAAGCTGATTGATGTATGTGGGTTTAAGAGAAGCCTAAGGTTTTAAACCCTTTAACCGCCCTTCAACCGCCAGCATGACGACCATCGCCGGGTTTTGTGACTAGAGGTGGAGATCATCCTGATCGACGACGGAAGCCAGCCGCCCCTGGAAGTGTCTGGCTATGACCAGGTCCAATTGCCCGGGGCTTGGAGTTGGGTATGTGTTTTTTGAGGCTACCCACGTTTTGCCACGCGTTTCGAGGGAAACCAAACGGAACGCCTGTTGTGGGGATCCCCATTTCTTGAATAGCCAAGTGGTCCTCTTGTCAAAGGTTGGTTGCCTCGTTTCAACCGGACCCGGTGAAAGCCAGAGCCACGTGCTGAAAACCGATTCGGGGATTGAAGGTTAGAGACCATCCCAACCAGCTGCGGATCTCCGGCTTGATTCTTGAAGCATGGTTCTGGGATTACGACCATTTTAATACCGAATCATTTTTGAGCAAGTGACTCAGGTGTCAACGCACTGCGACCAATAGCAACTCGCTGTGAAGTGCACTGCGCCCAGGCGGCGGCACGAGCGGCGCGGCCTGGTGAAGTGAATGCCTCAGTCGACGATTCGATGCTTTCAGGAGGAAAAGCAAATGACAAGGGGGTCTCAAATTGGGGTCACTCAGGTTGTTGCTTTCCTTTGGTTTCCCATTGAAAACTCTGTCTCAAATTTGGGGGGTCCCCTAAAGTTGCTGACTTCCTTTTTGGCTTCCGTTGGCACGCGACACCAGTTAACCAAGTTTGCAGCGGAGCCCCTGCTTTTGATGGTTGCTTGGTCCCCTGTGCAACGGTCCCAAATTAAATTCAAAGAGACTC
>CAUJNA010003514.1:250000-360000 GCA_963377175.1 Effrenium voratum | reverse complement strand
CCATTTCGTCCGAAGGCAGTTCCGTTTCTGCGCAGGTACCGCTGATCCCCATTTTGGATGGCGCACGTCTCAGATTTGAGCGACGAAGACAGGACGGGCCAACACGCTCAGAATCCCAAGACCCTTGCGGGCACTTCCCCCACCAAAGTGGGACCACCAGGGGATCACCCTCTAAAAAGGTTCTAGAAACCGTTGGGAGTTGTTGTTGTGTGTTGTTTCTGTCATTTTCTGTTTCTTTTCTGTTTTTTTTGGTTCTGGGGGGGGGAGGGCATAACTGCAAAAGAAGAAAAAACGTGCAACCCACTGAACCGGTTTTTGGCATTTGATTCCCCATCAAAGAACAACTATTCAAGTATGTCACTGTTTGTTACCTGGCAGGGCACCCTTGCTTCCCTATGATGGAGCAGAGTAATGGAGATTTCGGCCTTCTATTTCCAGATTACAGGGAATAAATGCATTTGATTTGAATCGAACCAAGATCCGTTGGAGAAGAGTCAAGCATGCACTACGCAGATGTCGCGCAGACAGCAGGCCGATGGGGAACCTTCAAAAGCGAACCGAGAACCCAGGATTTTCCAGCTTCACTTGTGGAACCCAGGATTCAACCCCGGATTTCTCCTCTTGGCATGAAGAAGACCTTTGGGTTGAAGTCTACCCCGGTCAAAAAGTGGCCCCAAACGGAGAGAGCGGCCCACTGGCCCACTGGCCCTGCAGCCATCTTGGCTCAGGCCCGCCCTGTGAAGCCCCGTCCGTTTTTTTCGGGGGCTGCCAAGGGGGCGGGTTTGGCCGCAATGAAGTCAGAGCCGAAGGATGCTCGGCGGGCGGGTTGTGGGACCCACAACCCTTTTTCTGGGCTCTTAGGATACATTTTCTCCATGTTGCCAGTGACTCAAAGGGAGCAAACAATTGAATATACATTCTACAACTGGGCCGAAGTCTAATCATGTATTGGTGTTGAGAACCTAACACCCCCTTTTGGTTTCAAAGGAAACCCAACCACTGTGGGGGGGGGGCCGGCCCTAATCTTGAGACAAGCCCATCGTTGTTCAAGCTCGGTCAACTTGATCCCACTTGCCCCAGCCTGAAAGCTGCTAAATGCACGCGCCGAACCCCCTACTCGCATCAGATATCCAGAGTGATTGCTCCATTCCACAGAATTGTCAGGTGTCATTTGAATTTGGGGGAGTGTGCAATGGTATGTTCTTCAAGTGTGTGCGCGTTTACTTGCCTTTTTGTCTGGCTTGATGCGCTGTGCTGCAGCGTTTGGCCGCAGCTTCCAAGGAGGCGAACGAGGCGAACGAGGCGAACGAGGCCAACGGCGCGCAAGAGCGCATCAGCCGCATTTTGGAGATCGTCAAAGGGGGCGATCGCCCGGCTCAGAGAAAGGCTAAGGCCAAGCGCGACGCCCGGCGCAGATTCATTTGGGTGTGGCTCAAAATTAAACAGGAGGGGTTACGCAGGTGTTGGTCCATGTTTCCACTTACCAGGGTTCCATTTTGGTACCGGTTTTTTGAGGCACTGCCATTTGCCTCTGTCCAAACCAAGTGACTCAATTGCTAGTCTTCACTCTTGTTGGGTTGGCAGTAGAGGGGTAAGCGTTTTCATTTGAGACTTTCTGAGGTCAAAACAACTTGTCCGCACAGCCACGGGGCCACGCAACCCGTATGCAACGAACCACTCACGCACAAGTGGTTGACCCAGCAATCCATTAAAGATCAGAGTGTTCAGTAGACAGGCGCAATGCGGCGTGTGTTTTCAGTTTGGTTTTTACTGGCTGGAGTCAGGTGTGAGGCTGAGAAGACATAGATTGTTTGAGAGAAACAAAGTGCACAGTGGCAAGTTCAACTATCACGCCCTCAAGTTGTTTTGGTCAAAAGAAGACGTTTGCTTGCTTTGTGGTGGCAACATCCGTTGATTTGAAAAGTAAACGGTGTTTTTCCCCCTAGGAAACCAATGGACAAATACTAATGCCATGTCGATGTTTCGTGAACGGGCGCGAAGTTGTTGTGACGGCGTATTTTGAAATCGAAAACACCCGGAGAGTATTCTTTGGTTTAGTGCTTTGAATGCCAGAATGGCATGTTATCAGTCGTTGATTCCAAATGTTTTCCATTTGCACTCCTGATGTAGCCTGTGCCAAGGATGGAAGAGATCGAAACGGCAAGGACGGCGGCAAGACCGCTGGCAAGGACAGCGGCAAGGACGACAGATATTTGGAGAGACCGGCGCGTGGTAAAGGGGCTGGAGAGGCTGAGCGCCGCAAAAAGCGGCTCGGGCACAAGTACTGAGTTGGAGCCATGTGCAAAGGGTCATGGATGGCGGCCCTGTTCCCATTTTTTGTTGTTGCTGACATTGAGTTGGACATTAAAGTGTGCCAGATAAAGGATAATTAAGGAGCATCAGAACAAGGCGACAGCAGCAAGCAGCACAAGATGTTCTGTGTTGCCTGGTTTGGTCCATAATTGGTGCTCTACTTAGCCATCGACTGGAGTTTGTACTCCAAAAGCCAGAATAACAAGAATCTCCACATGGCCAACATTTGCACACCGAAAGCCTACACTTGTTGTACTTTGCACAGTTTCATTTTGACATTTGGACCACGCAGAGACTCAAGTTTCTAAAAAAAAAGAAAGAAACAAAACGCATTGTGGCACGATTGTTTCAAGGCTTCATTTCGCCAGTCAAGCGAGGAACCAAGAGCGAAGTGACAATGAAGAGGACAAGAAGGTCTGGATCAAGAAGCCGGACTTGTCCGGCTTCAACGCAGAAGCCCCCGAGTTTCTGCCTTCTGTCCTCAAAGGGGACGCTCCGCCCTTCGTGCCAGCATACCTTGACCCCGTCATGGCCGGGTCGATGGAGCCCGGCTACGACGCCTGGTACGGCTTCTGGCCAGAAGCGCCAGTGAGCGCTGGAGACTCCGACTTGCCCGAGGCGAGGAGGTTTTGGGCTTGGTATTAATGTCTATGTGTGTGTGGTTCAAGTAGAGGGGTTCACTGCAATTGGAAGTGGCAAGGTGAGCCGGCAATATGTAGTCGACATGGATGCCACTTGCTTTTGGCATCCAAGAATCAGATTGCGCACAGTGCGGTTGGTGGTGTGTGCTTGACTCCGACCGGCTGTGATTTGAGTTATGGCACAGAAAGAAGCTAAATCGAACGCTTGCAAGCACAGGGCAGCAAAGAGTACTGTATCACGTATCCACGAGAAAAGATCACCTGATAACCCACTTTTGAAGCGTGCTGCAAAGGATTAGCAGTTGTCCAGCATTGGACAGTTGAAGCATTCAGAGATTTGTTGGTGCCGAATTTGTGTTGACGGGCTTCCAGAATTCAGAAGACAGGAGGGTGGTGCAACGTCAAATTCGCTTCTTTGTCCTCTTTCTAATGGACCCGCACCCCCCAAAATCACGGTTTTCCTTTGGGTGTCCTTTTCTTCCATGTGGTTAAGAATATGTGTTATATTTTCCCCAGTCTGTTGTAAAATAAATCTATCACCGGGCGTATTTTCTGATTTGTCCAGGGGACGAAGAAGCAAATGAAGGTTTTGCCCGGCAGAGCGCCAGGTGGTACCAGGGCCGCGGGAGGGGGAGTATGTGGGCCTGCAGAGCATCGCGGAGATGGGGGAGTCTTGGTTAACATCTCCCGTTCTCAGCAACAGTTTGCTGTGGACCCCTTTTTGTATGTATATAGCGGTTTCTTCTATTGAGCCAGATTCACCATCATGTTGTGTGCTTCCTTCCGGCGTTTGGACATAGTAGGCAAGGGGTGTCCCCATGCACCTAGAGGTAGGGTTACAAAAGGGTTTGCGATGGTAGCGACTGGAAGCACTGGGCTACACGTTTGCCCTTTAAATTAATGAAAGCATAAAAGGTGTTGATGTTGTGAAAAGGGGGGAGAATAACATCATTACCACCCCCCTGCCCTAGACATAGACACCCACCAGCTGGTTGCTGTGAAGATGGGGTCTAGGATTCAACGGTAAGGATTGGATCGTGCTTCGGGAGAAGAAGCCGAAAGCCAAGCCCTTCTTTTGGAACACCGCCACTGGAGAGAAGACCTGGGAGGCTCCTCCCATTCTCCAAGAGCGACTCGGAAAACGAATCCAGGTGTCCTTGAGTCAGTCTTTTTGTTGAACACAGAGTACAGAATTTGTTTGGCTCGGTTTGCCCGCCTGGAAAAAGGGTGGGTTTGTCGTGTTTTTGTGGAAACCAGAAGGAAACCACAAGTTCTGGGAGCTTCCCCCACGTTTGAGACATTCTGTTTGGGAACCACCAACTGGGTGCTCACCGCTTTTCCCATTTGAGCCCTCTTTTTGCCCCCGTCTCTTTTATCCGCGCTTTCGGCTCGCGAGGCTGGGGGTGGCGGAGATTTTGGTGAAGTGGTCGGAAGACCTGGGGGAGTCGGGCATCGAGCCCAGCCCTTTGCTCCGGAACCCCGAGCCCCAGCGCCGCCGGAAGGAGAAGAAGCCCCCCCCGGGCTTCGCGGACTGACTGACACCTGCGAGAGCTTTCGCGCGAGCGCAAGTCCGCCCGCGCGGAGGCGGAAGGTGTGGGGTTTTCTTGTTTCTGTTTGGAGGCTACCCCGGGTTTAAGGGAAACCAACAAGAGAACCGGCATTTTGCGGGTCCCCCCTTCTTTTTTTTCATTCGTAGCCAACTCGGAGTGACATGCCTTGAGAAAACCATTGGCTTTTGGCGCAAGCTTGTGAGGCTTGCTTGCAAAATCCGAGGTGGCAACAAGTGGTATCCTAGACTCTATGATGAATTCTTTCCGACCATTTCGTTCAGCTTTTAGTCCGAATGCATTTCGTCAATTTGGCGTGTGGCATGCATGTTACCCGATCGAGTCCGCGAAGCCCTTGGCATCGAAACCGTGCGGAGGGTATCTCACTTAGTTGGGTGTGGCACGAGGACTCAAGTTGAAAGTCCAGCGGCGTGTGGAATGGTTCGCTCTAAAGGCCAAGCAGACTGGTTCAAACCTCAGGCAAGACATGGTTTGTACTCCGGTAATTTTGGTGCCATGCCCGTGCTCTTCCTCACGATGTGCCATGCCCGAGTCCCAGCGCGAGCCACATTTGCACAGCGCGTGCTCTATGTTTCACCTGATCAGCTTCCGCCTCAAAATCAGCGCGTTTGCGTGTGTCTCATGCAAACTCCCGGTCCTGCGGTCGTGCGGTCGACTGATACGAATTTTGCTGGGTAGAGGGCTTGAAGGGCAAGAGTCTTGGAGCTTTAACCTGGGCATTGCTTCATGACGTGTGTGTGTGTGTGTACTTGTGATTATACGTGTTTGTTCTTGCTGTAGGACTGTGCATCTCACTTCACGTGTTCGATTGAAATCGTTCTGCGTGTTGTTGTAATTGGAGAGGGGTTTGGTACAAAGAACAATTGCATGTTGGGTTGTTTGGTTCCTGGCCGCCACTATTCCCTCGGGCAGAAGCCTTCCGCCACCATTGCCTCGCTTCCACTAGGGGCAGAAGCCAGGCACAGTCTCCAAAAAGCCCTCCCCCTAAGTTCGGAAGGATTCCGTTAGTTGGGTCGCTGATCCTTGCCCGCACGTCAACATGCATGTCAAGGGATGATCATTGTGCGAATGTGTTTGTATACTTTAGATCTCTGCAGTCGACCGCGGAAAGCAAGCAACACGAAGGTTTGCCTCTCGCTGCGTTACCTCACAAATGATGGATTGGTGTTGGGTGATCAATTGGATGTGCGGCAGGCACATTTCTTCCAAAGCAGTTCGGCCGACAGTCCTGCCATGAGGCGATAGCTGGCAGATCAACAACCTCGCAGTGGGCGTTGGCATCTTAGCGGTGAGGCGTAGTCATCTCCAACGACCAAGCAATAGCTAAACTTCGTATTTGCACGCCTTGACCCGACCTTGGCATTTGAGTGGCGCCCGGGCAATCTCTCGCGCGAGGGTTCCTGAGACACAAAAAGTCTAACAGCCTTGGCAAGAACTGGCGCAAGTTCCTTACATCCGCATTGGTCAACAGGCTGTGACCCAGACCTAATGGCAGTGTCCCTCATTCCAAGAGGGACACCAACCGCTAATTTTGGCCCCTCAAAGGGACACTGACGCCAGGCGGAAGCACAAAGGACAGGTGAGCGCTCAGGCATCTAGTGAGTCTTGTTTTGACATGCCCCCATCTTTCTGCGCGTGTTTGTGTTGTCTCTGTGTGTCTGTGCGGCGTGTGTTTGTTTGTTTGTGTGTGTGTGTCTGTTTGTTTTGGTTTCTGTTTCCTTCCGCGCTTGTGGGCGTGAAAGGAATGCCGAGGTCAAGATGATGTTCGACTGGCAGCTGCGCTTTAAGTGGCTGGACGACGGCAGCGACTTGGTGCCCTGCATGAGCGGCGGCCTCTTCGGTATCACGTGGCTTGGGCCTGCGAAAGCGGGAAAGCGGGTGGGCCAGCGAAGGCGGGTGGTTCTTCCCCTTGGCCATGCTCGAAACAGAGTTCTAGCACAGGCGTGAGACCTGCCATTTCTCGCTGGAATGTTTTGAAGGGCTTTTGGCCACGCGCCTTCAGGCATGTTGTTTTGTACCATTTTTGGGGTGGCTTTAAACGGATTTTTTGCTTTGTAGGGTTTTTTTTGTTGGGGGAGGGGGGGAGCGCCCCCCCTATTTTGGCACATTCATTCTCACCCGACTTCCAGCGCCACAGATCCGTCCGAATGCAGCAAGTCGTCGGCTTTGCGTCAGCCTCCCATGCTGGCTGCAAGTATGCCTGTTCGTTTGGTTCGCGACCTCTTGCTAATGTGTTGCTCATGATATGTTGGCAGGTTCCTCGCATGCCCATTGCGGAAGAGACGTTCTCATTTTTCTGAAAACTCTCCCCCATGGCCATCGGATTTCCCTCGTGATGGTTGCCTGAATTGTTCCTGCCTCGAGTGCTGTGTACACCCGAAATATGAGTGATTCTCGTTTTGCTTTGGACATTTGCATGTACATTCCGCAGGACATCTTCTGTTTTGCTGTGCTGGGTAGCCTGTAAAATGCCCTGTTGGTTTCTATGCAAAGGACAAATATGTTCTTTCAGGGCAACAAAGGGTGCCTTCAGAAAAACTGCTTGAGGAAGCGCTGGTGGCACGAGTCTGGGGAGCTGCATGGCTGATGTTTCAGAGGGAGGGAGGGAGAGAGAGAAAGCTGACGTTCCGTTTGCATGTTGACGTTGTCCAGGGTTCCATTTTGAGTATGCCCATGATTTGACCCACACCCATATGCTGATTTTCCGTTTGAGGGTTGGCCCGCCTTCAACCGAGGATGCAGTTGTTTGATACCTCAGGCAAATGATGAGTATGTTCTCAGGATGATGCCTTGAAAAGATGGCCCGATAGGAAGGTGATTTACATCTGGGGACTCTTTGAAGAAATGCGGATAGCATCCGCACCCATGTCTGACGCTGCTTAGTCTGCTTGGTCCTTGATTTGAGTTGCACCGGCACCAATGGGAATGTTTCCCCGTTTCTTCAGGGTCAAATCCAGCTAGCCAACTTTGTGTGTGTGTGTTTTTTTGTCACCCCTCAGCTTTCCCTTCGCTTGTTCTAGGTGGCTGGTTGATATTCTGGGAAGGCCAGTGTAAGAGTTGCAGCCCCAGAAGGTCAACCTTCTTCCCAGAACTTTTAACCAGGGCTTCCCTGGTAAAATACACAGCCGCTCGGATGCCAGTCATGTTGCAAGTGAGGGGAGGCATCCCGTGTTTGCAGGTCCAGACCAAATGGATAGGCAAAAACACGAAGCGGCCAAAGACAAAAAAGGCGTTGCAGCCATTGACTGAGAATCCATGGACAATTTTGTTCAAGACGTGTGATGCGTTGAGAGCTCTGGTAGTTTGCGGTTCATTGAGCTGGGGTAAGTAGATTTGGGAACATTTATGAAACCAGATTGCAATCTGAGTTGCCTCTTGACGAAAGGAGGTGTCATGACGCTTGTGCAAATGGGTCCACGCTGTCCATGAGCTTGGCTGAAGGAGCCAAGGTACGATTACGGCATGAACATGTGGGGTGGTGAGAACATCGAGCAGTCCATCCGAATCTGGCTGTGTGGAGGTGAGATCTTTGTCGCTCGAGCCTTGGCATGTGGAATGAGAGCGAGAGGGTGGTTTTGGCAGGTGGCACAGCAGGCATTCAAAGCTCGGTCATATGGATTTCACGAAAAAACACAGCTGAGCTGGGGTTCCAAATCTCAATTCGGATCGATCCTGCACACTTCCCGAAGCGGCGCACTCATTTCGGAAGCGTCACTATGACCCCATCACTGTGTAGGGGCCTGTGCTTCATTTTCCGGCGTACGGAGTATAGGTCATTTGGTTGCTTTGTTGGCCGCAGACAAGTGAAGCAAGCACGGTAAAGCCATCTTCGGGCCATTCAGTCGATCTGAAGATTTGTGTCGATTCACATCGACAAATCGGCTGTGGCCATTTTTCGCAGCCGAGGAGACTCCCGCATCGGCCACGTCTTCCGCAAGGAGTTCCCCTACGAGATCAACTCCACAGATCCTTGGGTTGATGCGCTTGAGAGCGTAAGCGCCCTTTTGTTTGTCTTGGGGGAAAATAGATGGCCCTGGTTTACCTGGTGGTTCAATCCTCTACCAGGCCATCTTTTTTGCCCTAAAAGGACACCTATGCTTGGGCTGAAACTTGAACTGTTGAAAGACCAAATCGTTCCGCGTGTCCAGCGAACACCTACACAAAATCTAACGACCCTTTGCTCGAGGGGGGAAGAGCAACTCAGGGAGTACCTATATAAGTTCGACATGGGCATACCCAAAAAACCTAGCACCAATGGCGAAGGACAACCCGATCGGGTGAATGCATGAATGCAAGCAGAGGCTCATGCTATAGCTTTACCAGGGGTCCCTATATTTCCCTTTTTTGGTGGTTTTAAACATCAGGCGTTGTGGCTCAGGCCGACCCGTGGCGCGCCCGTTTGGGGACACCATGGTGTCCCCGCCGATTGGGTCGTGGAATTCCCTTTTGGGGGTGGACCACATGGTCGATGGCTGGGATTGGTTCCCCCATTTGATAGATGGTCGGCGGGGTACCCTCGCTATGGAATGCGGGGACGACACCGGATGGGGGCTGCATCTCATTGAGATGCAGCTCACTGAGAGCAAGATCTTCCTCGAGGACATTGCATTGGCTCGCAGCCACCTGGTGAACTCTGCCTGGCAGGGCGGTGCTTGGTTGTTGGTGCAAGGGGCTACACTCAGGAAACAACATGAAGGTCACTGGCATGCTGTTTGTGATGACAGAACAGGTATCAGACTGTGGGACATTCGCAGGGCTGGATGTGCTAGGATCACTGAATTGTTTTGTGGAGGTATGGGTGGATGGTCCATGGCAGTGGAATGGTGCAAGCAACAGGGCTTCCCTTGCCATACGGTTGCTGCGCTCGACTGGGACAATCTGGCCACTAGATTTTTCCAGCTCAACCATGGTGGTATAGTGCACACCCACGTGCCCGCTTGTGTGAGGGAGAACGATATGCCACTCATCTTGCATGATGAAATGAGCGTTGTGAATGTGGTGCATCTCATGGCAGTTACAAAAAGCAATGCATTGACTTCATCACCACCGTGTCCTGACTGGTCCACTGCTAGCTCGCAAGCAGGTCTTTTGGGGGAAGGAGGAAGGGAAATCATTCGTACCATGTGTGCTGCAAGGGTCGCGGCTCCTCTTTGGGTCCTCCTGGAGAATGTTGCAGCGATGAGAGACCACGCTCACTGGAGCATGATCCACGAAACCATTCGTTGGGCAGGGTTCATGATTGCCGAGTACAAGATTATGGACTTGGCCGACATGAGAGCAATCAGGCGGCCCAGATTGGTGATCCTGCTGATCAACAAGTCCATATCATGCGCCAGTGTACCCAGCATGCCCTGGTACAAAGTACCAAACCAAAGCCTGGGTTCAAGTGAGCTAGAAGAATTGCGCCACCCGGATGAGATCATGCATCAGGTTAGACTGAATTCCGATCTTGTCAAGTTTTACAGTAGGCAAGAATACATGCCCGCAAGGTGGACCACTTCCGACGGCATATCAGAACCTGTGACAGCACGTGTCGTGAAGCATAGTGACAAAGTCAATACCATCATGCGCATGTACTCCCAGCAACATCGCATATCGCATGAAAAGCTCCTGAGGAAAAAACTGCTGGCACAGTTGCATAAGGATGAAACTGGATTTAGATTTTTCACGCCCGTGGAGATTCTTGCGTTGCATGGCATTGCATCCCCAATTCACGTGCCCATCAGCGTCAGACATGCTTTTGAGTTGGTTGGAAACATGATTGTGCCACTGTGTGCGCTGCCAGGGGTCCTGGCGATCATGTGCTCTAGCATCCATGATGCCGAAAAAGCCCCCATGGATTACCTCAGAAGATATCAACAGCAAATTTGGGAGGCCAGGCAAATTAATGTTGGGTGCCAAGAAGATGTTGCTGTGATTAAGGGCAATTTCCTTGCACAAAGTAATGACATTGCACCGACCGCACCATGGCCATCCCAAGTGTTGGAGCAAATCGTGTGCCACGTTGAACCGCATGGAACTGCAGAATCCGGTGGAGCAGCAGTGCAAGGTGGCCCGAAATGGCCTGCTACCTTTGAATGTGAAAACGCTGCCGACCAAGTTGATGTGTCTGTGCACGTCATCACGTGCTATCTTGAAGGTGCAAAGCATGAAATCCAGTGTGAGGCTGCCGAACGCCTGGACAAGGTCATCAGACACCTTGTTGATAAAGTATGCAATGTGATTGTCATCAGTGACCATGACCGCAAGAAAGTCGTGCAACCCTCGACTAGAGGAACACAGATCCCCAGTCCGATTCGAGTGTTTCACACAGTTCGGATCGTGAACCCTGCCTGCATCACCAATGAGAGCGTAGCCAAGCACTTCCGTGAAGTGATCAGCCTCATGTGGACCCACTCACACCCGGATGTTCCAATCCACTGCCTAGAGGTGAGTGTGCAAGGCACTAAGTGGGCGGAATGTGCTGTGCCTATCAACATGACATGGCGCAACGTGATCGTTGGAATGATGTATGCATTTAGCATCAAGCCCAAAGTGTACCATGAGATCCATGGCCACGCAGATGACAAGTGGGGATACTCCTTGCAAGCTCTGATCAGCAAACCAGGGAGGGAGACACCGGTGAAGACATGCATCAACCTCGTGTGGCCCCAGCAAGCTGCAGGTGAGGATGCTCCGCACGACAGTGATCCGCCTGAGCCTGCAGTTGGGGAGGAATGTGTGAAGCATGATATCCCCCGCAAAAAGCTGTGGCATGAATGTGTGCAGGTGCAATTGCCATACGTGCCCGCTAGCACAGTGACGATCCTACCCGATGGCACGGCAAGCACTGGCATTAGCCTAAGCAGAGATCAGAGGGGTCAAATCCAACTGCTGGAGTGGGCTAGACGTGCACTAGACAGCTGGGAAACTCATGGTGGCGTTCGGGCACCAAGTAGCGAACACCACAGCAAAGCCGTGTCACGAAGCTTGCACAAAAGGTGCCTACGCGAAAAACGTTGGGTTGATACTGTCCGGGAATTTGCCTACAACGCATGTAGCCACATTCAGGTGCTTGCTAGCCTGTGTATGCAGAAGAGCCGGGGCTTTGGGAAGCCACCGACGCTTGCAACCACCCACGTGCAGCCGTGTCAAAGCAAAACGTGCTCAGCAACTCTGCAGAACGTGTGGATTCGTGACCTAGGAGGCAGGTTGCACATCATGAGTGCGCACAAGCAAAGCAGATTGTGGCAGATCGTGAGAGACAAGTGGCCTCACCTAGAGGGCAGCGTGCAGCTCTACTCTGGCAAGCAGAGATTGCAAACTGACATGTGCGTGAGCTGCCTTGTAGGTAAAGAAGTGCTGTCCCTCCGTGCCTTCCCAATCAGAGGAGGTGGGAAAATGGACAACAAACAACATGCAGAGGCAGTGGTTGCCACCGTGCTTCTGGAAAAGGGATATCCGCCCGCTAGCATATCCCAAAAAGCGGAACAAGTTGTTGAAAAACTTGGTGCCCCGCGAATCAACAAGGCCATGCTCACAGGGGGTAACGCATACAAGCAACTGCTCCTCATCGCTGAGGAGGTTGAAGTGCAGATCATCAGCGAGCCTGAGGAACGCCAGATGAGTGCCAGTAGGATACAAAAGGCACTGCGGGAAAAAAGAAAGAGACAACCCACAACCATCGCTGCAGATGACTACCAACCAGCACCCGGCATGTTCCTAAATGAGGACAACACGGAAACTGCCATCCTTCGCTCCTACGACGGGCAAGGGACAGGGGTAATTCTCATGAATGAAGCCAAAGCCAGCCAGTGGATTTGTGATAAAAATCCCATTTGTAGTGATGAACTCGCCATCATCATTCCGGGGCACAGGAGCAACAATTTAGGCCAGGGATGGGAGATTTCCTTCATTGCAGTGAATCGGGAGGGCCAGAAATGTGTTCTTGCCGGTACCCTCATACAAAAGGGACAGAAAAAGGTCAAGCTCACATCGAACATGGCAACCAAAACGGACACAGATGGTCAGACCACAATCACACTAGCCACATGGGCTGATGACTTCAATGAAGAAGACTGGGGAAAAATGCAAAGGGCCCCTGTGAGAACCATTAAAATGTTGCTGCAGAGCACAAAGGAAGAGAATGTGCTCATGGATGTGTGGGGGAGATCCTACCGAAACAAGGGATCCAAAGTAGAACCTGAACATGCCACCTCCATCATGGTTTGGGCCCTGGTAAAAAATTCCCATGCACCAGCATTGCTGAAAAAATCAGGCTTCAGCAAAGTGTTCATCTCTGCAAGACAGGAGGGAACCAAACATGACAGCAAGCATGCCCTGATATGGATAGGAAGCAGTAAGGCAGAAACAATCAAAGCAGCGAACGCCTACCCAGGGCATTGCGGATATGTTCGGGGCAAAAACGGCTTTGCTTTGAGAGTTGACGTCGCCAATCATGAAGCCGCACACAAGGCAATCATGCCTGAGGTCCAATACAAACCTCAGATGCCTATCAATCACTTGTACAAAGTCATGCCAGTTGAGTTTGGCATAACGCACGAGACTTGGATTGACATCGCCAAGAAGATCAAATGGGATATGAGGCCTGTCAAGAAGCTTGGTGCAAGTGTGTGGCTTCTAGGAGCCAAAGAAAAGCCACAAGTTGACCACATTGTGATCAATGATACCATGTGCATGCTCAAGGAGGTTGGCATACGCAGCAATGCATCACATGATGTCATCCGTGCAGGTCCCAAGCCCAAGCAGGCAGATAGCAGGGACGAATCCCGAAAATCCCTTGCCAGTGGAAAAGGTGTGCAAAGTGACCCGTGGCTTGTGAATGACCCTTGGAAAACTAGCACTGCTAGTGGAAGTGAAAAGAAAACACCGCCAAGAGTCGTTGAGGGGCCAACCGAGTCCAGGCTGAACCAGCAGGATCAGCAAATACGAGAACTGAGAGAGGCCGTGCAGAAGATTGACGCCCAACACACCAAAGCGGTGACGGATAATGAGGTTAAGATGAAGCAGCTCGAAAGTGCATTCCGGAGTGACATGTCACAGTTGATGTCAACTGTGAAAGGGTCGCAGGAAACTTTTGAGAAAAATCTCAGTGCAAGCATAAGCCAAGCAATGGCACAGCAATTGGAAGATTTGCGTGACCTTGTCAAGGGAGCAAGCCCTGAGAAGAAGAAGATGAAACAGCAGCAGTGACATTGTGCTCATCCGAGTACAAAGCAAAATTCAAAGGGGGCAAATGAACTTGATGCGCCAGTGTTAGGTGATATGCACCCCAATTGCATGCAAAGATATGTGGGGATAACCACATACGCAATGTGTGGCCGTGTGGGCCAAGCTCATGATTGCAAGGGGACTCCAGGTCACCGAACTGGTATTTGCGTGGAGTGTGGTGCCAATCTTGTAGCTTGTCTTGTGCGGTTGCATTGTGGCACAGATATGACAAAGAAAACTGCAAGTGATACCCTCCATGTGGTCCATCCACACGCCGGGGTGCAACAGGTCGAGTGTGGGGTGCCATGCCAATTGCGCAAGCACCGTAACTGCAGCAAAGTGGCTCCTAGATCCGTAGGTTGGTCAGCTGAGGTAGTGCTGGGAGATAAGAATGGTGAACAGTGGGTTACCCTACATTCACATTTTGAGTACCATGGAACATGCGTGCACGTGTTCTCCCACACGCTTCAGCTGCTCTCCGATGTGCAGGAAAGGTATTTGGGGAAAAAAGAAGGAAATCACGATCAATTGAAGGGGAAGAGAGTTGGTGAAGCCTCTAACCCTGGACCCGAAAATGTTTTTAAACTCATGGTTACCAACCCTACGGCTGTTAGGGGGAGAAGCCTTATATTCTCTAAACTTGATGCACACGTGATCGTGCTCAGCGAAACAGGAGCAGTGGAGCAGACACAGCGTCTTGAAAGTGAAAAGCTAAAGAAATTCAAAATCAACAGTGTTTGGGGACATCCAGTTGAACCAAGGTTGACGAAGATTTCAGGGCAGCCCAGTGTAAGGGGTGCTTCGCTAGGGGTCGCGGTATTCTCCACGTGTCCACTCAGGTCCCCTTATGACCCTGTTCCGCATGAAATGTTGAAAACTGGGAGATACATGGAGACTTGGACAAAGGTTGGTGCCATGGACCTCCTGGTGGTTGCCATCTATGGAGTGCCCGATACTACACCTAACCATATGGAAATGAATAATATCTTGGTTAGTTGGGCTATCGAAAGAACTGCACGGGTAAATGCATCGGTTGCCATCGTGGGCGACTTCAACCACGAACCCATCCAGGGCCCTTGTGGAAGCAAACTCATTGATTTAGGATTCGTTGACCTTCTCATGGTTGCGAGGGATTGCAATGCTGACCTTTGTCAACCCACTTGTAAGAACAAGACCTATAACGACACATGTTTGCTCAGGGGACCACTCCTACAACACTATGATCATGGATACGTCAAGCAGGAGTTCCACTTTGACGCACATGTCCCATTTACAGCGGTCTTTCATGTTCCTCCTGTGAACACCTTGACCAGCCAGTGGTGCATCCCCAAAACTTGGAAGGCATTCCCGATTGACAAAGAAGATATTAAAAGACACTATAGAGGAAAAAACACTAGGGCAAGCCCGCAAAATAGACTGAAAGCATGGGCTGAGTGCGTTGAAAACGCAGTGTCGCTGGCATACCTGGATGCTAAGCAAAAGCACCCCGAGGAATGCAAACATGCCTCGCTGCCACTGGCTTTTAGGGGAAGATGCCAGAGACATGTTGTCAAATCGGTGCACAAGCCGAACATCATCCCACCCGAAAATGGCCAAGGATACAACCCCCCTTGTGATGTCCTTAATCATGTTGCAACGCTCAAGGTTCGACAAGTCAGAAGGATTTTCTATCTGCGACACCTTGTTGACATCATTGCTTCAGGTTCTTCTCATAATAGGCATGTGCATCAAGCCCAGCAGGAATGGAATGCAATTTTCAGAGCTAAGGGATACCAGCCGGACTTCCCCTCATGGTGCGCGGGTAATGGCACGCTGGGGCTTTGCCCAATCGAGGTGCCTGATGCTCCCTACCTTGCACTCTTGTATGCCGAAGTGAAAGCTGACTGCGATGCATTTCATGCAAAAGCCATGCGTGCCAAGGGTGCCGAATTTCAAGCTAAGTTGCATAGCGACCTTATGCATAAAGGCGGTAAAATTGCATATGCAATGATTCGGGATCCTGGCAGGCCGCCAGTCGATCAGCTTGAGTGTGAACAACATAGCACTGCAAAAGTCACCCGCCAATGGGGAAAAAATGGCACCTTTCGGATACGTGTAGATGAAGGTCATAAGTGCTATAGCGGCCAGAAAATTACATGTGACGATAATACCGGCATTGTCGATCGAGTCGACGGGAGGTATGTCACAGTTAAAGGCAAAATTCCTGAGGGAAAAACATGTGTAGTCCGCACAAAGCAGTGGATCACAGACGCCAAACGCGCAGGGGAAGAGATCTCTGCCTATTGGAACAAATTTTGGCAAAGAGATAGTCACGAAGAAGGCGAATCAATGCATAAGTGGCCTGAATGTGCAAACATGATTGAGAAATTTGCACCAGCCATGGAGCGTATTGAACAGCCCCCGGACATGCTGCAAGCGTGGAGACAAGCAATTGAATCCACAAAAACTTCTACCGCTGTTGGGGGTTGTGGATTCACGCAGCCCGAACTTTCCGATTTGCCCGATGAGGCTTTGCTTGACCTAATCAAAATTGTGGAAGACATCGAGCCGGGCGAGTGGCCTGAGCCTCTCGTCACTGCTAAGGTTGTACTCTTGAACAAAATTGACATTGTGGGTGGGCCCGAGTCCACCCGACCTATCACAATTTTCAGCTTGATTTATAGAACTTGGGCTAAGGCTCACTCCTGCCTCATTTATAAAGCATGGGCAGATACCCTGCCAGGAGGAATCGTGGGAGGGCTCCCAAGAAGAAAAACAGACGATGTTTGGTTTGCTATTCAAACCCAGGTTGAAGATAGCATACTCTTTGATAAACCCCTTGGCGGTTTTGTCTTAGACTTGGCTAAGGCATTTAATGGAATACCACGGCAGCCAACCGCACTTCTTATGGAAAAAATGGGGGTAGACCGTAGGCTTACCCAAAAGTGGATTTCGGCCTTACAAGCATGCCAGCGTGTGCTGATCGTAAATGGCACGGCTACTTACGCTGGACAAAGCACAACTGGGGCGCCAGAAGGGTGTCCTATCAGTGTCCTTGCCATGCTCTCCATTTCTTTCCTGTGGACCAAATTCATTTGGGAACCCGAAGCAAACACGTATGTGTATGCGGATAACTGGGAGTGGACATCTCCATCACCTGAAGTCAACAGGAATTCCTATGTGAAAACAAAAGAATTTTGTCGCATCTGGAGGCAAAAAATGTCACTACCAAAGTGTTGGGCTTGGGCAAAGGACAAAAACAATAAAGACGGTTGGAAAACCCTACAAAAAGAAGAAAACCTTGTAGGGGACACTTTCCTCCTAAAGAAAAGTGAAACTGACCTGGGAGCTACAATGAGATACAATAAGAATCAGGGACTTGGCAAAACTGCAGATCGGTTAAATGCATCATACAAAAAATTGAAGAAAATCCAAGGTTTGCCACTGAATAGTGATGACAAAGCAAAAATTGTTGCATCGGCAATCCTGCCTGCAGCGCTGCATGCCTCCGAAAATAATTCCATAGGTGAGAGGCACTTCAAAAAACTACGAACACGCATTGCCGAAGCAATTTATCCATGCAGAGGGCGGCCCAACCCATTCTTGGTGTGTGCTATGCAATCTCAATTTAATGTTGACCCCGCCTTCTATGCACTAGAAAGGTCCATGAGGACCTTCCTTGGGATTTGGCATAAGGACCGGGAACAAGGGCAGCATATGTGGAAATGCATGCTTGCGGCAAACGGATCCCACCGATCTTATGGACCTTGTGCCACAATTCGAAGGAGGCTGGAAAAAATTGGTTGGCATCTAGGCCAGGAAGGAACCCTCCACACTAACCTTGGCATTTCAATTGACGTGGAGCACTGCAGTTTCATCGACGTGAGACCGCATTTACGCAAAGCATGGAACATTGTGCTGCACGAGGAGGTCCGTGGGAAAAAACAATACTGGGACTGCCCATGTCCTGATGTTGTTGCACAGCAAAAACTCTGGAAAAAAACTCCGCATCCGGTCAGGAAGTCTATTTCGCCTGTAGTTGCCACAGGTGTGCAAACTGAAATTGTTAAGGCCAAGTACCTTGAACAAAATGACAAGTGTAAGAGGTGTGGTTTGGTTGACACACTTGAGCACCACTTGTGGACCTGTAGAAACTACAATCTTGACGAAGCTAGGCTGAAAACTGTCATGCAGGGGTTTGAAATCTGTGGTATCCACCGTTGCCACCCTGTTATGCCCTTTAATGAGATTGAAATTCAGCTTGATCAAATCAACCGAAGTAAGCCCTTGCCTGCTTTCACTAGAATTGAAAATGGTGAAGACGAGTTTAGGGTATACACCGACGGCAGCTGCACTGTGAGGGCGACACATGCCGAAAACTTTGCAGGATATGCAGTCATTGCTGACTGCATCCAGACCGATGTCGCGCGTGATATCATCATCAAGCAGTATTTGCTTGACTTGCAAACCCCTGCTGTCTTCAGGTGCCTTGTCACTTCAAATGTTGCAGGAGATCAAACTATAAATAGAGCAGAGCTGTGTGCTTTAATACATGCATTCATTGCCGTCAAAAACAAAACCATCTATTCTGATAGTGCATACGCACTAACTATTTTTGGTGCTGTACTTGAGTGCCCAGAACCAGCCCGGTTCTGGAAAGCAAAAAACTTTGACCTAATAGTACACGCCTGCAAAGCTGTCAAGCATTTGACAGAAGGAAGATGCAGTTTGCATAAAGTAAAGTCTCACCAAAATGTCCGGGAGTGCCAAACGCTCAACGAAAAATGGATTGCTCTAGGCAATGATGCTGCCGACAAGGCAGCTCAGCAGGCACGAATTCACCTGAATACAGATATCCAAGGACTTGCGAACAGGCTGCATTGCCACCTTACTCGATGCACTGACGTGCTTTCCGGGGCCTACGAGGTGATGAGCACTATCGCATCTCAATGTGCAACTGAGCAAGATGAAATAAATACCCCACCACTTGGTGAACAAAATGTTCATGAACTTGCTAACTTTCCAAAAGAAAATTGGCATAACTTTGAGATACCACCTTTTACCAAAGAATGTGAGGAAGAAGCCTTTTGGGGGGTAACCTTCATGAAGCGACTTCATGCCTGGGTTTCTCTACTCAGATGGGATGCGCAAGACCAGTCTAATGACGACCCAGGAGTATCTTGGATTGAACTTTTCATCAGCTTCCAGCTTTGTACCAATTCGGACATGCCTGCAAATGTAGGCACTAATAACAACCCTAGATTTGCATTGCCCGAGCAGAGTCCTGCTGCAATGCTTATTCAGCTGAATACACACCGTAGGATGCAATATTTCGATAGTAGCCTCAAAGCGCTTAGCAAAATCTTGAGAAGAGATATCTTTCCTTGTAAACCTTGCAAAAAGCCTGCCAGCTTGCGCCAGTTGGGGTACTTTCAAAGCCGACCAGGGCTGCCACGTAGACCGTGGTTCCCCTACCACGAAGAGATAGTTCACTTGCTTAGGCAAAGGGCAGATAGCCCTGCAACCGTAGGGTCCATCCCTGAAATTGTTTCACGTCCTCATGTTGTTGAGATACCATGGCATGAGGATGATCTTCTCGAGTCACAGGCTACTCGGAGGAGGGTTCACAAAGACCGCATTAAGTGCGGCGCGCACGGGTGACAAGGACTGAGGCTGCCTTCACACGCGGGAGGTAGTCTCGAAAGGAACGCGGTGGTTTTAAACATCACCTTTTTTGCCCATGAAAGGTGAGTATCCCTTGGTGGGAATGATGTTTAAGGGGAAATATAGGGAGCCTTATTTACTGGTGAGCGGTGTCAAGAGTCCTGATTCAAATTTCTGTTCCCCTGGCAACCCAACTCCAAGCTTCCTGCCGAGGAGATCATGATCAACAAGGCCCCGCGCGGCGTTTTAGGGATTGTCAGTTCGCCGAAAACTCCGTTCGCCGTTCTGCGTGTGATTCCCCGCAGATGTGACTATGGTATCCGTGGAGAAAGTCTGCTGCACCTATGGGATAGCCTTTGCTCAATCCGCCTTCACAAGACACTGATGTTTGACAGGTTGGGCCAACATTTGTTGTGTGGAAGGGCTCCTAAGAGGCGACAACTTCTTCAAGAGTGAGTCAGACCATACTGAGCTTGAATCAAAGGAATTCTTGATTCCAGTTGACTCAACCCCCGAAGTTTGTTTCCAGCTGTAGGATTTAGTTTGTTTCCAGCTGTAGGATTTGCCTTGCACTCAGATGTTTATGACGAAGCCAATGGGTTTTCCTTTTCAAAAACCCTAGTGCCTTGAGGTGCGGGCAGTTGAGACCTGGTTCGATGACTACAAGGCGGGGCGGGCTCTAGGGCCTGGGCAACATTCGAGTTCCCCAGCACAAGATGGAGGAAAGAGCAGGCCTTAAGCTGGGGTCAGTACATGATGTTGACTGTTTCTGGGAATCCAAGTCAGAAAATGTGGTTGTTTCCCCGCCCACTAGGGGTGACCTTGATCATGGTAATATAATGAGGCCAGTTAAGAACATGGTTTCTGTTTTCCCCTGTTGGCTGTAAAGGGGAATGGATCACGCTGCAACTATTGTTTGTTTTTTCCAGAGGACTCAAGCAAATGGAGGCAGGCGATCTTGCAAAGGAGGAACCCCAACCATGTGGAAGCCAACCAATGGTGAAAGGGTCTCCGCAAATCGAATCGCCGACATCCACAGCATGAGATGGGCTGCTCACACGAAGCTGGCAATCTCCCCGGTTCGTGTCCTGCATGTATCCTCATTCCATGCCAGGACAAGTGAAATAGTGTTTGTTGATTCGAAGGGGTCCAGCTAGTTTTGACGTTTGTCACATCCCCATATTTGTCAGAGGCACCTGGGAAGTCATGCGGCTATTGCACTAGTTCCTGCACTGACTGGGGTACGTGTTAACGGTGAAGTAAACACTATGTTCATACGGCTTCCCTGTCGATGTTGCAAGAACAAGGTCCTTGATTTTAGTACACGAGCAAAGGCCAATGTTTACCATCATTTACTGAAGGAAAGGGTATGAGTACGAAATGGGGCACACTCACCGGCTACTCACCAAATTCCCAAGTCAGTTATGGACAGAATGAATGTTGGCTGCGGCTCACATAGCCGACAATTCGTCCCAGGCCTACTTCTACCATGCGGAGCCAAATGCTGCGCGGAGCCTTGGCTGATCCAATCAACCACTCTGAACCCATGGGTCACTGTGACTCACTTCCTGAGTTGATGGACTTGATACTTTCTTTGGAAGACCATTGTAATGGTAAACCAGAAGTTCAGACTTAGTTTGGCCCGAAGTGAGGTTTTAAGATGGCGGACAAAGATCGGAGAATAGGATGGGGGCTTACCTCTTGTTGTTCGGGCGCACTGTCAGAAGGCAACGAATCATGGCAAAGAAACGTGCAGAGAGGGAGTCATCTTGCATTAGGCTTAGAAGCAATGCAAAAGTCATACACGCAGCTTCGAACTCTGCTAGCTGCCAATTGTTGAGCCTGACAATCAAGCTACTGTGACGATTGTGACGCAATCTCTCCGGCAATAAAATATTCAGCTGCATGTTTTGTTTGTCCAAGGCCATGGGTGTATGTTTGTGTGAGTGCGTACACGTGTCGGTTTTTTTGTTCTGGGTTGGTTTGGGAGGACTCGCCAAATCAAAGCCGCCCGTGGCCCGAGGTTGCTGCCTGCGATGGGCCACTGGCCAGAGCGATCAGAATGAAACAGACGCATGGGTGCGTCTCAAAATGGCAAAGCCGACTGATTCGTTGGTTCGTTTTAAAGGCAAAGCAAAACCAAAGCCATCTTAGTCTTAGCTGATTGGTTGGTTTGTGTTAAGGCAAAGCAAGAGGAAGTTCAAAACCATCGACCCCCAAGAAAACAAAGCCATTTTGGGCCTCCCTATTTTGAGAAACACACACACATGTTCCTGTGGGGAGAAGGGAAATGGAGGCCCCCAGGTTTGTTTTCGTGGGATGCACATAGGCCTGGGCACTTATGTTTGAGCCACATCCCAGTGTTGGGCTGAACCTGCTCTGTCGCCGATGGTCCAGCCCAAGGCAGTATTGAGGAGCGCCTGGCGTTGAAAGACAGGCTTCAATGCGGCTCGGCATTGTGCTTTTTGTCATCCCATCCCCTGACTATGCAACCAGTGTTTCTGCGAAGCAAGTGCCGTGGATGCCGCCGGTAGCAGGTCAATGTCAAACACTTGGCAGACGTGTGCAACCTGTGTTCTCAGAAATGAAAGTGGGCTGCTCTTGTGATTGCGGCTTTGGGCGCCTAGGTTTCCGGTTTGACTAGGTTTGGGACCGCTTGTATGGTCGATGGACGTTTGCCTTAGGCAAACCTTTCCATTGGTTCGTGCACAAGTTCCACCAGGCGTGAACAGCGATGTTAGACCTGAAGCGCAGGTGTGAA
Organism: Effrenium voratum; assembly: GCA_963377175.1. NCBI lineage: Eukaryota > Dinophyceae > Suessiales > Symbiodiniaceae > Effrenium > Effrenium voratum. The sequence goes on along the minus strand of CAUJNA010003514.1, from coordinate 337,864 downwards.
GCTGGTGCTTCCCCACGAAAATAGATGGAAATCATAGAATCCAGGTGGGCAGAGCCGGTGTCAAGCGTAGCACATGGGCATTGAAAGTGATGTCAGGGGCGGAAAACGGAAAAGCTGGGCCATCTCTCTTGCAAGGACCTGTCAGGGGCTACTCAGGGACTCAGAATTGCATTTGTGCATTTGGATGAGCCCCGCATATCGGTGATGTGGAACTGGCGCGATCCGCGGCGCTAGCAATGCCCGTGAAGATGTAGTCGAAGCATCAGAGCCACCCTCCATTCTTTAAATCTTACCGCGCACAGGAACCTGCATTGAAGAGAACTGCTGGAAAGTGGTTCATGAAAGCTGGCCTGATATAGAGGTGTGGTGACAGTGGGCGGGAATTACATGGTTGTTGTTGGGAAGCATTTTACATTTTTGCTTGGTGTGGTTTAGTGGGAATTCTCCACTTAACTGCTATTTTTTTTAATTTTTGCTCCACTTCCAAGGTCAACCAAGATTAGGGGGGAGGGGGGGTTCCACACTCTTTGCAGGTGTTCCACCAGAAGGGCATGCTTCCACCGGAAAGCTTTCAGATCCATGACGCTCTCACAGGCAAGGGGTTCCCGGGCAGATCTACCTGGGACATAGCTCAACCACAGAGAGAGAGAGAGAGAGGTGACCCAGTTAGTTGGGGCTGTACCACACATGGCATGCAACAAAGGTGTCCTGTGTTACGTCTTTTTCATGGCACGCGTCACCCTCAAGCACGTGCAAAGGGACAGAACTGGAACGGGCATGTGGGCCTTCGCAGGGAACTTCCCGCAGAGAGCAGACAATAGAGATCAAGACAGGAACACATGTTTGAACCACTGGTGAGGGTAGCAAAGCAGATGAATTGAGCCAATAGTCCAAAACGCAAACGAGACACATCACGAGTTTCCAATGTACAAATAAACACAGGCTTGAAGCGATAGCTCTCGTTGGTAAGTTTTTGGTTTACACACCCTTTTTGAGATACCCTCCAATACGAAACCTGACCAGTGTGGCCCTTGAAGACCAGTTTCCTTTTGGTGCAGTCCGTGCTAGTGGACGAGGGTACCTCGAAAACACCTAGGTAAGGCTGAGTCAGTCTGGAGCGTCGCTGGGAGGACTTTGTTTGCAGACCGTGGACGGGAATTATTTGGAAGAGGCGCGACGGAGCCGCTTGAGGTGTCGTTTCAAATAGGGGAACGCAGAAAATGGATGCATAGGGGTCCTTTCTGGTTGTTTTGGGGGATCAATAGATGGCGATTCCTGGTTTACCTGATGGTTTCATCTACCAGGGCCGTGTATTTGCGTTAAAAGGACGCCTATGAATGGATGGCTGCGCCTTTGGTTTCCCTTTCAAACCCCAAAACACGGCAACTTCGAGCAAGCCCCACCCAAGAAGTGCTTGACGAAGCTGGACTTCGACCACGCAGGTGCCAAACCGTCCGCCGACAGGTTTTCCGCTGGCGGGAGCCCACCGTTTTCGGCCGCTGGCTCGCTGGCTCGCTGGCTCGCTCACGGCTTCTTGTTGTCACAGCTGTCTGTCAAAGGCTCTGTTCCGGTTCTTGGTGGAAGTCGGCTCTGGACGGGCGGGTAAGCAAGTCGGACGTTTCTTAAGAACTAACAGCCCCAAGCCGATGGGGCAGGAAAAGCGGGACACAGACTTAAGTTGACTTAAGGCGAGATGCAACCAGCTATTTAGCAGGCCAGCTCAGCAGGCCTGCTCAGCAGGCCAGCTGCTAGGAAAGCGTCTTAGGCATTGCAGGCGCGGCTTGCTGAAAGCTAAAAAAAAATCTGAAATGTCTCCTAAATTGGACACCCTCCAGTGAACGCGCATTTCTTGCCTTCCTTCGATCCCAGTTTGTTTTTTCACGGAGGGTCGAGTTGTGACATGTTGATGTGCCCACGCATGGCACATGTCCGGAGGCGCCATGCGAGGAGGTGCCTCGGCAGCGTTTCCGCCGGGAGGGCGGAAATGGCATCCAGCGGCCCGGCTTCAATGGCAGGGGGCTATCTAATCATTCCGCAAGTATACGTGCGCATCACATGGTGCTTCATGATGCGCCCTTACCTAGAGGAGCTTTTGATGCACACAAAATATTTTGGCGAAGTGCTCATACAAAAAAACGGTTACTTTCACTATATACTGCTCCTAACCATGCAGCCTTTTGGCCCTCAGATGTTTGTATATCTCACTTCCTGAACTCCTGGACTTCATGTTTTTGGGGATGATCATTTTTAGTGGTAAATCGGAACATGTTTTTGGGCCATCCACTCAGGAAGTGAGATGTCCCATTTGTTCATGGCCCAAGTCAATTCCCATCGGCCGACTCAGGAGCGTGGACTCGCACCTTTGCTTGCAAGCAGAACCCGGCAGGAGCCAGGCGGGGTTTGGAGTCGTGTCGCTGGTTCTGCTGAACACGCTCATGGAATCAGGAACAAGGAACATTCTAATGTTTACCCCTGAGTCCCCCCACAACATGTAAATCCCATGGAGGGAATTCCTCCCGCAGGTCGACAAGGTCCAGACAAAAACTTGGATCCCATCTTCTCCGGTCCAGTGTTCGTACTGCAATGGTAAAGAGGCAACATGTAAATCGCAGGCCTGGAGAGTGTCAAATTATCAATGCCGGGCGCTTGTATTAGGGGGACCGGTCTTGAAGAGGGGGTTAGGCTTTATCCTGTCAAGCCTTGATTGTTTGGTAAGAAGTTTGATGTTTCCGGCTAGCCGTTTTTGCGGTTTTGGAAAGCACCCCCTAAGACTACGAAGGCAAGTAGCATTGGTGGAAGCATTGGAAATGGCGTTCGTAGTTTTAACATGTTTCATGTTTGTGATGTGTGTGATGTTTTGTGTGTTTGTTTGTTTGTCTGTTTGTTTGTTTGTCTGTTTGGCTGTCTGTCTGTCTGTTTGTGTGTTTGTTTGTTTGTTTGTTTGTTTGTTTGTTTGTTTGTTTGATTGCTTGCTTGCTTGTTTGTTTGTTTGTTTGTTTGTTTGTTTGTTTGTTTGTTTGTTTGTGTTTGTTTGTTTGTTTGTTTGTTTGTTTGTGTGTTTGTTTGTTTGTTTGTTTGTTTGTTTGTTTGATTGTTTTTTGTTTTGTTTGTTTGTTTTTTTGTTTGTGTGTGTGTGTGTGTGTGTGTTTTTTTGTTTGTTTGTTTGTTTGTTTGTTTGTTTGTTTGTTTGTTTGTTTGTTTGTGTGTTTGTTTTGTTTGTTTGTTTGTTTGTTTGTTTGGTTGTTTGTTTGTTTGTTTGTTTGTTTGTTTATTTGTTTGCTTGTTTGTTTGTTTGTTTTGTTTGTTTGTTTGTTTGTTTGTTTGTTTGTTTGTTTGTTTGTTTGTTTGTTTGTGTGGTTGTTTGTTTGTTTGGTTGTTTGTTTGTTTGTTTGTCTGTTTGTTTTGCCTGTCTGTCTGTCTGTCTGTCTGTCTGTCTGTCTGTCTGTCTGTCTGTCTGTCTGTCTGTTTGTTTGTTTGTTTGTTTGTTTGTTTTTTGGGGGGGGGCAAGCGGACAGTCTTTATCGATGGGGGTTTTGGTGGCTGCCAAAAACGGTATTGTTTTCTTGCCAAACCTTCTTTGGCTGGAAATCAAGGGAAAGCGGACAGTCTTGCTTATACAAGGGCTGGTTTTATTTGATGAGCGGTCACATTTTTGAGCAATGTCTTGCTTGCGTTGCTTGCACAAACGCAGCACCCACTGTGACCTCGTAGTTCAGCGCTGGGCATCAGGGATAGCGTGGTGTATGCCTGGAGCATCTTTTGGCCCTCTGTTTGAGGTCTCCAGGCGTCCAATTGAAAAACCCCAAGGCTAGGATTCATGCCGAAGAACGGCCGGGTTGGATCTTCGTTTAGGGCAAAAACAAAAAAGGGGCCGAGCATGCGTCGGTTACAATCCCCGGCTCTCCAGTGTTGATTTCCTCTCTTGTGCTCTTCACTAAAACGGGTGTGACATTTATGGATGGCACCTTTGGAGAGCTGAAGGGAGTATTCAAAGGGACGCCACTTATGTTGGAGGGCCATGTTGAGGCACAAACAAAAGAAGGAGAGCTTGCTCGGGTTGCGGCAAACACTGGCCTGGAGTGGGCAGGTGGGCAATGCTGCCAAGCTTGGCGCCTGCACGAGGCAAAGATGGGCGGATGGCAGTTGGTCAGCACCGGTTTGTTTCGCAAACCCGGCAACGCCGGGTTTGTGTTTCCCACCTTGGGTCGATCCGAAGGTTCCCCGTTTCCACCAGCATCCAAGACGCCAGGATGTTCAGTTGACCTGTCGATGTTCGGCAGCTCAAATATGCTTTCCAATGACTCTCACAAGTTGATCAGGTTTGAATGTTAAAAGAATTTGGAGCGGCTTCATGCGCCCTACTGATTGAAATGGATCCTTCATTCTCAAGTCGGATGGATTCCTCGCTGATTGATGTAGGGGCATGCCATTCCTCGCTCCGCAGCCGTGCCACACGTTCCACGTCGAGGGAGAGGCGTGTGTTGCGCTTCCTTTTGCAAAGCTCGGGGTCCCTGAAAACAAAACCAAAGTTTTGGTCCAGTCCAATGCGACATTTTTCTGCCAGCTGATTTCGAGTGCAAAGAACCTGAACCCGAGCCTGACAGGAGGGCGACTTCGGCCTGGAAGCTTCTTGGCTCACCGGAGACCTGCGATGCGGCTTTCCGAAATAGGGTTCCACCAAAACAGAGGTGCATTTTGCCAAGGGATGCTAGGACTTTAGCTTTTTGCCAACTACTGGGTTTTCCGTACTAAACCACTAAAAGTTAAACTTTTAGCAGGGGCGCAGAAAGCAACCGAGAAAAGGCCAACCTGCAAAGGGCACCCAGAAAAAAACACACTCCCACATGCAAGCTGCTGTGTGTCTCACACTAGATCGAAAAGTTCCTCAGTGTTTCTAGAAAGGCATAGTAATTACTGGGGCCAACGGCTTTCAGCTGAGCTTACATGCTAGTTACCTGGGTGACCCCTGTGTTCAGCGGGAAGATCCGTCTAAAAATTTGTCTTCAGCTCCTCGTGGCCGAAGACGCCAAAGGCCAAGCGTTTCGCGGAAAATTCGGTGCTTGAGGCACGCCAACGGGCAGATCCGCTTTGGCAATGCATGCCTGCAGAGCCAAGCGGAAGGCGCCCGAGTGGAGCAGTCAGCAGTCATTCTGTGGAGTCAGTCGAAAGGCGAGGCATAGGGAGTCAGTTTGAAAGCAACTCAGAGGACATGGTCTGGGTCTAAAGCATGGGAACAGCAAGAGAAGCAAAAATGGAATTCCATGGAGGTCAGGGTGACTCCATGGTTGCTTGGTACACTCATGACTTTATGGTAAACAGCGTGGTCGATTGAGAGTCCGCAGTCCCCAAGCTTGACACCGGCTTTGCTGTGTCAAGTGTGCCGCTCAATGCACTGAAACCAGACGTCGCCCGTGGCGTATCTTTTTCTTTTTTCTGGTTTTCTTTTTTGTTTTTTTTGGGGGGGGACACTTCTGTTGAGCCGGCTTAAATGCAATGGAAAATCTGCCATAAATGGAAACCAAGGAGCAAAGGCTTCTCGGTTGGCCCGGGGGGGTTGCCTAGACCCATTCCCAGGACCTTTGCTCCTGAAGGGCTGCAAATTGAAAGGCGGGCTCCGGCGAAAATAGAACGGACTGAAGCCAATCCGCGCGAGGGTGCGAAGTCACCTAAGGTTCCAAGAATCCCGTTTCGGCTTGGTGAAAAAGTCGAACTCAGAATCCTAGCTGGTGAAAGCATATTGCCCAGAATGTTGGAGGTTTGTTGAACAAGAATCCAATCTATGGTCCAGGGATGAGAGGAGACGAGCTCTAAATGTCAACCAAACCCAGAAGAAACCCTTGTAAGTTTGACCGCTTGCGGACAACACTTGCAGAGTGTTGGTTTGGATCCCGTATTGGATGGACATATCGGATCTCATCCCTGCCAACCATCCAATTCACTCAAAGGCTGATTGTACAGGTCCGTATATAAAGCCATCGCTATTCTGGACCTTGTGGGGCTGATTTCCCATAAACTATGGGTTCATATATGGACGTATATATTCAGCCTTTGATTCACAGCCGAAAGGCAGAAGTTGAGCTCCCCTCAAGACCTGCCTTGCTTCCTCTTTCTGGGAACAGCGGTGGACCAATCACAGGTTCCGGTTCGAGGGGTTGTCTGGAAGTGAGTTTGTCTAAGAGGTTCGCAAGTATTCGATGCAAACTTATCAAGGTTCCAGCGATCCTGAATCACATTAAATTGACAATTGTTTGGGAATCACAGGAAACAGCATCCGTCAGTGGAAACCATGAACAAAGGGCATGTCATAGACTGAATTACGGTCCAATTGATTGACCTTTTGAGTTGAATGGTGCTTATTTCAGTGCGCGTGCGCCGTTTCTGTTTCGTAGGCTTCCAAGTTTTGGGACAGGCATTAAGCAGCTTGGACGTGTCTGTGCGATCAAGGAGCTAAAGTCGCACGAGAAAGGCTGTGTGTTTGCACAAGCATAGGGCAATGGCCAAGACATTGGGCTCAAGTGAATACTACACGATTTGCTCGAGGCATGGTGAGTTCTAGGAGTGAAACCATTTATGCATGCACACTGATGGCAGAAACTGACGAACAACTATTGGAGTCCTCTTATATATTGTGCAGGATGCTACCTGATGTTTGGCATTGCCTGTTCTCCGAATCTTGTTTCGTGTGGTTGGATGTTAAACCACGTTGCTCCCCCACTCCTAAGAGGCTGGGATCCTCCTGACGCACCATCCCCACAAGATGACTTACAACCAACTGAAAATTGGGGATCCTCGTATGAGAAGAAAAACATAAAAATGATTAGAAGAAAAAGCAACCGAAATCAGGGATCCTCTTATTTAAAAGGAAGAAGTCAGAGGTGTGGCAGACAGGTCTCCACCTTTCGTCTCGCAGGTGCTGGGCCCTTCCAGCTGGTTGGCCACAAGGCGGCTGAGGGCCCGTGGCTTTGACGCCTCGACGTCTTATGTGTGCATGGGTATACTTGTGCGCGCGAATACGACCATGTACGCGGTTTGAGGTGCTTGTTCGATTCTCACATGTAGATATTTACAAAAATGTATGGCTCATGACATGTAGATACACAACAAAATATGTAAAATTGGCAATATATATATATGTATATATATATATATGTATACGGTCAATCCTAGAGGTCACCCCAGAGAATGAAATGGACTGGCACTGGATCGCAAGTTGTGGATGTCCAAGCAACCAACCCCCCCTCACCCCTCCCCCCCCCCGGGCATGCACCCACACAGCTTACTGGGCAGGCTGGGGTTCCACCAGCCCCCCAAAGCCCCAAACCGCTCGCTGGAAATTGGTGGCGGGCATATCAAAGGGGTTTGGGGAGCGGTGCAAAACCAGATGCCTGTTGTCCGCTGTGCGCGTTGTCCTGCCGTTGTTTTTGCCCTCGTTTGCATATCCCAGCCAAACCGGCAATTGCTTGGATCGGTGGCTCGACAGATACCTTGGCGCTGCATGTGGCCATGTGCCGTCGCTTTGTGGAAGCAACTGTCGCATAAGCCCACCCGTCATTCACGTGCTTGCTTGGCGCTTAAACTTGGTCATTAACCCTTTAAGATCCACTTCGGACAGCCATGATCATCCCGCACACACACACACACACACACACACACAGACACGCTTATAGACACACACAATAAAAGAAAAATACACAGGAATAGACCCCAGATAGCCAAAAACTCACCTGCGCCAGCACCCCAAACACCCCAAACTGAACCCCTTTAGCTTTCAGCTATCTGGGGAAAGAACGATGGCACAGTCAATGCGTTTCGCCTTTTGCCCCCTGTCAGGTTCTGCCACCAGAGGACTCCACAAGATGACTCTTGGCTTCCAAAAAAAATGTTGTTTTTGTTTGTTCCGCTGATTCAGTTGAGCGGCGATTGATGGCCGCAGGGCCCTCCGAACCCAAAAGCGTGCCCTTTCGCCATGTAGACCCATCCTTTGGTGCTGCCTGAAATTTCACAGACACACCCCTTGAATGTGATTTGCCTGCTCAGGAAGAACACGGCATGGCAAAACCCAAATGGCTCGGGCGCATGAGCTGGTTGAGTCAAACCCCAAGTCACAACAAGTCACGAGACTGAGACTTGCGGCCAAGGAGCTTCGACGCAAAGAGCAAGATGCGCTGTCCAAAAGACGCGTTGCGCATCGCACTGTGCGTCATCAACGAGTCCTTTGGCCAAGTGTGTTCAGTAGCAACCTCTGAATTGAGTCTAAATCTATGTTTGCTTGGTGATTCCCCACTAGAATGCTCAACCAATACAAGGCTTCCCTAAAATGTTGATTGTCACGAGTTGAGAAACGGAAAGGCGGTTTGCCTTTGACTCCTTTGGCACGAAGGGTGAACAGAGAGAATCATAGACGTCCAGCCAAAGCCTTCATTTTGTCACGACAAATGCAACGATTGCCATGGCGTCCAAAGGCAGGAAATGCCACTGTGCGTGTTTCCCCAACAAAAGGCATGGTTTGAGGAGGGGCATGGAATCGACCACCAAAGTCAAGCAAGAAAAGTTGTGGAAACTAATCCAGCCTAGCGCGCGTGGCTCGCGCATTGTGACTAGGCCGCGTGTTCAGTGGATGGGGTTTACAAACACTGTAAATGCAGGCAAAAAGTGATCTGTGTTTAGTTACCTCTTTTCAAACTGACGGCCTGTAACAGTAACACTGAATCAGACGGCTGGCCCCCACACCTTGAAAAGGGAGAGTGCCTCTCCCGCAGGAACTCGGCGACTCCAGTAAAGGGACTTGATGAAAACCCATTGAAAGAATTCCCCTTACCTGCTTAGGTCAAAGGAAACCAAGCATTGGAACCATATCTTCCCTGTCCTTACCGTTGAAAACCATTGCAATTCCCGTAGCCAAGGGTATTCCCCAGACCTCTATCTTCAACTCGATCAGTTTTTTGGGGATGTCGTGACAGGCTTGGGAGGCGAGTGGCTTGCCGGTGAAGAGGTGGGAAGAGTTGGCAGGTGAGTCAATCACTTGCTCAAACCCCGGAAAAAGTGAAGGGACAGTCCCAACCAGAGTGTGGTGCGAGTATCCGTCTTTCTAGTTCCTTACAGACCCTATTAATACCGTTAAAAGCAGGTTTTGGTTGTGACTCAGGTACTGATTGTGACTCAGGTACCCCCTGTTTGTTTCGTCAAGGACACCACAAGCAATTTGGCGGTGGATTTTCGCTCAACGCATTGCCGACAAATCTCGTAACTGGAATCCCTGCAAATGAGGCTTGCTCTCCAGTGGATCAGTAGGAGCATGGCGTAGGGCCATTTGATGGGCCACGTTAAAGAAAAAAATGGCACACACGAATGCTGTTCTAGATATGGGCAACATGAATCCCGTGTGGCGTTTAGAGCGGATCAACCTGGGCCAAACGCATAGAATTTATGAAGACTGGAATCCATTCGACCAAGACAGGGCCCTTCAACTCTCAGATGTGCCATGGTTCAAACTGGTTCCTGAAATTGACATTCTCTTGGAGGGGCCTTAGGGTCACTAAGGTGCACGGAGTTCCGCGCAAGAAAGTATGAAAGACTGGAACTCTTTGCAAGTGATGTATCAACATGATATGCAAGTTATGCCCATATTACATAGCCCCTTGCTACATGGAAACAAAGACCAACACCTGCTTAACTGCTTAACCCTAAACCCACACTAAACGCCCCAAACCGCACTCCTCAACTTAACCAACCCTACCAACCCCAACACTAAACAAACCCCAACGCACCCTAAACCCACCTTAAGCCCCCCCCCCCCAACCCTAAACACCAACCCAAACCTGAACACCTAAACCCTAAGCCCAACCTAAACCAACCCTGAACGCACGCTAAACTCACCGCAAACCCAACGCACCCAAACCTACCCTATAAACTCACCCTCATCCTTTCCCCGGTGACAGCATTGGGATGGGTAAGTGAAAACAACATCTACACTCCTTTTGCAGCTTCCTGTTTGGGGTGCTTGTCACACTTAGGATTGCAGATTAGAAGCACCCCTCGATTTTTAACAACCCAGCCTAGGGGTGATGCAGCTACGGGCCAACTTTCGATAAGATGTGCCCGACTACACATCAGGCATGCTTAGAGCGCGCCGAAAATTGTGGGGCAATGCTGCATGCATGAAAACAGTAGCAGGGCCTTTCAGGGCGTTCCGCAGGCTGGGAAGCGCAAAGGCGGCCGTTGAGTTGCTGCGGGTTTGGGGAGACCTGGAGCAGCTCGGGGTGCAGGACGGGAAAACCGGATTTGGGCATGCTGATGAGTTGAAGGCAGAAGAACGGGGGAACCAAGCCCTCCATATATGCACGACTACCTAAGAGCATGGCTCAGGTTGCCTTCCCAAAAACTGGGCGGCACGGTGGTGAAGTCAAACGACCTGTGGAAACAGCCGGTTCCCGGCGGCCCAAACCCCAGTGCCTTTTCCTTCAAGGCAAGGGGGAGGGGGGGGTCCTTTCACGATCAACCAGACAATGCGGGCTAGGCGGCACCTCCCCAAAACGGGTTTACCTTTGGATTGCCTTCAGCACGGGCGCTTGCTGTTTTGGTGTTTTGGGGCAAGCGACTTTTTTGAATAAGCAAAATGAGTGATTATGCTAGGGTTTTTTTGGGAACCGCCCCCCTTTTTTGGTGGTTGGTTTCGGAATCACGTGAGAAGCCAGGTCCAATCGGGGTTCCAGCTTTCCCGATCCCAAAAGCGCCCTTTGGTTTCCCATGTTTCAATGCACCCTTTTAAAGGCACGTGGGCCCCTATGTAAAAGCGGAGCTAGAACTGCAGTGTTGAAACATGGGCAGCTTGGCAAGCTGCAGGTTTGCAACGTCTTGCAGTGTTGGAGCTTTGGCAGACAGTTTTGCAGCCCTGCCAGATCTGTTTTGCAATCAAGACCTGCAGCTGGAACCCTTTGCAGATTGGTGTAGCTGGGCAGGCTTGGACAGTGAGTTGGGAAGTCTTGCAGTGTCAAAAGTGGCAGCCTTGTTGGCAGTGTTGGAAGCCTGCAGCGCAACCCTTGCAAAGCGGGTTGCGGTTTTGCAAAGTCGCTGTGTTGGAGCCTTGGCAGATTTGCAATTTTGCAACCTTGCTATGTGGCAGCCTTGCTTGGGCAATGAGTTGGAAACTTTCTGTGGGCAGTGCAGTGTTGAAACATGGGCAGATTGGCAGGAACTGCAGATTTGCATCTCTTGCAATGTTGGAAAGTTGACGCTGGGCTTTGGTGTCGCAACCCTTGCAAAGTGGGCTGCAGTTCAAAGCCTTAAAGCATGAACTCGCAATCAGAGTTTCACATTGAGACGCTTGGAGCAACACATTGACATGTTTGTTGTCGTCCTGGTGGTCGTCGTTTCTGTTCGCTCGTGGCAATTAAGCCAGTTAACGCACGTTTAATCCAAACGTGCAGAAAATTTAGTTCCATTCGTCTACTTCATGTGCACACCAAGCGGTATGCCCCAGTTGGTGAGGTTTTTTGTGTCGGCGAGCACTTGCGAACTTCAGCTTGCCCGGTGTCGTGAGAGCAAGTTCTTCAAGTAACCCCTTTCTTGGCTGATCGCAGCCGAGCATATGCTCGGAAAATTGCCAAAATGTGTTGAACGAAGAGACTGCTTGAGGCACGAGGCGTTTTCCAGCCGGATGGTCTGACCGAATCTTGACACAAGCCACCTTCCCGTGGATTTGATCCATTTCCCACGTGCCTTGCCGCTTCAAGCGTTTGCTCTACAGCATCCACCATGGCCGGGGGCTCCAGCGAAACCAGAAGGAGTCCGGGGGGTGAAAGCGCGTCCACAAGGAACTCAACCAAAGAGTCCCGCGCTTCCCATGGCTATGTGGCTGACATGGATATGGGCTGCCCCCCCCAATCGACTGTGCCCAATCAATCCCCGCCTTAGCGGAACCTTAGCAGCTGATGTTTCAGCAGGGCAACCACACTAGATGGCTTTAAGGTCAGCCCGAGAACAGCCAAGTGGAGTTCGATTCTAACGGGCGTTTGCTTCCTTTGTTTGATTGTTCTATCCGGCAAAAAGCTTTCTTTGTTTCATGTGTGCTGGACCTAGTTTTGATGGCCACAAGCGGCTCTCCGCACGGATGACCCGCGCTTCTGGGTCGCCTTTCCAATTCCCAGTTCTTCAGTAGATTCCGCCCTCTAAATCCTTTGTCGGCAGGTTCCCCACTAAGAATGGGATCAACCAGCCAAAAGATCTGGTTCCCTTTTTTCTCCCAAATCCCTTGCGGTTCCCCACGAAAAGCGGTGAAAAGAAACCCAAAAGTTCCAATTTTCCAGCAGGCTCACGGAGGCGCTTGGCCACTTTGGCTCAAGCCAAAAGCCGAAAAACGCTGCAAGCTCATGAAAGTCACTGCCATCTTCGGGGTGTTGGTTGCCCTGGCCAGCTGCACCCTGGCAAACATGTTGTTTTATTGTTTGTGGTTATGTTTTGTGTTGTGTTTAATTGTTTTGTTGTTGTTGTTTTGTTTTGTGTTTGCCTTGTTTGTGTGTTTGTTTTTGTTTTTGTTGTTCTTGTGTTTGTTGGTTGTGTGTTCCCGTTTATTTTGTCGAATGGGGGGGTCATTCTGGCCAAGATCTCCTCCAACCGGCTGCCGTGGACATTTTGTAGTTTCCCTCCTTTTTTTGTGGAAACCAACTGGACATGGGAATGAGTTGTATTTTGAAGAAAAATCATGGCGTTTGCTCGGACCGTTTCAAAAGCCCCAAGCATGGCTCTTGCAATCTACAACTAGCTTATCCTTGAGATCTATGTCCAGCAACTCTTGAAATTGATTACCCTGATAACCAAAATCTAGTTAATCAACAGTATGGGGCCCAGCTTGTCTCCAACAAGGAGATTCAAGCTGGAGTTCACGTTTGTTATCCTTAAAAAAACGGGCGACTCCCTGGTAGAAAGTAAAAGAACAACAGTCCTGCACAGGCGCCTGGAAGACGAGGCACAATGTGTGGCTTCTTTTTGGTGATCAAAAAAGAAAGCGGCCTTCCAAAAGGGGGTGCCCTCAAAACAAGGGCTCGCCTTGTAAACCGGAATGTTCTGGATGAGCAAGCCTTTCGACGGTATCCCTACGGCATTGCTCCAAGGAGACTTGCGCTTTGATTCGGCGAGAAACCCGAAGCGAGATTGCAATGATAAACCGCCCTCGTGTTGCAGATGCTTTTCGCAGAAGACCAGGGGTCCCAGAGGTCCCAGAGCCCCCCCCAAAAGTTGGGCCGCGAGCCTAAGGCAAGCACATGACGACCCTCACCCTGAGCAGAACGCATATGACTGTTAAAGTCAACGACGACAAGGTGTTTTACAAGCCAAAGGACGCTTGGCACAGCTCCCGCGTTTTTGGTGCTTCGCTTGAATGGAAAAGGGCGGAGCGGTCTCAATGCGGTTCCTTTGTAAGGTGTAGGTGCGCAGCCTGGAAGGCAGACAGTGTCCTTCTCCAGTGGAAGACACGAGTTTGATTAGATTGTCTGTAGGCTAGCTCCACTCCTCAGCCAGAGCCACGCTTGAGGGGACGGTCCCAAGCACAAAGTAGGGGGTGCCTTTTTGATTCGTCACATGGCTTTGAGTAGATCCCTATAATCCAAGCAACTGGTGTACTCACCCAGGTGTCGCGTGTTTCTCACGATGAAAAGTGCGCTCAACGAGATCCTGAGGCCGCTTATATCCTCAGAATCAGCTTTCCCCTTGCAATACGATGAGTGTGTTTTTGAGGCTATTGTAGGGGTTGCGTTAAAGGAAACTTTAAAAGGAAACCCCCACTTTCGGACCCATATCACCCATTTCGCAAAAGTACTGGGAGTCGGTTGACCAATGCGGATTTATTGGCCATGGTACGCATTCGCAACTCCGCTGCTCGGAATTGTGTTGACGAAAAGGATCCAAAAACCACTGCCGGGTTTTGTCGATATCCAAGTTGCTTGATGCCGACGCGTTTGTCACAATGCTGCAAAATAAGAAACGACAGTTTGCTCCAAGCAAATGAAACTGGGCCGGCGCCTATGGCAAGAAGTGTGTCTTGTCTTCCTGCTGTGTTCCTTTGCAATATGTAAGCCAAACACATCTCTGCACCTGAATCCAATTGTTGGATCACCCTTGAGAGAGGATCTTGGCTCAACTGATTCATTTGAGCAGAGAGGATCTTGGCTCAACTGATTGATTGGAGCAGTCTCCCGCCATCTCAGGAGGGGGTGATGTCTGCTACGTATCCAATCTTTGAATTCAGCCGTGAAGAGTGGGATCGACACTTGGCGGCAGTTTTCTGCACGGTTTGTGATGCTGCCATGTATCAAACATGGTGGATGGTCTGAATGAGGGTCAAAAAAGAAGTGGTGAAGTAAAAAATACCTAGTCAGTCTTTGGGGGCTCCATGGTCCAGGGGAAGGTGGCGAAGGTGATTTTGTGGGCTCCCTGCGGCCAGAGAGAAGCCAAGTTGTTCAGGGGTTTCCATGTTTCTCTTTAAGCATCACCCAACCAAAAGGAAACTCACCTGAAATTGCGGTTCTCGAATCCTTGTCCTCTGGATGCCCTAGTCGTTGTGCACCTGATTGGCCCAAGAGATGCTGTTTAAAACAACCAGAAGCATAGGGAAGCCTAGAGTTTGGAGTGGATTGCACCCAATCAGCTGCCTTGAGGCACCGTTGGCACTGCACATGATGGCACAGCCGCTGGGACGCATCCTCCAGTGGTGCCCCGCTGTTCTTTTTGGGAGGGGTCCGTTCTTAAACCAACTACCAAAAAAAGATTTGTTATTTCGCACGACAGGTTCTGGGAAGAGAAGTCAAAGCTTATGAACGATTCTGCACTGCAAAATGAAAACCAAGGACTCCAGCTGGTTTTGTTCTAGGATGCTTCGCGATGCCGACCAGAAAAGCCAAGAAACCAAGTGATGCATGACCTGTGATGCTGAGTTGTTTCTGAGCGGAAATCAACTTTTCCAGATGCCATTTTCATACAAACCAGCGGTTGATGGCCGAATCGCGCCTTGCTTTTCATCCAGTGAAAGGTAGTTCACGGCAACATACGGCAACCTGTAGAACAAAAGCTAATCACCTCAAAGAAGCTGCACCAAAAGATGGCCATGTTCACAAACATGTGATCTCAAATGCAATCGGGGGGTGAGCAGGACCTAGCCCAACGTGCATCACTCCAGACATGCACTTGACGGAAGTGGTATAGATTCCAGCCTGTTGACCACTTCGAACATCTTGCGAATCACAGCTTAAGTTGGTGCCCATGAACCCGTGTCCATTAAGCTTGCTTCCCCCGGCCCAAAAGCACCCCGTCGCTTCGGTTCAACAAGATTCCACGTTTTGTTCCATCAGCTTCTCAATGCGCAACCTGACATAGTTCTCATTGAGAAGCCTTTCATCCACACATACTGAGATACCGATTGGCCGGTGTTC
The DNA here is from genome assembly GCA_963377175.1 of Effrenium voratum. Taxonomy (NCBI): domain Eukaryota; class Dinophyceae; order Suessiales; family Symbiodiniaceae; genus Effrenium; species Effrenium voratum. Next base: position 322,442 of record CAUJNA010003514.1, on the reverse strand, counting down.
TTGCGCTGTTGGGTGTGCCCATCCCACGGAAGTAAGTGCGGACATGGACTCGTGAGTCGATCTCGCTTTCCATTTTGAGAACCCTATAGATGACAAGAAAGCCCTTTTTGTGCGTTTTCTTTTGAGGGTGCCCTTTTTACGCCTGGTTCAAAGGGAAGCCAAATTGAAAGCCACCATATTGTTTATTTATTTTATATTATTTATTTATTTATTTTTTGGGGGGACCATATGTTTATTTCATTTTTGTGTTGTTTTTGGGGGGGTACCCCCATGTTGGCCCCCTTGAGAACACAAATTTCAGGGCCCTGCAGGTTTTTGTCGGCCGAGCTGAGGTCATCACCTACGAGGCGGTGGAGTCCTCCACCAGCCACAGCGCGGGCGACCCCGAGGGCGCGGTGCCGGAGGGCGGCTTCTCGAAGCCCAAGACCGTGCGCCTTGGATCCAGATGCAAAGTGGCAAAAACTGACGCGTGCTGGGAATGAACTGAGGGGTTTTCCTAGGAAGCCATTGGATTTTTTTGATTTTTTGGGGGGTCTCCCTTGAAGGAAGCCATGGGAAATTGTTGTTTGGGGGGATCCTGCCCTCCTTCCCTGCTGAGAACTGGCAAGGTTTCCGCGTTTTGGTTTTCCGGATGTTCCAAGCAGATGAACCCCAAATCAGGATCCCTGGCTCTACTTGGGAGCGCGTCAACGGCTTTCGCCAAGCGCAAACTGCCCATTGAACTCGACAGGAAATGGCGCCAGATTCTTTGGGTTTAAAGAGAGGATTCAGGTGAGCATTTGGGTTCTCAAAGTCAAGAACTCCTGGATTGTGCCATGTCCTTTCAATTTTTACCAGGGCACCAGAATTTCGAGAAGCTATTTGACTTTTAGTTGACGTTGGCTCGCACTGAAACATGTTCCTGTGATTGTGTTTCTTGTTTTCCTTCACAAGTCGCTTGCGCTTCCTCGAGCCCGTGTTCAGTCCCATTTAAACGATGATTCATGAGCCACAATCAAAACCCGGGCAGACGAAGGTTAGTAAGGGACAATCCCAACCACAAATAGCTGCGGCCGCCTTCTTAATTCTTGACATGGTTCTGGGTCGACCATTTTAGTACCGGGTTTTGACTATGACTCTCCTGACTTTTGCCCAAACCGCCGGCGAGGTGCAAGATCGTGAGCGTTGTGCAGCCAGTGGAGAAGGCCAGCAAGCCTGGCGTGAAGGAATGAAGTCCTGCGGCTTGAGCTGAGATGGCTGCAATGATATTGACATAAAGGATGCATTTGCTTGGCCAACTTGCGGCACGCTGGCCAATGAGGGTGTGCCTTGTAGCACACAGGTACTGATTACAGCTCGAGAAGCGTTCTTGTTTGTTTGGCCAAGCGATACTTCAATGACCTAGCGCACAGCACCACGGCACATGCGCTGGGTGAGGTTGATGCGCTCAAGCCGTGGATTTGAAATCCGCGTTGCTCCTGTGCAACCCAATGTGAACCTCCGTTTCAATGCAAGGGAGCAATGGAGGGCGTTGAGACGGAGCACGTTTTCAGAGGCCCATTGTTTGAAGCCAGAGCTGCGGATGCAAAAGAGTGGACTCTGGAAAATGCTGCGTGGGCACCAACTGCGTATCCTCCCCTCCCCGCCTTTTAGTGCAACCTTTTTTGGGAATAAGGGCCTTGAGATACAGACATTCTCAAGTAAAGTTGTCCAGAGATCATTCCTTCCTCCCCTTAAACCTTGCCGAAACTTTGACATTGTAAAGGAACGGTTGCTGGTTGCTTGAACCTTTAGTGACACTGCTAGAATCACCTGGGACGATGTGTTCATTCTGTATGAGTGCGTGGACGTGTTGGGTATGCTGGAGGTCGTTTTGTTGTGACCGGCATTGTTGGCAATTCCCAGGTGCTCGGGGTTGTTGCCGCACGAGCCCCACCAAGCATGAGGTGTCGTACTTGCGTTTGGCCCGGGTCGAAGGTCCGATCAAAAGGCTCAGATCCAAATGAAGACAGGGTTTGGCCACAGCAACTCTTCATTCACGACCCCTCTCCTCCAAAGGTCATTTGAGTGCTGAGCCTGCCCCCGGGCAGGCTTCCACAAGTATCGCTGTCGCTTTTGCCACATGGATCAAACCATGTATGCCTCCATATTCGGCAATATATTGCAATCACCCCTCGGACCAAATCTGTGCAGAATGCAAACGGAAACTCTTCGGCATGTATATGAGCCGTTGGAACACCCTTTGAGCCCCCCGTCTCACACAAAGTGCCCTGAAGTTGACTCCAAGCCCAACGGTGATTTTTTACTTACAATCACTTATTTCAGCCTTCGCATCGGCCAAAGAGAGCAGATGTGTCCCGGACATGTAATTGAGTGGAAGCCTTTTTCTGATTTGGCAACACATGTTCCGATCTCCTGGCTTGAACATGTAAAGTGCTGCTTGAAAGCCCAGGATTTTGACGCTTCTTCCGGCTTTCAACGGCCCAGGCCGCACTCCGCGCAGTACCGCTGCTTGCAGCGCCGGGGGGTCACAGACGTTGCACGTTGGCTCCCTTGCCATGGCACCTGACAGGACTCAGAACGGTGCACCCTAAGAAATTAAAGCCTCCTGTTCCACCCGTGACGCGCCACTGCACGAAACCATGTCTCCCATCTGAGCCATGAGCTGCATGGCTTTGTATGACCGCCCACATGGAACTTGAAGAGAGCTCCCCAGAAGGTAAGGTTCCTTTGCAAACAGCTGCAAAGTTTGAACCAACATTGTGAGGGAGTTGGGCAAAACAGCGTCTTCACAAGTCTGTGGCAACAGTGGCGTGTTTCTAATTGGCACGAGTAAGTCGGAAGAATCCCGGCTTGACATGGGAACCAAAGAAATGGCCGACTACTCCACAAGGGGTTGGGTACTATTCAACCAAATCAAATACCTTATGGGAGGATGTCTGAATTTATTTTACCCTTCCTCCCAACGTAGCACCTGGGAGGGCACGAGGGCACCTAGATCAATTTCACAAAAGGCTCGGCAAAGAGCTGTTTGGATAGATAAATAGACTTAGGTTTAATTACATCTCGATATCCAGGACTTGACACATTGCCCGTATTCGTTGAGCCACTTTCATGGAACCTGATTGGGAGTTCCTGCACCACGTTTGTCCAGAAGGGGCCTGCTGTGTGTGGGTGAACATTTTGGTAGACAAATGGAGCCACATGTTCGGATACATGCGCGTATTTGATTTGGGGGACGGCCCCGTGTCAGTCAGGGGGAGAGGGAAACATGGCCTTATGGTTGGCCTCCTTGAGAGAGTTGCAATGCAAGGGTACCTCGCAGGGGCGAAGGAATGAAGAAGTGGCCCTAGGAATTGAGCCGCGAAAATTGAAGGTGGGTCCCCTTCAGTGTGTAAAGGAATAGCTGTTTGGATTTCAGTTTCTTTTTCTTTGAAAAACGAAAGTCACTTGGTCTCACCAAATTACTGTCTGAAAATCCGGTCAGCCGAGGGCCTGGTGCCTTGCTGCCCATCTCGGCGCCGGTCTCAGTTCAAGTCTTCACCCGTCGCTCGGGAGGAAGCGGAGTCGATCGACACTTGGGCCAAGGGGCAACAAGTTCGGACCGCTATTTGAGGTTCTCATCTTCGACTTTTGCCAGTTTGACCCGGACCAATTACAAAGAGCAATAAAAAAATGTATCAGCCACAGCTCACCTGAGTACCCCTTGCAGCGCTTGTTTTCTTTTTCCACTGGAAGCGAACGTGGCCCCCTTTTTGGCTCCGTGTTCCTGCGTTTCGCAGGCGCCGGCTTCTCGAGCCTCAAGCTCAGCTCGCAGGACCGGCCCCTCACATTCCCGGATTCGAAGGGATGCAACTTGGAGCTTTTTTGTCGCGAATCCTAATTTCCTCCTGTAAAACTTTATGGGGAAGACTCGAGAAAGGGAATTGGGGGGGATTTGGCCCACCCCCCTCCCCCTTAAGTTAGGGGCGGTCCTTTGCTTAAATCCCGTTGAAAAGGAAAGTCAACAGTCCGAGTTCAAGCAAACGGTGGGTCATGCCGACTTCCTTCCTATGCGCAAACGACCTAAAGGTTTCATCCATCGGAAAAGCAACCTGAAGCCAGCATTTCGCGGGGCTCGGTTTTGACCTGTGTTCATTTGACAGGTTGTTCAGCCTGTTTTTTCTCTCCTTACATATGATTCATTCGACATCCCAATCATGTGCAGGTTCTGCACAGACCCAAGTTGTTGGGTCCTGCGGTTGTTTGTGTTTTGTTCAAACGTTGCAACTCAAATACCCCCAAAAACCGCTAGTTTGGAGCCGAATCGGTGGTTTGGTGGTTAAGGAGGGGCTTCCCCTTGACCCTCTACAAGCAGCAGGGCTTCAAACCCAAATTTAAACCAACAAGCTCCAAACCAATTAAGAGTAAGGTGAGCAATCGTCAAGAGATAAAAGTGTTTTCAGCCCTAGTTCAATCTAGGCACCCAGTCAAGGCTTTTATATCAGGCAACCCGTCAGGTGATTTAGATTGGTTGTTTGGACTTGGATTTGAAACCTTTGCTATTGCAGAGGGTATAAAATGGGAAACCCCTCCTTAACCACCAACCACCAATCCAAACTACCAATTAGAGGGAAGCTGATGATAGGAGTTTAACAAGGAAGGGTACCTAAAGGGTACCGAAGATTGGTTTCTCCGTTGACCACAAAGCCACTGGATGGATTTGGTTGTTACGGGGGGAAATCATGCAAGATCCTTCAAGCGAGTTAAAATTTAGACTCATGACTCAAGTATGTGTGTGGGATGATTTATTGATGTGTCGCCATGATTGAATGGAATGTTGGGGGAAGGGTTAGATTCTGTCCTCAGACTGAAGCAAGCATAGCATGAAGCAATTTCAAGTAATGACATTCATGTTACTTCAGGTAGTTTACCTCAAGTGTCGATAGGTTCTATCGCTCGTGCAGGGTGTGGTAAGTCATTGTTCAGAACACAAGTGGTTTAGTTCAGTAATTTGAATATGTCCTCATCGATGGCTTCACCCTTCGGGCACACTACCTGTGAGTGATGCAATGGGAGAAGTCCAGGTCAAGTGTCTCGGCGCTGACTTGGCGAGCCAACTTGCAAGAAGACGCGAGAACCCCCCTGGAGTCGGCTTTTTGGGTCGAACATCGTCGCAAAAACATGGACTGGGTCTCTCCCCAAAACATCAGCCAGCCAATCAGTCAGCATGTTTGGCCGAGTGACCCCAGGCTGTTCGAGGGGAATCTTGAATGTTCTGGCATTCAGGCAGGGGGCGGAACTCCCTTTGTGGAACTTTGCCTGAGAGGACTCTACAGGAGATACCCGTGCCAAAAAACCTTTTCTGAATAGCACTCTGCACCCAAGAGAACCGAAATCAACAAACATGTTGTCGAGTGAAATGAAGTGAGCCCTATAGAAGCAAAGAGCCTTCAAATCGAAGCCAATCTTAGGGGAGTGGCTCGTTTCAACCTGAGTCAGGGTGTCTGGATTTCCTTAGAAAATGGCCAGCCTCCCTAGCAGTGACGGCTTCCTTTTGGGGGCACGCCAAACTTGTGCCAGAAAAGGTGGCAGAGCACGGTGTATAGAATCCTTTGCGTCCTGCCGAAGAGGGCCCAAAAAGGGTTCCAACAAACGGGTTCCATGCACCAAAGGACAAGCTTGCGTGTGGTATCGGGGAAAAGAACAACTATTTTAACACACACACACACACCTACCAATTCACGTGGAACCTGACACAAAGCTTCTTTAAAAGGAAAATGGTCCACGGGGTAGCTCAAAGCTGGTCCTCGCTTTTCGCTTCCCTCAGGACTGCAGCTCTCAGCTGGCTCGCCGCACGCAGATTTCCGGAGTTGGGGCGAGCGGTTTTGCGAGGCATGGCGGGGCACGGTGTCGTCCGCCTGGCGGTGTCGTGGATTTGGGAACCCCACAGCTCACTCCCTGGATTCATGCACTTGAGTCACTTTTTTGGCTTGGGCCATTAACAACGTGTGGTTCCTTTTTTTGGCCAGTCCGCTCAAGTGATAAAATATTAGTAGTCGTTCCTTCGGCTTCCCTCGAAAACCCATGGCATCCAGAAGGCATCAAGAAGAGAGCAGTTGGTCGCGTGCCCATGCGGTTCCGCGACTCCAACATGTCATTGCATTCCACCGCCATGTTTGGTTCTGGGACCAAGCCCCAAGGCCCCAGGGCTATGCAGGCATTGTCGGGCACTTGGGCGCCCCTCGTATCGCATGTTTGGGTCAAAATATCACCGGTTTGTAGCCATTGTGTTTGCAGGCGGGCCTTCTGGTTTGTTTCAGGCGCGCCCAGGGGTGTTAACTGGCATTTGTCAGCCTTTTAGGGTGTGGCTTTGCAGAAATGAAGGAACACCCGTTCTGAAGTCAATTGATCGCCCCAAAATTGCGTCGATGAGAAGACGGTTGCCGTGCCGCGAGCTCGTTTTCCTTGCTCCCCCACATGCCACGCCTGACTTCCTGCATGAAGGCTGCAAAGCTAAAGAAAAATGGGAACCTAACCAGCAGCACCACTGGTCTCAGCATATGTCTAACCAGGGGAGCCCCCTTTTTTTGGATGGATTAAAAGGAAACCAAAGGGAAACCACCTACCTGGACGGGTCGCGGCCATGGGTGGCGGCCATAGGCGTTTGTTTTAGCTTAGTTTGGGTAGAAGTAGATGGGTTCCACTTTTTGGGATTGATGTGATGCCCCCTTTGCCAGGAAAACCCATCGACTTTTCGCAAAAGGTCACCTATGCAGCAGCATGATGCTTGAAAATGACAATAGCTGCTTCAAGGGGTCCAAGTTCAAGCGTGGGCACCTGCCGGTTCTTTGTTTGTCCGCTTATTGTTTTCCAATATCGATCTGCGCAGCAATCTTGTCCCGCTCGGTTTTGCATCTTCCTTAAGCCACCGGCATGCGCATCAAATCCTTTTCGGCTGCCGAGCAAGTAGGCTTCCGCGGGCTTTGCATGCTTTGGGTCTGGTCAAATTTGCGCCCGGCGCCAGGCTGCCAAGCCGCAGCCGAGTTGCCCTGCAGGCGAGCCGCACGTGAGCCTGGGCGCAGTTTTTGGTGGATGCCTCCATCAGCTCGCACGGGCAGATGCCTGCGAACTGAAAGGGCCAGTGGACGACGACGAAGGTCCCTTCCTTGTGGACTGATGAATCAGGATCTTTGGATCGAAAGATGGGAGTTCATCCGGGGCTCAGGGCCCAGGAATGGTCTTGGTTTGGCTGACTTTGTTGGAGTGGCGGCTTTCAGACTTGTTAGCTTAACTGGCAGGTACTAGCTTGCTTGCAAGCCAGCAAGCAAAGCTTGCGAGGCGCATGAATGTGAGGCCGTGAGGCCACTTGGCTGTGGGTCAAAATAGGTACCCAAATTGGCTTGACCTGCTAGATGGAAACCAAATTCCTGGTTGAGTTTTAACCCATACCCACTTGACCGTTCTTCCATTTCAAGGCGCCTTTGTCTCCCCATGTGTGGTACCTGTTGGGGGGGAACCGGTTCCCGCCAGGCTGGTGCCGAGACGAGCTTCGACCTCACCGGCAAGGCATGCGGGTCCCGCGGCTAAAATCGTGGTGTCTTGAACCCCCAAATTGGTGGTGGGACCTTTTGGTTTGGCCTTTCAAAGAAAAGGCTACCAACTCTAAAACAGACCCACCCGCCTTTCGGGGAAAAACCGAGTCCGATGCAAAGAAAACCCGCGTTTGGGCTAGAAATCTCGCAGGGACTGGCCTCAGGTCAAAAAGGAATCCAACCCTTGAGGGGCCGGCTTCCTGGATCCAGGAGATGGTCGGATGGTCAGGCTGCCAATTGCAGTTGACTACAATTGGTTTATCAAATGCACATTTGGCACAGTTTTTGGGCGATGAGGATGCAGATCGATGTAGGAAGCTGCCAAAAGTCACAGCATGGTGTGCTATCAGGGATCACACATGGACAATTGCTGGCCAACTGCTCTGCACGAGCTATGGACTTTTCCTTTTGGAAGTTTGCTTCGGCTTGGAGTGTTGCCCAGTGTCCCAGTGTTGCCCAGTTGTCCAGTGTTGCCCAGTGCATGTCGACATGTTTTTAATTTCAGCGAGGTGCTTTTGAAGACAAGGAATGCGGCTGGAAACTGTTGATGATGGCTGGCGTTGTTGGCCTCAGCCGTGTTGGGCATGCTACATGCAAAGTCGGTGTGAGACTTCAACTAAACAGTTGGTGCAAGACCACCGCGGCAGGCTGTTTCGAACCCTTGCCATCCCTGGATTCCCACTGAATGAGTTTCCAGACCCCTCCATTCCTGCCCATGGCTTGGTCCTATGTTTGGGTTGGCCACGGCACCGCTGCTTCATGGTGTCACATGCTCAGTGCTTGAGAAGAAACAAATCGAGTCAAGTAGTGCGTTTCGATGACTGCCATGCACGCATGATTTGCCAGACCGCATGTGTTGCCTGACACATCGAGCGTCTCATTTTTGATAAGAAGAAGAAAAAAACACAACCACCCCTCCCGCATCCCCACCCACCCACCCCAACAACACCCCCCAAACAACCCCCCCCCCCCAAAACAACCCGCCCCCCCCCCAAAAAAAAAAAAAAACGAGCGTCATCTCCCCGGCACGGACCGGGCCCGACTTCCGCTGCGCTCCGCTCCCGGCAGGTGGCCGTGGTGACCGGGGCGTCCCGCGGCATCGGCGCGGCCATCGCCGAACGCTTGGCCAAGGCTCGCGGCCGAGCGCTTGGCTGGGGGGGAGTGGCGGATGGGGGGAGGGGCTAAAGGAGTGGGGGGGGATGTTGGGGGGTTGGTGGGGGGGAGGGGTTCTTAAAGTGGAAAGGGGAATTTGCGAAGGTGGAAAACCGCGTCACTTCCTGAGTTCCGGAACTCGGATTCTTTAGTCACGTGTTGGGTAGTTGAATCCCACTTTGGCGGCTTGGTGACTTCTTTGGACCATCAACTCGCAAAGTGAGGCAGGGCTAGGACTTGGTCCCCTTGGTTTAAAGAATTGGACTGCAACCCAAATTTCCTGGGCTGCTCAAAGGCACTCCGAAAGAATCCTAGGTTCAAGCAATTGGCTCTTTTGTGGTTTCGTATGGATTGCGGATTGACCATACCGCGAAATCAAAGGACTCCACGGTTCAAGTCCCCTAAGTGCCCAAAATGGCCACAGGGTAAGCAATGAACATCGCAGGTGGGGCTCATTGCCGCAATCGGATTGCAACCAGCTGGGAGCAAGCGATTAGTTTGACACGATATTTGACATGGGTACGTGGGCGAGCAGGGGCCCGATGGCCTGGGGGGAAGATGACGATGCTATATTTCAGACAAGGAATGATGTCCTGGAATGTTTGGGATGTTCCGCCAGCAAGCAAACAAGCAAGCAAGCACCCTTAACACCACCCGAACCCGACACAAAAGCGACCTAAACCCAAACCCAGACCAGAACAAAAGCTCCCATAAACGTGGCGGGAAAAAGGCCGTTTAAAAAAAAAAAAAAAAGTCAACGGGTCGGCCAGAGATCACGCCGAAACAGAGTGGCCAGCTGATCCGCTGGACCCTTTCTCTTCAGACTCTTGACTTTATGGCTATTTGCTCGGATCTTTGGACTAGACCACTTTTTGGCTGAAACAGGTCGGATTTCCCATACCCACACAAAAAATGAAAGCATTTTGCCGAGGGGTCGGCACCGCAGCGGTTCGCCGGTCGCAGGCTGGCGCCACCGTGGTGGGCACTGCCACTTCCGACTCGGGGGCAGAGGCCGAAAATCGCCGAGCACGTCGAAACTGGGCTGGAGGAAACCAAAGATGGAGAAGTTGGTTGGTTGGACTTTTTCCAAACCCCCTGTTGATCTCCAGCTTGCACCTGTGTTGAAGCGCTGTCTATTTTTTGTTTTAGTCGCTTGTATGACGCCCGGTTGCCAAATGTTCATCATAACTGCACAGGCAATTCTTCGGGTAAGTGCTTGCTGACTTGGCACTGGTTGGCCTGCTTCCGTTACATCCGCAAGTAGGTCATTGGAGAATAGGTTGGTGAACGCTTCTTCCTGCCGGTTGAATGGCCGCCCATATGTTTTTGTTGCCTTTGCATGTGCTTCTCTCAAGGCTGAGGACGCCCCTTTCGCTCGAGTCTTCAAAAACTGAAAAGAGGAACCACAGATCGAGCCTCAGCAGAGCCAAGGTCCGATTTGAGCCTTGGCGCCGCCTGCGCGTTTGTGTGGGTCAGTTTTTTTTTTTTGGGGACCCCCCCCAAAAAAATCAAAATGAAAGGAAAAAGAAACATGGCGGTTGTCCTCTTGGTGTTTCTTCAACACCACCAAAGAAGGTAGCCTCAAAAACACAAGACACCCATTTGCCTTGGCAAGGTTTGTGCCATATCGCAGGCGATCTCTTCCCGCTTCGACGACGACCTCAAGGGCGAGGCCGGGTGCAAGAGTTGTCGGATGCAGGTGAAAAAGTAGCGTTCGTGTTAGGTACGTGTCGCTAGTTCACGATTCGGTTGCTCCCCGGGGTGGTCCGCACTTGAACTTCCAGCAGACTTTGGCTGATTGCAGCACATACCCGTCACAAACCATTACCGCCTTGCGTCTTGCCTGGTAATTATCGTGCCGGCCCGCAAAGCTGGGCACTCACCAGCCACTGCAGTCAGAGGGTAGCTGTTGTCTTTTTTCACGAAGCATCAGAAGGATTCTGCAGATTGTTTCCTTCAACCAAGGTGCAGTGGTCTTCGCTCTATTTGCTCAAAGGTCCCTGCACTTGGCTCCGAGAAACCTAGTTCCAAGCTTCTCCGATGTTCGAATGTGGATGCCCCAGTCGGCTTTGCTCTCTGCTTCCACCGGTGCCCTTAGTCACTCTTCGAGTGCTGCCCAAAAAGAAATACGGAGGTGCGGGTGAGATACAGACCGACGCCTTCATGCAGATTCAAACGCAAAAGGAAGAGGGGTGGTGTCCATTCTTTGGTGGGGGCCAATATGCCCTTGAATTCTGAATAGATTCCGCCACATATTCTGACGCGCATCTCTGTATTTGAGCCGTGTGAGCGCAAGTGGGATGGTCCTTGCTGGGATGTTTCGGTGGGGATTTCCATTTAGAGACAAGATCATTTTTCGGGGCTATGGAGGCCGGTTAAAACCAAGCCAGATCTGGGTACTCTCCCACCAACTAAGGGAAATGGTCTTCCAGGACCCCCCACCCCCACCGCCCAAGTCCCCGAATCAGAGGGCATGAAGCTGGACGTCACGGACTCCGGCAATGTGGATGAGGTCGTCAAGGCACGTGGAGTCGGGGCGAGCTAGATGTCGCGGCTAAAACGAGCTTAAGCCACGTGGTAGAGGCTCCTTCACTTGAGGATTTCCTTGGTCAGCTTTTGGATGTTGATTGTTTTTTTGCACAAAGATACGTGCGATAGGTTGAGGACTGAGCAGTTCTCAGGGCTTCACTGGGCCGTGGGGGGCATCATTCCAATTTCACAGCAGCAGTCACTCGCGCTCATGCAAAATTGGCTACTGAACGGTATGAACAGCAAGCGACGCATGAAGCAAATGGGTGGTATCAGCGCCAATGGCAGCTCTTGTGACGCAGTCGCTATCGGCCAGGCCATCACAGCGAAGTATGGTGCTCCAGATATCCTGGTCAACAACGCGGGCATCACGAAGGACCATGAAACGGCTGTCCGCACGAGACGTGTGGTGTTCATTTGGTGGCTCATAGAAAGATGCGCGGCAGAGTCAGGAGGCAGCTGTTCTTCTTGGCATGCTGGATGATTGTGGCAAAAAGTTATACACGTGGTTTGGCGGCTTCTGTCAATCCTGTCGGGCGGTCAATTAAATTGCAAGTGAGCTTTTTGCATGGAGGCGGGCTTGTGGGCAGGACACTCTGATGATGCGCTTGCTGGCGGCATTGGCTTCAGCTTGTGTTCTGTTTATGGTCGGGGTGTGCCCCTTTTGCCCCCGTTAGCCACGCTTGAGGCTAAGCATCATTGGGGCAACGGTGTATGTATCCTTTTGCCTTGATGTTTGCAGAGAAATTTTGGAAGGCTAGATGTGACCTTGGAAACAATTGTGGCTGCACTTGTTGTTTGTCAGATCTTGATTTGTCTCACCAGAACGGGGATTAGCAATGTGTGATGGCTTCGCAGCGGCAACTGAGCACCCTTCAGGGCGGCCTCAGGAGTTGCATGCCTAGTGCAATCTGAGGCATGAAAGAAGCCCAGTGGCTGGATGCTCTGATCTCAGAGCATGGCAAGGTCAGAGCTTTTGGCAACGGAATTGTGGGATGCTACATCTGCGCATGCGCCCGTGAGGCACCTGTTGTCACGCCTGCCATGCCGCCCCTATCAAACGGCTCCATGAAAACCAGCTGCTGCTTGCCTTCCTTGCATGGCTGCTTGCTTGCTTGCTTTCTTGCTCGCTTGCTTGCTTTTCTCGCAGGGCTCTCTTGGAAGGCTTGGCTTGCTTGGAATGCTTGGCTTGCTTGCTGGCTGGCTGGTTGGCTGTCTGACTGTCTTGTTCGCTCGCTGGCTGGCTTGATCGCGTTTCCTATGTGTTTCCTTTGTGTTTGCTGTGTGCCTGGATGCTTGATTGGTTGGCTCGGCTTGCATTTGTCATGTGGGCGTGGTTTCAGGTCATCAACACAAACTTGAACTCAGTCTTCCGCATGACGAAGGCGGCAAGCAAGGCGTGGGACCAGAGAGAATTGGCTTTGCGAGCGGCTTACGGGATTCCATCGGGCACGCCTTAAGCCGGAGCTGCCCGAAAGGGGTGGAATTGGTTGGTCCAGAGCTTGCATGTGTGTGTGTATATGTGTGTATATGTGTGTATATGTGTGTATATGTGTGTGTGTATGTGTATGCGTGTATGTGTGTATGTGTCTGTGTATTGTGATCCAGGCATGGCAACTGGGGCTTAGCCCCCCCACGAGCGAGCACGAGGGGCTCCAAGCTGCAAGTCTTCAATCGTTGCGATGTCCAGGGCATGACCAAGAAGCGCTGGGGCCGAATCATCAGCATCTCGCGAGGAGCCCGGTCCGGCAGTAAAGCTGTTTGTCATGATTCGCGAATCACCCGAGCAGCACGCAAGCTTGTTCGCCAAAGGGCCACTGTGGACCCCGGATTCATCAACCCGTCATATGAATGGGCAGGGTGTTCCCTCAATAGTGATGACTCCCCACTAAAAGGAGACACACCCCATATCAATCAACCAGGGGTTTGTGAGTCTGTCATTGGAGGTAGAAGCTTCGGTGCTCAGAGCAGAGCTTCAGGTCCGTGGTGGGCTCCATGGGGAATGTGGGGCAGTCCAACTACGCCGCTGCCAAGGCAAGCTGCTTGCACTGAGCTTTCAGATGCGTGAAATTTGGGGAGGACAAGGGGCTCCAAGCTATCCAGGTCTTGAGCAACCAAGGATCAAATGAGACTTTGGGTCTTTGAGAAGCGCAGAATGGGAGCGATGATGCCATGAACCAGGTTTTTGCCCCTTGGGTGTGCCGGGATCCACACTTTTCAGAAAGGTTCCTATTTATGAGAGCCCACGCACCATCCCGCCTGCGCATTTTCCCAAACCTTTTCTGGAGCTACCTCCCAGAAATGTCCATTCACAACCAGCTGATTCCATTTTTGGGTACATCAAATGAGCCACAATCAAAACCTGGGTAGATGAAGGTTAGTAAGGGACGATCCCAACCAGAAACAGCTGCGGATATCCGCCTTCTTAATCCTGTACATGGTTCTGGGATTACGACCATTTAAGTACCGATCGATTTTGAGCAAGCGACTCAAATGTGAAGTTACCCACGAACCAGTCACCAGGCCCTCAGCATCCAAGGCTCGGTACTTCGGTAAAAACCGATCCTGGGCGTGGTGCAAAGTTGTTCGGAGCCAGGGTTGCCGCAGGTCTTGGTCTTTGTTTCCATTTTTTTCTAGAGGCCATGTTGGGTACCGATTTTGCCCCACGCCCATACATATTATACACACCCAGTTGCCCAGTGGCGTCCCCATCTTTCAGCCACTTGGCCATGTCCAGCGGAAGTTTTGTTTCTTCCTTCTTTCTTTTTTGTTTTCTTTGTTTTTCGTTTTTTTTTTTTTTCGTTCAATATATATATATATAGGTATATTTTTAAATGTATATATTTCCCGGAGGCGGGCATGGATGGCTGGACCCGTGCCATGGCCCGGGAGATCGGCAGCCGTGGGCCCGGGACCCAGGCCAGTCGCCGGCTTCAAAGGCGGTCGGTTGGGTCGGGTTGGGTTGATTTATGTGGTGATTTGGGTTTTGCTCTGAAAAGTGTGTGGGATCTGCGTTTGGGTATGTTTGGCATTTTTGGTCTTTGGCTTGGTTCTTGTTTTTGGTGTTTGGGTTGGCTGGCTTGGCTTTATTTTTGGTCATGCTGGTTGGATGACCTGCTAGCCAAGATCCGGGGGGGTTATTGACAGACCCGGGCTGTTGAAAGGCAATCCTTACTCTTTGGGTCATTAAAGGATTCTCTTTGTTTGTACCATTGGAATTATGGAAAATGGGATTGGCCAACACCCTATTTTGAACAGCCTATGTAAATCACTGAAGTGTTGGCACGCCTTTGGGCATGCATTTTGTGTGGCATCCGTTGCCTTAGAACCCAGGATCCATCACACCTGGCTGCGAGATTGGAATCCAAGTGAGCATCAATCGGGACACCCATCCATTAATCAGCCAAAGAGCAATTAGATCGGATATCTCATGTTGTTGAAGGGTTCATGTGGGCCGGCCCGGTTGGATGTTTGTGCAATACCAAAAGGATGGCTCGATTTTTGTTGAGACGCAGTCGGTCGGTTGCAGGGCGCAGTGCTCCCCCCAGGCCACATTGACTGGCTGAAGCAACCTTGTCAGAGAATATGGGATCTTCTTGAATCGCAGTTGATAAACTACTTGAAGAACCCAAGCTACTTGATTAACGTCTTAAAAAGAAAAAATGGCAAGTTGGCAAGACTGGATGCCGCAAACATGGGAAGTTTGGCGGCGACCATGTTCACGGCCCAGTGACGTCGTGGACACATTCGCAAGATTCCTTTGATCAACTGTTTGGATGGCATCATTTTGTCAATGTGTTTGGTTCCGTCCCAATTCATTTGGTTGGTGGTTGTTGCTTTGTAGTTTGTTTGTTGCTGTAATGTTGCTGCGTAATGTGAATAGTCTCATTTGCTTGCGTACTTGAACATTTCTATATGTGCATGTGCAGTCTTGTGTCCCTGGAGGTTCTTATTCATTCATAGTGTGTGTGTGTGTGCAATTGCCTTGGCATATGCTGAAGCGAAACAACACATAACCCCAGCGACAAGCACTGTACATTGAACACGTAAAATTAAAACGAATGTCAACAGGGAGGCTATATTTGGGCCCTCCCAGAAATGAAGCAAGGGATGAGACAGAGCAGCACAAACATACATGAACTAATGGAGAGGCAGAAATACAAACGACACACTCTCGCACGTTAGGTTCGCTTGAGCGGTTCTTTTGCGTGTTGGGCTGATTTGCCATGCGACACACTGGCAGTTGTTACAGACCCTCCTGTCCGTGAACATGGAACCCACCAGAAGGTCCCTCGCAAAGGAACATAGTCTTCCAAGACCCCGCAACGTCAGGTTCCATGTGAATGTACAGGGGTATCAATGCGTTGATGCTTAGCACGTTCGATGTTTGACCGCTTCCTCGATTGTTCGTCGCATGAGACAGAATGAAGTCTGGCACAGGCTTCCTGTTCTCAAAAACAGCCAAGGCCACCAAAATCCCGACAACAACGTGTCTAGAGAAATCAAATAAGCAGCCAAACCTCCGGACAAAAAGTGGACCGCCTCTTTTTGCTTGAGGTTGGTTGTTGCATAATTTCTATGCACTTTGCGCCCAGCGCCTTGTGCGTTTTGAGGATCACGGTAAACTCCGTTGCCCCTGGCTTCATCGACACGGCGCGGGTCCGTTCAGCATTCGGAGCCTTCGCACCCCAACACTGAGAGGCACCATTCATTCAAGTTTCCAGCCATCGGGACGTGGCAGGGGAGGTTTCCCCACGCAAAAATTGCCAACCCAAAAGCAGGTTCCCTGTTTCTTCCAGAGTCACTGACTGGGACGGGCGAGGAGTTGTCAAGATTCGTCAACCTGGATGATGGTTCAGAACAAATCACCAACCGATAGACCGAGCTTACCTTTTTGTTTGGCCTTTTGCTTGGGCGTCCCATTTGAAATGTCTACAGTGAGGCCTCCTCAATGGATGTGGACCCTTCTACCTATGAGTGTGCTGCCCCTGCTTGTTCCAATTGTTCAGTAGCCTGGCAGCTGCGTTTCTGCAAGGGTGCTTGCACCTTTTATTCAGCTTTTGATATTTGGAAAGAAACCTATGCAAACAAGCCGCCACAGCCATCAGCATGTGGTGTGATTTGTGTGCTCCGTGTGGAGAGAATTTCAAGTCCCAAACAAAAAGAGTGTTTGTTGGACGTCGTGCGAATCAAGCCTTTCCAGAGACCGGCTTCAGTGGGGGCATGCTTGTCATGGGCTGGTGAGACACCTGGCAAGATTCGCTTGGTCCATGGGAAGGGTGAGCAATTCTCTCATGGGAGCCTCCAAGCTTCCTAGGGGAATCAGGGCAAGTCTGGTTGGAGACGTGTGAAGTGTGCTCCAATTTCACTGCTGAACATTTAGGCATCCAAGGCTATGAGGCTCTCTTTTCCCGAGTTCTTGGACTTTAGCCACTATTGGGGTTTGGATCAAAGTTTCGTTACTTTTGGGGGCCGTCAACTCAGGAAGTGAGGACGTTTGCCAAATAATGCCCCATTCGAGAGCAGAAGCCACTGGTTCAGGACATGACTGCGGACTTGCCTGAAGAGTGGAAGGCCGCTCGCAACGGTGAAGCGCAAAGGGACTGAAGCGAGTGATTCGTTCAGACGGACGGCGAGTAAGCTATGCCACTTGTAACAATGGTAGGATGTTGGGATCCAGTCTAGCTAAAATGAGTCTCCGACTTGCAAGAAAGGTAGGAGAAGGAAACTCGTGGGATTGAGCAGAGTGTTGAAAAAGTGAATCGCTTTGCGCACGAAATCCCCTGGCCCTGGCTCTTTACTCGAGAAGGAAAGGCTAAAGAAGGTCACCATGGGAGTTTTTGTCCGACAATATTGACAACATTCAAAGACAGCCACCCCAACAAATGTTTACGGGGGAAGGTGCAGGGTAACGAGCGGAGAATAGCAGAGAGTGTTTTGAGGGCAGGGAGACAGGACCAACCATAGGGCTCTGGACAAAGCTAAGTTTAATCCAATACTAAGACGAAACAAAAGACTACTTGAAGGGAGCCTTTTCCGACTCCCAAGTCGTCTAAGGTGTTCTTCTCTATTGACCCATGAAAACTTGGTTTGAGAGGCCCGAACTAATCACCAGCAAAATTCAAGCAACAACACTTCACCAAGGATTTTGACCAACCAATTGAAAAGCATCCAGAGTGCCCACAGATTGAAGTGAAGCACCAAGACAACTGGCCGATTTGAAGTCAAGCACTAAGACAACTGGCCCGGTTTGGGTTTCTCACGCTATGCAGCTTTTCCTCGAAGCCGCCCGGTTGCGTTGAAGTCAGCATGGGAATATAAGCAACAAACAAAAGCAACGAACAAAACCCAAACTGACGATTCCTCAAGGCCTTATTATGTCAAATTCCGGAACGAGTTTGGTCAAGTCGACCCCGGATAAATCAACCTAGGTGTGTGTCTTTTGTGGGGGACCCCCCAAAAAAGGTGGTTTTCCTTTTGGTGTTCCTTTAAAACCACCAACAAAGGGGTACCCTCAAAAAAAGACAAACCCATCTGCTGGATGTTTGTGCCGAGTTTTTCTGAATGGCAATTGCCATGAGAAGCTCTCCCCAAAGTTCAGCCACCTGGCGTCCCAGGCCAAGCTGTTGGAGCAGGTGCCGGCCGGGGGCTTTGGCCAAATATCCAGCTCAGGGAGCTCAAGATGGATCTGGGACTTGATCATCATTCCCTACCATTTATTCACTTGCCCAAAGCGAATCGAGCTTTGACCTTTGGGTTTCCCTGGTTTGGTCCATTTGCAGCAAAGCTGCCAAAGGTTAACCTTTTATTTCTGGGTCCTTTGGGTAAGTGAGTTTAGTGGGAAAAATCCGTTTGTTTTAGTGTTTGTTGGACTGTTTTATGACTGTGGTGGATTTTCCCACTTGGCCATCCCATGTAAGCATGGGCCTTTTGATCAACTCCCATCGAGTTTCTCGGAATACGTCAAAGGCAACGAGTTTCCCATGACCAACTGGAAGGTCTCACCATGTTTAGAAACACCCAGGTTTGACTCCAAAATCGGGAAAAGGACCTTGTTTTGGTGGGAGCCTTTGAGCTCCCTTGGACCACCTAAACCTGGTCCCTTGTTTCAAGCGAGTGGATGCCGTGTTTTCCTTTCTGAAGCAGGGTGTTCTCGCTGAGCAATGAAGGCACTGTCAAAATCCAGGTCCGTCAACCAAAGATCGCGAAGAGAAACTGAGGGGCGGTGCATGGCACCAATGCAGAAAATGCAGGATGGAGCGATTCTCCCACCTACTTGACACCAGCAAGAACCGATTGTTGGAGCGCCGGCTGGCAGACTCAAAGGCAGACCCTGATTTCTGGCCATGCATCCAGAGCTCGCCACCGGGTCCACTGAGCTTTCCTCTAGCAAGCCGAGGTCCGACAGCAGGATTGGCAGCACCAAAGCAAAACCTGAGATGCGCATTTGAAAAAGGAAGAAGCCACAATCAATCAAAACTCAATTGGGCAGATTGAGGTTAGTAAGGGGCAATCCCAACCATAAACAGCTGCGACCTCCTGCTTGGCCATTTCGATCTCAGCGCCCGCCCGGCCAAGGCCAAGCGCTTGGGCGACCCCGGTGAAATCGCGGATGCGGCGGGGGTACCAAGGGGCCGAACTCCCGGCGGTCGGTGCGGCGTATGCGTAGAGGCTATGGCAACCTCACGTGTGTTTGCAACCTCAAGTTCTTTGCTTGGTCAATTGCAGGCTGATGGATTATGATTGTTCGCTCATGTTACTCATAGACATGTAGATATGTATGTATACACTATCCCCCTAATCATGCCCAGACCACCCGACCTTTCCTTCTAAAAACCAAACAGTAGAACCAGAGACCACACAATTGTGCTTGGAGTTACTTTATTATTGGCCTCGGGATTATTTTATGTATTGCGTCTCAAAGGGAAACGACCTCCAGAAAGTCCCAAAAGCATGCAAATGCAAGGGTATTTACTTGTTTTACTTGAGATTTAAAGAGCATTTTGTTGCACGTGTTTGCTCGGAGGCTCCCCTCAAGGATGCTTCTCATAGAGGGGTTGCCTTTGCAACCCAGGGAAAGGAATTGGGTGTGTGTGTGTGTGTGCAACCGCTCACAACATGGTTGTGGAAAAGTGGATTTGGGCGAACTTTCTGGAATAGCAAGGCAATGCCCTTATGCCCTTAAAGTGAATGAATTTGTCATAGGGATAGCCCACACTGGCGGAGTCTTATGCCTTGCATCATGTCTGGTGGTCTGGGTTGCTTTGGGGGTTCTTGTGGTTGTCAAGAAGGCGGACTCGACCCTTGCCATTTGCTCTTCGCAAGCGGCTTAGTTGCCCAACGCTAAACCCTGTGACCTTTTTCGTGTTGAGTCTCGCATCTCTTGTGTCCATCTGACAAGTGAGGCAGTGCAAACTCACCTGTGAGGCGCTTGGAGCTTAGGTCCTTTTCCTGGCATCTCCATCTGCAGGCTATGTGGGAGCCTCAAGTGGAGTTCTTGGACCTATCCCCATCTCAGGTCCAATAGCGCTTCCCCATCTTCCTGTTTTGGTCGGCCTTTCCCACAAAAAAGGGCCAGAACAAGATTCTGCCCAAAAGGTAAGCAAACCAGATTCTCCATCAACCTATCATTGTGCCTCTTGTTGGAGGCAACCCCCTTTCATTGGCAATCACGGGAAAACTCAGTACGGGATCCACTTCCGATTTCAAGAGCCCCCCCCCGCCAATTATGCCTTTCCGCCGAGATCACCGGTCACACCTTGCACGTGAACGGCGGCATGTACATGGCATGAGCCCCGCAGCTCCAAGCGAATCGCAGGTGACAGCAAAGTATACCCTGTCACGCATTCAGCGTGCCTTGTCGCCTTCCGACACATCAAAAGTGGAAATTTCGCATAGGAAAAGGCACAGCTGACAGGTGCGTAGATTTACATATTATAAAGCTCAGAATTCGCACTCGGCCAAGTTGCGCGTGCACGGATTTTACTAGGGTCGGGCCGCAAGCGGGAAAGGTGGCCGCATACGCTGTGACCCGGTCAAAGTGGAGAGCTCCGCTTTTTTTTTCCCGGTGAATTCTTCAATTGCTGCATGTTATTGGCGCAAGTGTTGAAAAGATGCAGAGGATTGAAGATTGGGAAAGTGTTGTGCAAATTGAAGCATTGGGGAAACATGGCCCCAATTCCTCTTGCAGCTGGTACGATATCAACATTTGCAGTCTCATCCGTCAAGGGTTTCGCCTACGATGAAGATCCTGTCGAGGGGTTCTTGCTTCGGGTCGGTAGCAGGACACATTGGAGTGATAAATGTGCACATGTGAATCCTTGTTGCCCCACTTTTTGTATGTGGGACTGGTGTTGGTTTCGTGCTTTGGAGGAAACGCGTAGGAAACTAGTCATTCAGAGGTAACACTGAAAATGAAGCCCACAAGAACAAACCATGCGTTCAAGCGCAGCTGGAAAATCGAATGCAAGTACCAGCATTGCAACCTTGGGGTGCAAACGACTGAAGACCCAGTTCCATCCTGGCACTCCCTTATGCCAGGCCGGGAATGATTGAGGATTCAAATCTTCACCTGTGTTCAAAAGGCCGAAAACCTGGTTTGCTTACGTGGGTATGCGTGTTGTTTCTATGTTTGTGTCAGTTGCAAGTCGGTCAAAACGAGGAATGACATGCAGCTGAAAAAAAATGCAGCGAAGACATTTGCTCTGGACCTGCGTCCTTCAACCGGGCACTCGGACCCTAGGGATGCTTTTTTCCAGGGTGCCCAAAAGGGGTGGTTTAAATTCGCACCCCAAATGGACACCACTCGTTTTACACGGGGGGTGGTTTTCTTTCGGGGGTCCCCCATTTTGAGATGCATGTCCTCAAGCAGTGCCACAAGCGCGGACTCGGAAAGTCTTGTGTGCTTACATCCGAAGTGGGCAATCAGAGACCTGTAACTTTTGCAAACCCGTGTCACGTGTCAGGAAAAATGTGGTTATAATATTGAGGCTCTATGATTGGATGCCTGTCAACAAACAACCAAGACACTGGAAAGGTTACCATCCGAACTTGTGTGGCACAAAAGGCGACCAAACTGGGCCTTTTTTTTAATGCTCGTATCCTCGTGATTCACACGCCCATTTTCCCTTTCATCCAGGTGAGGATGTGTCACATTGCGAGTCACCAGGGGTCCCAGTGGCTTTTCAGAAGGGCACAGGTCGAATTTTCGCGAGATTTATGCTGTGCCGGCCGAGTGGTCTAGCCTATCGGGGCAAGAAAAATGGAGCGGGAGTTGGAGAGAGAGAGAGAGAGAGAGGAAGAAGAAAAACAAACGAGAGAAAGAAAGCAAGAGAGAAAGAGAGAAAGAGAGCAAGAGAGCAAGAGAGAAAGATAGAAAGAGAGAGAGAGAGAGACAGAGAGCCAGCTTAGAGCTTAGAGTTTAGAGCGTAAGAATGTTCTGGGAATGTCAGAACTGGCGACCTCTTTTCAACTAGCCTGGAGTCCGGAGTCATAGCGAGTGTAAGCCTTGTGCTGTGGCCTGCAAGGGGTAAAGCACGGTCCATCGTAATTCCCCAAAGGGTGAATCATTGTATTCTGGAGGGGGGTCCAATATTCTTGGCTGCGCGTGGAGGGTTTCCAAGAAGTTCCTGAGTTTTTCCTGAAGGTTTCCTTTGAAACTTTGGGTTTCTCCAGCCGACCCATGCCACGGACCAAATACAAAGCCAGACCCGCTGACCCTCTCGTTGGGCACCTTTCGTCTCCAACCAACGAAACATTTTCTCATCCGATTCCCTAACGCTGCCTTGCAACAAGGCTCAGCCGTGTGGGCAGAGAAATCGTTGCTCCCCTCCCCCGGTCGTGCAAGTTTCTCTGGAAGGCATTGCAGATACAGATGGTGTTACTTCTTTGCTTGTGACTTGCCAACTGGTATTGCGACGGTTCTTGTTGCAGCAAGGTGGGTTCGTTGGTTTTTGCGGTGTTTCGTCGCAGTCTCCTTAAACCGCCTTCCCTTCGAGACAAAGGGTGCCCATTGGCTCGCCAGGACTTGCGCGGGGAATACCAGCGGCAAGGGCTGCCTGGCTCGCCCAAGGCGCCAACCGGAAATGAGCTCAGCCATGAAGGTCCCTTGGGGTTTCGTATGTTTGGTTGGTGAAGAAAAGTAATTAGCCCAGAGTTGTGTGTGTGTTTCTCCACAGCAGAACCTCCCCCATTTTGGGCCCCCTTTGCTTGGCCCCTTGGGTTTGGACAAGGCCTTTCTCCAGAGCTCACAGAAGCATAAGGGTTTCCCAGAAAAATCTGCCGACCTTGTGCCTGCAGTCCTTTTGGTGTCCTTGGTGTCTGTCAAAAGAAATTCCAACTGCCGAGATGAGCTACGAATTCAGTGCGCACACCGCACAGGTGCTGGAGATGTTGCCGCGGCTGAGGCAGGATCGGAGCCAAGCTGCCAAGTAGGCCTGTAGAGTAACTGGTTTGCAAAGTCAAAAAAATAAGTTTGGGGCTCGCCTTGTATCAGCATGTAGTCCAGGTGATTTCACTTTGCCTCAGACCCTCGACATGTGCGTTACTTTTTGTGAGGATCAGCGCCACATTGCACCCGTTGGTGTCACCATTGTTGGATCGGTCCTTTGACGTGACAAGGCTTAGCATAGTCAGCCCACGTGCGCGATGTTGCAAGTGTATGCTTGTCTTGGCAATGGAATGAAGGAAGTTCGGTAAATGTGAAAACTCTGCCACATTATGCACGCTAGGCAGCTCCGGCTTTGGTCCGCGCTGCCCTTGGCAGAGCTCCAGAGGGAGTGCCTTGGCAGTAGCCTTGGGTGTCCCCTTGGGCATCGACATGTGCAAAGAAGGCGTACCCTTCTGGGCAAATCATGTGGAGAGAACACCGGATCGAGTTCAGAGCGGTTTTAGATAAATCTGCCCTTCGCAGCATGTGTTTCTCCGACCTTCCCGCCCATTCCGCGTTGGTGCGCTGAGAGCCCAGAAGCGTTTTGACCCATCCCGAGTCCGTGGATGGGCGGTGCCCCAAGAAAACAATGCCATTCCCCGAGGCTCAATCGCGAAGAAATCAACTCTCCGCGAGCTGTCGGCTTCCATTTGGCTTCCATGTTTAACAGCAAAAGAGAAGGTCGCCCTCCTCAAAGTTTCATGCACAGAGTTGTCACTGACACGCATTTTTAGATTGAGCCATGTGAGATGCAATGCCGATACCAAGCTTCTTCAATCCAAATATGGTAAAGCATCGCGGAGTAGTCCCTGGCATGCTAGTATGTGCCGCTGCGGGGCGGTTGCTTCGCTTGCGAACCCGGGAAACTGTGTCCGTGAACTGGGTGCTTTCCCGTTTGTTCGAACCACCCTCAGCAGTGGCAGGTGAACCAAGAACGTCCAAACACAGAAACTGTGACTGGCAGCATGCAGGATTCCCAAATTTTGCTCTCCTTTGTTTCAGTGGGCGGATTTCGGTTTTTCCAGGCCCAATCCATGTTTTGTTGACCTCCATGCCTGTTGCTTTCGGGACCCAGCGAGGCAGTCCGTCGAATGTGAGGTGCCGCCAGCTGGGCGTGCAGAGCGACAGCCGAGAGCAGGCTGGGTGTCTTACGTGGAATTGGCAACTCTCGTTTGTATTGGTTCCCAGTTGCCCAGTGGGTTGCCTCCTTTTTTTTAAATATTTTTTGGGGTAAAGGTTCCCCTTACTCAACCAAAAAAGCATGCCCTTTGTTTCCCATGGCCACAGGGCATCTGAGGTTTGGAGGGAGCCCTTGACCTTCACGGGCGAAGGCTTTCTTTGTTTTTGGAGTCACCTCTGTTTTGAGCGGACTCTGCGGGAGTTGTGTAGCTTGTTCTGAGTACTCTCGTTCAGCAATTCAATGGAAACTTCCGTCCATTTGTCTTACGAGTCGCCGCAGGAGTTGGACCCCGAGGGATCACTTTCGCCCACCTGTTGGAGGAGTCAAGCTAGGGGACGGTACAATGCTGGTGTTCAAAGTATTTGGACCTCAGCTGGGTGATGTCGTTTGGCTTCCTCTTAAAACCCTCCCAAAAGGGAACCCTATCTTGAGAAGCACCCACAAAGCCAGCCCACTTTAATGGGACCATGGCGAGGAATCTCACGGACTATGGTGAAGTGTCGCTCAAATATGTTTGTCGCGGAATCCCCAGCAAACATGTTACTAGGGTATCTCCTTTAGCACTGTGCTCGCCAAAACTTTGAGTCGCATTTGCATAGCATGTTGTTCCTTTTGTCTCCTTGGGCAATGACAGGCGGGAGGAAGGTTGAAAAGCTATGCGTGGGTTTGTTCCAAGGATCCAATCTGGCGCATTGCTTCTGTGCTTCCACCGCCAGCTCCAAAATTGAGACCTCACAAGTTAGGGAGCTCAAATTGAAACAAATCGACTCAAGACCATAGTTTGCCTGAATGACTGGAAAGGGACGTAAAGGCAGCGATCTTCGCGAAAACCTCACAAGGCCAGAAACGGCTTGATTCATACCATCAATGTCAAGACCTCTTTTTTTTTCCGAAGGATCCCTTCTTTCAAGGTGTTGCATGATTGCATGTCACCCAGGTTGATTTGATCTTCTTTGTTTGGAGTCAAGGATGCATATGTATATATATATATATATGCTACCGCTACTCCTGCGACGACGGCGACAACGACAACGACAACAACAACAACAACAACAACAACAACAACAACAACAACAACAACAACAACAACAACAACACACAGCAACAACACAGCAACAACAACAACAACAACAGCAACACACACACAGCAACAGCAACAGCAACAGCAACAGCAACAGCAACAGCAACAAGACAACAACAACAACAACAACAACAACAACAACAACAACAACAACAACAACAACAACAACAACAACAACAACAACAACAACAACAACAACAACAACAACAACAACAACAACAACAACAACAACAACAACAACAACAACAACAACAACAACAACAACAACAACAACAACAATTACAACAATTACAACAATTACAACAACCACAACAATTACAACAATTACAACAACCACAACAACCACAACAACCACAACCACAACCACAACAACCACAACAACCACAACAACCACAACAACCACAAAACCACGACAACCACCACAACCACCACAACCGCCACAACCGCCACAACCACCACAACCACAACCACAACCACAACCACAACCACAACCACAACCACAACCACAACCACAACCACCACGACCACGACCACGACCACGACCACGACGACAACAACAACAACAACAACAACAACAACAACCTGCTGCTGCTGCTGCTGCTGTTGCTGCTACTGCTGCTGCTGCTACTACTACTACTTCTACTGCCTTTTTTTTAGGGGACCCCCTACATGGTGGTTCTCCGTTTGGTTTCCCCTTAAACCCAACCAAAAAGGGGTCCCCAGAAGAGCACAAGCCCACATCAAGTAAATGTTTTAAAACTCTTCTATGCAATTGTGTATATTGTCTTGGTCCTGCGCACGGCTTAGGGGCTTAGGAGATTTACCGTTACATGGCTCACGGATTCGAACGGAAGACCAAGGGTTCGTTTGAACATGCATGGAACAGCCAAAGCCATGCGTTGCCGGAGCTGTTTCTTTCCGAATGTCCTCTCAACATATGCCCACGCAAGATGACGTGAGAAGTTCCTTTTGGCTTTGTGAGTTTGTTAGAGGCTTCCCAAGATACTCTTTCTCGAAAGCTCTTGGCAAGGCCTTGCGGGGCCTCATCGCAGCCACCTGGCCTGGGGACAACAGGGAAGCTTCAGAGCTCGGTGCCTGGGTCGACGAACAGATCAGTTTGGACATGTGGCTTGATTTTAGCCGAGCTTCAAAATGTTTAGCGGGATGGAGGTTGGCCAGACTTTGCGAGGTGTTGGAGGTGTTGTGGCGGAAAAACTCGCCCCTGACCCATCGGAAGCGACGCTTGCGCGGTTGGTTCTGTTTGTCAGCACAGGCCAGACTTCTGGAAATCGAAGGAGGGCAAGGCCGGACTGCGCACTGCTCCAGCGATGGTTTTGTAAAGGGGTCAGAGTTGGTTTGAACGTGTTGAGCAGGCTAATGCGAGCCCAAGTGGTGCATTTTCTCATATTTTCTTTAGATTGAGTTTGATCGTTGTACTTCCATGGTACAACTTGCCAGGCAGCTGCCGGCGTTAAACCCCCATCGCCTGCGCTCTGAGCTCAGGGGGAACCAGTGAATCTGTCCGTGTTGCTTTGTGTCAAGAGAAAGCCCAACAAAGGAATTTCCTGCACTGGGTGCCAACTAGCATGCCAAAAGGGGGTGGGTACTGTAGTTGGTGAACTTTATCCCCCTCCCAAGTTCCCAGTTTGGATCGGTGCAAATGAACCCCCATGGCAATCAAAAGTTTGTGGGTGAGTGTTAGGAGTGTGAAGGGTTCGCCCTTCACTGAATGTAATCGATTCGTCGAAGAGTCTGCGGAGAAGTTCTTTCAGTTAGATGCTGATGCCGTTTAAATGGATACCAAAAGGTGGTACTGTGGAAGCCCTAAATATTGCAAGTATCACCGCATAAAATGTTGACACCACTTCTATGGCATCGCCCGCTGCGTGCGGACCCCGCACCCCCAGGTACAATGTTGAAGCCAAGCGCGTAGCCCCTCTTCCGAGGCCCAATATATTGCAAGTTCAACATTGAATCACGGGAGGGGGGGCCGCAGATGTCATGTTGCTGTGCTTCTTGTTGTGACAGGTGCCATTATTTCTTTGCTCCGCACTTGCAATATTTCGGGCTTCAACCGTAGCTTAAATATTGGATCCAATAATACAACCAAAAGGTGGTAGTTTATCTGGTTTATACCATGGGAGCCAAGCCACAAACTCTTCGTTGATTTTTGTCGGGAGGGCATCCCATTTCGGACGGGATCCTTGGTTTGGGGAACCACCCCATGTTTCGTCTAGGGCGAGTCGGGCGGTTGCTCTCTCCGGTGGGTCTACGGAGCTTGTGTGTAAAAGGAACGCGCTCAAATTCTATGCCAGTGATGGGAGCAAAGCGTTTCGTTTCAGGAACAACTTGCAGCCAACTCGATCGCAAAACGCTGGCCTTGAAGGCCACTCCTTGTGGCTTGATTTCAAGAATCTA
The DNA here is from genome assembly GCA_963377175.1 of Effrenium voratum. NCBI lineage: Eukaryota > Dinophyceae > Suessiales > Symbiodiniaceae > Effrenium > Effrenium voratum. The sequence continues at coordinate 295,101 of CAUJNA010003514.1, read as the reverse complement.
CATCCTGTTTTGCCCCACGTGGTTTGGAGAGCCAGTGATGTTTCAAATTGATCTCTGCGGAGATGACAGCCGTTGCTCACTAAGTAACCACAAAGAAGCAGGCAAGCAACCATCCAACAAACCAACTCAACCAACAAACAAAAACTAGACGATGGGTGGCCCGGAAGCAGAGAAAGACACATGGATTGCGACCAAAGCCGTTGCTCACAACTACAGAGATGTAGTTTTGAGTGACGTGAATTGGTCCGCTGCGCATCCAAACTCTGACACCATACATGCAGAGTGTTAGCTGACGTCTTGTTCTTTGTTTCGGTCCGTGTGCAAACAAGTACACTGACCGTTCCGAGCTCACGGCGTCCAGCTGCCTCAATCGGCTGCAGGCAAGCGAGCAACACAAACTAACACACGTGCGTGTGTTAGCTGGCCAATATGCTCCGACTGTCAGGTGTTACTCGGCTTCACTTGCTTTCGGAAAAGCAAGCAATCAAGCAATTAAGCACACAGGCAAGCCTAACGGAGCATGGCCTTCGTGGAGCCGTCATGGAGCCTTCGTGGAGTCTTCGTGGAGCCTTCGTGGAGCCTGTGCTGCCCGTGATGCCCGCTGCCTGTGCTGCCGGTGGTGGCCGTGGTGCCCGTGGTCCTTAAGCCCAACAGGCAATCTTTTTGGCCAACTGGTTGACGAGTCTTTGGAAGTTGACGCACGCGTGTTCCCGGCATCGCCTCAATTCTTCCTTGTCCTCGGCCCGCAACGCACTGAGCAAGCTGCGTGCCGAAACTGAAACTTGCACAGTGCGACTTGCAAAGAGCGACTTGCGCAGGGCAACTTGCACACCGCAACCTCTACACAGAGCAGAACAAACTCAACAGAGCAGCTTGCAGAGAGCAACGCGCACAGAGTGTTCTGCTGGGCATGGCTTTCGTGCCCGCGCATAAAACATCCTAACGAGAACGACACCTTCCAAGCAAAGGGCTCGCCACTGCCGAGGCTGCAGCGAATGGCGGGGCATTTCCGCACGTGTGGGGCCCAGTCGTCAGACTTCACAAGCTATAGCTCCGACGTGTTTTGAGAGTTCCAGGAAACAACTGCTGGGTGAATCCTCAGGCATCTCTTTGGGCTAGGCTGATCAGTTCAAATTGTGGGAGGCAAGCCGAAGCCGCAGCAATTCCTTAGGTTCTGATAAGCCGCTGATACATGGCTAGATGCAATTGGGTTGATTTTTTTGGGGGGGACCATGTGGTGGACATCATGTTCATGGCTGCTATGTCCATCAGCCATGTCGAGGGTGTTGTTCCATATCAAAACCCATTCCCAAATCGACGCGGGATTGACATTGGCGCACGCAGCAAGAGGAGCAGGCATTAAAGCTGACACGAAACGTGAGAACTGGGGTAGCATTCATGGGTTTGACGGCATGAACACTTGCTCCAAGTTTCGCAGCGTTTGTGGCATTTTGGGGCAGCCCGCTTTGGACCTCTGAAGTCCAGATCTTGGCTGCATAGGCAGCGTACGGGCTAGTGTTTGAAGAGGCGAGGTGCCAGTTTGTGCTGAACGCAGCTGAAAGATCGTTGGCATTGGTTTTTGTTTTGCTACACCCAGGCTCCAAATCCTTGGTCCTCTCCTGTTCTCTGAGGTTGGGGCTGTCAGCCGCAGCCAGCAACGAGGATCTTAAGCGCCAGAGCCACGGCTAGTGTATGTAAAACCCTTTTACCTGATATCAGCAGACAAATCCGAGAGGAGTCGTTCTTCTGAGTTTTCAGGAAATCTTTGCGTGTTGCGTGGTTGTCAACCTGCCTCTGAGCTTGCTCGGCTCATGTTCGGCCAAGATGGAAAAAATCAATCGTTGGGAACCCTGGTCTTTAGTTTCAGTTGCACCACGCTTGGTTGGCAGCCAAGCTGTTTGTGACCTGAGGCGCATATCGCAAGCTTGTCCTGCAGCGAACTCAGTGCTTGTCAAGTTGCTTCAGTTGCTGCAGGTGGAAACGAGCTGAATCAGAGAGGAAATTGTGAAAGGAACTTCACTAGCCTCTCCAGTTGAGCACAAGGCCAACACAACACGCGTGGCAAACTTGAATCAAGCGTTCTCCGACCAGTTCTTGGGGCTGTGGGGCTGGCAGCACATCGTGCTCCAGTGACTCCAATTGGTGTTCGAACGTTTATTCAATAAAGGGCTGAATAATTACAAATTGAAGCATTGTTTGAAAGTAATTTGGGGGCCCTGGTTTGGATCATGTACCCACATCCGCTAAGTATTTTGGGCCTACCAGCGCCATCCCTTTGTGTCCAAAAGGAGAGCAGCGTCCATGGCTAGGCAGCACCACCCTGACAAGAACCAGGGCGCCAGCCAAGAGGCAGCAGCTGAGAAGTTCCGGGAAGTCTCCGAGGCGGGTTTTTTCCTCAGGGCCCCAGGTGTTGTTTGGTTGATTTGGTGTAAAAATAGAGGGCCCTGGTTTACCTGGTGGTTAGTTGGGTGAGTTGCCTTTACAAATGCTTGTGCTTGGGGGATATCTTCCATTGTTTCAAGGCTTTTCCACAGACAAGGGGGAAGCCACATCCTGAAGTCTTCTGAGTTGTTCCCCGGATTCAGTTTCCCCAGTGGATCCGCCCTTGAACTTGTGAATGTGAAGGAACTGGGAACAAATGCGCAAATTGGGTACATGCTGACATCATAGGATAGATCAAATAGCAGATAAAACAACAGATTGCATCGAGAAGCAAATCACGAGATACATGAATCAAATACACCTTGCAAACTCAGCATTATTGTACTATGTTCGATGGTGTTCGTTCAATGGGCACATGTAAGATGCATCCCAACTCTACTGTGTGCTAAGAATCCAATGAAGCCGTTCCAAGCAGGTAGTGCTCACTTTGCGAGGCCTACGAAGCGCTCGCCGAGCCCTGGCCCCAAGGGACTTTCGTCTCGAAGAGCTTCTGCGTATGTTTGGGCATGTGTTTAAAGAGGGGGACCCAACAAATGATCCGAAATGGTGATGTTCCTTGTGGTTTTTCCTCGAAACCAACCCAAGTACCCTCCAAAAACACCACACGCCTTTCAGGACGAGCTCACCTGAGCGCGATCAAGACCCATGTATCAAGGTTAAAGATAGTCCCAGCCATTAAAAGGTGATTCCTTTGACATCATGTCAGGGTAGACCCCTTCAGTACCAGGTTTTGATTATGAGTGACCTGGGGCGAAAACAAGCTTCAAATGAGGATCTCTCATTTCAGATGTTGCAATTACCCACTTGCATTTGCGCCCTTGGCCACACTTGCGGTATTTGAAGGGGCCTTTTTGTTGAAGAAATAACTTGTTGGGCATGCCACGCATCAAATGTTCAAGCTCAAAGTTTGCCCGGGTGTGAAACCCATGCATGTGGCCACACACAGACACCCAACCCTTTGAGTCAAATTTGCTTTCGCATTTTGCCCGGGATCAGGTTTATGAGATCGGGAGTGAGTTGCAAGCCGTGATGCTGGAAATCCAGAAGTGGTAAGTGCATTATTGTCAAAAGGATTAAATCCTTTGCTAGAAAAATGGGTCTTGGCAATACTAAAGCAATGCTAGAATGAGTACTGGGAATCTATTACATACTATGCAGAATTAGTATTTCTAGAGTTAATATTTGGAATCTGAGAGTTGGCCTTGGCAATAGCAAAGTAGAATTGGCAATTATCATGCGTTTTAATTTACACGAAACAAATATACAAACATATATTAGATTGTAATTCTCTAAAAATATGATAATGATCGGATATATTATGTAGAATAAATAATTAAATAGTGATTATGGCAATAAAAAATAAAAATAAAATAAAATAAAAAATGTTTATTTATAATATATATATATATAATAATTTTGCAAAAACATGATTATATGTTTAGATTTGTTTATTGAATGAATTGGATATTTTTATAATTGATATAATTTATTATTATGTTTATTATGATTAATGTATGTTAAAGTAAATAATTGTGGATATAATGTTGGTTGATTATATTTATATAATATGTATTTATTATATAAAATTATAATTAATATTTATTATATGAATAATTGTATTTGTTATTTTTTAATTTATATATTTAGAAAATGGTATGGTTTAATATATTGATATATTTTATTTTATTGAATTAAATTTGATAAATATTTAAAATATGTATATTTGAATTAATGATATAGAATATTGTATTTATAATTAGTTATATATTTATATAGGATTAGGAATTTAGATTTTTTTATTTAATAGAAATTGCTAACAGCCATGGAGAGGTTGGGGATGATGAAGGGTGAGAGAAAGAGAAGGATTTTAGAATTTATAATAATTCTAAATTTGAGGATTCTTTGAGCCAGACGGAGGAAGGAATGATATAGGATGATGAAGGAAGATGGGATAATTATTTTATTTTTTTTTCTTTCTTTTTATGAATTTTGGTTAGCACATTTTCTTGTTATTTATGATGTTTTGTTTTTTGGAATTCTTGGAGATATATTACATATGTCTAAATCTTTGAATCGAGGGAATAGGAAAGAAAAAGAAAAGGAAACAATTTATGTTATCTCGGGACGAGAGAAGCCGGATTAAGAATTCTTGATTATAGACGGATATTTAAAAAATATTTGACAATTTTATTCACAATATAATAGTTCTTGAACTTATAGATAAGTGGTGTTATTTTATTTATTTTTATATTAATATATATTTGGAAAATATATTTTTTTATTTATGAATGATGGGAAATGAATTTATTTTTTGGAAGATTAATGTTGGTGTTGTTGCATAAAATATTCTAAATGAATTAAAATTACGAATAAATAGGAATATAATATGAAAAAAAAATAAAGGATATATTTATCCGGAATATTTTTTTATGTTTAATTTGTTTTTGAAAATTATATATATATTTAAGTGGGTATAAAATCGGTATGATTTGCTAATATATAATATATATTATGATAAGTTGATATAAATATATATTATAATAAATATATATTGATAAATTAATATAATTATTTATATAAAGAATAATAATATTCTATGATTGATATTTTATATTCTATGAGTAAGAATATATTTATATCGATTTTTTATTTTTAATATATATATAGGAAACATTATATAGAATATTGAATTATTTGAAGAAGAACCAATAATTTTAATATATATATATATTATAATATATGTAATTATATATATATAGATGATAAGGAAAGATTTTGTTTAAAATAAAATTAACATCTATTTATAAATATTTTAAAATAAATATAATATATTCTTTTAGATTACCTTATTTAAATTTTATTATATTTTATAGATATAGGTTAAAAATAGAATATTATTAGTAGAAAATCAATATAATTTCGATATATATATATATTCATTAATATGTTTTATATAATAGTTAAATTTAATTTATTTATAAAATCAAATTCGATTATATATATATATAAATAATATATATATATAAGAATATTGAAATTATAAAAAAAAAAAAAATGATATATTATTCATTATTATATATATATATTATAAATCGATATGATTTATTTCAAAATCCAATTTTATATATATAATTTTGTAATGGTATGTCGGCAAAATCGTCGTGTTTATAACACGCGATTATGCCCGTCCCTGTTGTTTCTCTTATCTTCCTAGATGTTTCGGAAATTAGATTGTTAATAACCCGATTCTTAAATCTTCAATTTTGACCGTCCCAAATATCTTTAAAATTGTGTTTAGTCGCAATCTATACATCGAATAATTCTATATGTTTGATTATTATAATTAATTAAAATATGTGTAATGTATATTTTTTTGAATTTATAATATGTTTTTATATTATATTTTGTTATTAGTATTATTAATTAGTATTTATTTAAATATATATATATATATATATTGTTCTTAAATTTTAATATGGTTTTATAATTATTAAATTATTTATATTATTCTGTTTATTTCTATTTATATATATCTAAATTATGCAATAGTTATTGTGTATTTATTTATATATTTCAATTTTAAAAATTCAATTTATTATTATTAATCTCGATTTATAATTTTATATAATTTCTATATATTTATTTATATATATATTATTTCTTCCCCAAAATATCGATTGTTTATTGATTTACATAATATTTACAATCTTTATATATTTTGAAATTTTGGGAAAATAATATTTATGTATTTATGTATATATATATATATTAGCGGGCGGCCCGCTGCTTTCCAGCAGCGTACGAGATGAAGCCCATGGCAGAGAGTATAAAAGAAAAAACCATTCCAATAAAACCATTCCAATTAATAATCGTAAATAGATATATATATGATCTCATAGAGAAAAAAATAGGCAGATAAATCGAGAGCAAGTGCTTAACAAAAGGCGAGTTCGGAATATTTCGAAAAAATGGTGGATGATTTTGATTTTCCCCAAAATATTTAATATATTTCGGGAAATTGGGACCTATAAAAGATGATACCGCTATATCTTCCGGATATAGGGCCGGGGTAGCTCGGACAGATTTGGGTAAGTAATCTATAAGAAATATAAAGCGTTTGTATCTTCTATCAGCAGTCCGGATCAATTTTCCGAAAAATAAAGAAATTTTCGGAAAATCGATCCGGGCAAATATGCGTAAGTACGATGATCGAGTGTCACGAATTCGTTGTATATAGTAAATAGATAAAGCTGCCCGATGCTGTTTTTATCTTTGTCCAAGGCGAGGTAGTGGCGGAGACCGTGTAAACACCAATCACCCCAGAAATATTTCTTCCAAAAACAATTTAAAGTCTTCCAGAAAAGTTTCCTTCACAATTCTTGAGCATGGAGGCCAGGTCAAGTGGAGCGTTTACAGATCTTAATATAAACATATTACCCTCGCCCAAAGAAATAGAATCACAGCCTAAATCTTTCTGTTATTAAGACAAAACAACTACAAAATGTTTCATGTCTCCAAAAAACATAGCAACAATCGAACAAATAGTAAAGACTAATTACTATATAATTCATGAAGAAATATGTTGCCAAACTCCACAGCCCGTCCAAGTGCCGGATTAATATCTTCCCTAACAAACAATTTAATTCGGCTTATGCTTCATAAATCGATAAATTCATAATAATAAAAATCGATAATTATAAACCATATCCAAAAGAATATTACCCTCGCCATTCGTATCAGAAGCATCCTACCTATCTCAAAAAGCAAAGATAAATGGCTCATCTGGAAAACAATTCCGCAGCTTAAATCTCAAACAAATAAACCTCGCAGACGTGCTTGAGCCACCAAGCGAGAGGGGCCCACGTTAACGAAGTCATCGTGCAGATCAAGCCAAAACAAATTTGGGCAGCACAACTACAATCAACGCATATTTGAGATTGCAGATGATTCCTGAAATGAGGATTGATTTAGTTGCCTTCCTGGATAGGCGCCCACAGCTTTGCCTGCCCACAACTCCGCCGACACTTTCCATACCTAATACGGATTTGCGAAAAGGCTCGGTCATTGCTCAAATAATCTGGAAATTTTGATAGAATGTCGTATGAGTCGGCTTTCAGGGACCAAGGTCCAGGCTGTGGTGGAGGCTGTGCCGGCAAAATATGTTTTACGAAATTCATATATCAATATATTTTATTATATATCTTAAATAATTTAATAATTATTCGTATGCGAAAAACATACCATTTTCCTAGCACAGCTCGTGAGATACATTGAATGCCGGGTTAATCACTCTCAGATACGTCTAAAAAAAGAAACCTATATCGTTGAGCCGATAAAATCACACCAAGGACCAAAAACATAGAGACATGATATTTATTTATCGAAAAGTGCATAGCACGATTTCCCAATTATTGATTTGGATTAATAATTTGGATTTGTGCTTTAGAGGATAGGAGGTGGTTTTCCATTTAATTTCAAAATGATCCAGGGGTTTAATTTCCAAACCGCCAATCCAAACCAACAATTAGGGGTAAATTAAGGCGGGTACCAATAACATAGAGTTCCAGTATATTCCATCCCATCAAAAATATTCCACGAACCGAGACCAAACCGTCCGCAAAAACACAATTTCACGAAGCTTCATATATTCTTCGCAAAGTATCGCATAAGCCGAACTCTCAGGAACCAAGGTCCAAGTCGTGGTGGGTATGCCAAGAACAGAGTAAATCTTGTAGAGTTCATATTAACAAGGTATTTTTTGCAATTCAAACACCAATATATTTTATTATATCTATCAAAAAATAGTTCTCCAAACATAAATCGTAAAGTGCACTAAAGGCTCAAATATATCTAGAAAAAAAAAAAAAAAATGTGTCGTTAAGAGCAGCCCGATAAGATCATACCAATGACTAATATGGAAGGAAAAAAGAAGACAAAATCTTAAAAAACAAAAAAGAGAAAATCTCAAGGAGCGAAAAAGCGTTAGGGGGAAAAAAGAAAGCATCTCAATAAAGAAAAGGGGGGAAGAAATTTTCGAGAAGAAAAAAAAAAAAAAGATAAAGAAAAAGACAAAAACATCTTAAAGAAAAAAAGCAAGAAAATCTCGGGGAGAAAAACCTTAGGAAAAAAGGGGAAAAGAAATTCAATGAAAAAAGAAGTAAAAAATCAAAAGGAAGAAAAAAAGGAAAAAAAATCTTCAAAAGAGGAAAAAACACCAATTTATTTAAAAAAAAAATTATCAAACAATATAAAATTTTAATTAATATAATCAATCAAATTCAATCCTAAATAATTTCTATATATATATAAACAAACCTAATTTAATATTCAAAATACAATATTAAATATCAAAAATATAATTTAAAGAATAAATTTATTCTAAAAATTATATATATATATATATTTAGAAAGAGAAAGAGAAGTAAATTATTATGAATAATATATATAGTATCATTTATTTTGTGTATATGTTATATGAATTAGACATATGTATTAATTCATGATCAATTTCTTGATTATTGATGATTTCAATATTAGTTGTGTTGTTTGACCCCGTCGCAAATGGTTCGTTATCGTGTCCCTTATCGTTCCGTTGGAGCGATAGGGTTCCCAATCCATGGTTCCGCACAAGGGAATGTGTCAAAATTGGAGGCCCCCGCCACTATCGTTTTCCACGAAAGGGTCGCTTCTGACAAAACGATTCTGACGCATTCCCAGCTCGCGAAACGGCACTCCCCTGCCTACGGAGATAGGCGGACGAATTCAGACCCCGTCGGCCCCGCTGCCAACGCCTGTCATGGCTTTTTCGTCGGGAGGAAACCTTCAAAAAGGAGATTCCCCAATGGGATGCTTGTGTATCCATGATCATTTCTGGTGTCCAGAAAGCTACATCCTTGTCAAAAAGTATGAAGAGTCTATTGGCTTGTGATAGCTGAAATGAAAGACAACACGTTGAGACGTATCTGGAAAGACGCTCTCCGACCAGGTTCATCCAAGTGTCCGAATGTCCAAACCAGTCGACGTTCGCTTGTGAAGCTGTTCATTTGGCTGTGGGTCAAAAATAGGTACCAAAAATGGCTTGCCCTGGTAAAAGGAAACGTGGACATCCAAACCTGCGGTCTGATTCCTGGTGGTTTAATTTTGACCCACAGCCACTCCAGGAAGGGCCATCTGGAATCCATCTGGGAGCCCAAGAGCTGGGTGTGGGTCAAAATTAAACCACCAGGGGACCACAGATTTTAGTCGCTTGGTTCCGTGCCCCGGGTTGCTTTTTGGGCCTTGTGGGTACCCATTTTTGACCCACAGCTCGCGACCCGTGACTCGGGTCGAAGCGCCTGTAGGTTGCTGCGGACCCTCTCCTTGATGGCTTTGTTCTCCTTCCGGAGACGCTCCACCTGGCAGAAAAATCGGTGTCCGCAACCCACGTGGCTCGGTCTTTTTTGGGGGGAAGGCTCTCTCTTTTTTTGGAGGAACCCCCTTTTTGGTCGGTTTGGGAACCCCCTTTTTGGGTCAAAGACAAACCAAATTGCAAAAACCGCCCATTTGTGGAATCCCCCTCAGCAAAAAGAAAAGACCCCAAGTACTTGCTTCCGCTACACTCCACGTGCCATATCATCAAATGGAGGAACGAGTGAAAAGGATGGATTCTTCAGAAGCCAACTCACGAGTGAAAGGAATAGGATTAGAAGATAGAATGGCTTTTATTGTGTCTCACGGTTATATCTCAGAGACAAGTAGATATTAAGATGATGCAATAATTCTAAAGAAGACTCCAAACAAAGGAACAGAGATAATGCATGTGAACGGAGATGATCTGTCAAAAGAGGCTGCAAAACTGTTTTTTGCCCTCTAGGCATAACATCTGACACGCAGCGCCTTGGACTCCAGCTCATCTCTCTCGACGCCCAGCTCGGATTGCCACTGAAGCCGAACTTCCTGCAGCCGAATTTGCCGCTTTTCCGATCAAAAGCCCCCGCTGGCATGGCGCCTCCTGAGCCCGAAGCATCTGTGCAGCACGCACCTCCTCCTGGCGTTCAAAGCTGAGCCGTGTACCTTTGCCTGATTTGCCCGGAATCCGATCAAAACCGAGAAATCGGGCACTTTGAGACCGCGTGCCAACCGCGTGCCATTCTTTTTCTACCTGCCCTCTGCCAAGCAAAGCCCCTTTTGAACGAAGACACACTCTGGCAGTGCGTTGCCTCAAGTTTTCAGGACCTGTGCATGGACAGAATCCTGCACCACTGAGATGGTTTAACCATGTCCATCCCAGAATTCACGCGTTGGCACGCGCTTGCGCCTGCTGGGCTCTGGACTGCATCGCCTGCGGTGCCCAACTTTGGGTTCAACCACTTGCGTCTGTGTTCTTGGTTGGTATACTTGAGCGCTTCTCACAATGAATCCCCGGTTGGTTGGAATCTAAAGGGAAGCCAAATCCGCTTTTGGGTTGAAGTCTACAGGGATACCAAGCGGATACCAAACATCAGGGGACCGATTCTTATTTTGAGAAGGCACTTGAATTGGCGGGTGAGCCGAGTGGTCAGTCATGGTGTTCCTGGAAGGTCAGTGGGCTTGAACAAGGGAACCCAGCCAATACAGTAACAATAGAGGAAAGGAACTTGCATGATCAGTACAACGATGACTTGAACCAATCATAATGATGACTGATTGTGACTGGTGATGACTGATGATGACTGATGACGTAATGATCAGTACAAAGATGATATGTTGCCACCCTTCCCGTGCGCCTCCCCTTTGAGAGAGGTTCGGCATATATATATATATATACATACATGGATGCGTGCTGATTGCGTTAGTGTGATCGTCGTTGCACTGTCGAGGGGGTTTGGCAAAAGCATGTTCACTGCAGCTGCACCAGGTCTGTCCAGAAGCTGCGCCGGTGGTGATGCTGAGGGCGCCGCTGCGGTTGTGGCGATGTTGCTGCTCCTTTACTTTGTTTCGCGTACAGGATTCTAAAATGAGGCGGAAAAAAAGGTGTTCACGCTCTTGTCCTACTCTCACATGTGTTGAATTACAAGCTGCGCCCTTCTTCGAAGTTGTGTGCTTTAGTTGCGCCCTCAAAATTGGAACCTCACAAGTGGCCACTGTATGAGCATGCGGGCCTCGGAGCTCATAAGAATGCAGCATTGGCAAGCCAGAAAACAAGGAAAAGAGGAGCAGGGAAGGAAAGCAAGGAGGAAAAGGAAAACAGGCAGGAGCAAAAGAAGCATAGCAGCTGGTAGCATAGCAACCAACAACAACCCCCCACATAGTTCAAAGGCACTGATGCTGGCACTGATGCTTCGAGCCACCAAACTGTTTGGGATCCAAATCCGACTTGGGCGAATCTTGTGAACACTGCCGTTTTGACCTGCGCGGCCGCATGCTGACGTGTTTTATGTCAAATTCTGTCTTGGCAAGTTCATTGTGCTTAGTTGTTAACTTGAGGCGATGGATAATATTAGCAGGTGGGGTCAGGGTTCCCTTTGGGGGAAATCAAGCGCCTCTGGGATCCAAGCTCGTGAGAATCTGCGTCTCATTTTTTTTGGCGTCCCGTTGGTTTCCCTTTTGTGTCGTTTTGGTTCCCCTTTGGTTTCATTTTAGTTCCCTTTGGTTCCCTTTGGTTTCCTTTGGTTTCCCTTTGGTAGCTTTCTCATTTTGGTGTCTGTCCCAGTTTCGCTCTGAGCTCCCGTTGAGTTTCCTTTCAGGTCGCTGCGCTGCGCCAATCATGGCAATTGTTGCTTCACGTTCTCCTGAGATGGGTACTACTGATGGATCTGCTGGCTGTCGCGGTTGTGGCAACGCAAGTTGTTGTACAAGTGTTTGATCATAGTAGTACCAGTTGTCGTCATAGTGTGCCTGACTGTGCCAGTCATCTGTCTGGTCATTGGTGTCGAAGTTGCCAGTGTCGCAGTTGTAGATCGCCACTCTGCCTTGTTTGGCCATGTGTCCTGGCTGTCCACATCTGTAGCAAACATTGGCGCACGCTTTCCTTTTGCTCCTTTTCCTCCTTGTTGATTGCTGTAATATCCTTTTCCTTTTCCTTTGTTCCCCACATCTTTGTGTGGGGTTCTTACTTTTTCCGCTCGTCGTCCGCGCGCCGCGTCTCCTTCTCCTTCTCCCGCTCGTCTCCGTCTCACTCACTCACTCACTCACTCACTCACTCACTCACTCACTCTCACTCACTCACTTACACTCACTCAACTCACACTCACTCACTCACACTCACTCACTCACACTCAGTCACTCACACTCACTCACACTCACTCACACTCACTCACTCACACTCAGTCACTCACACTCACTCACACTCACTCACTCACACTCACTCAAACTCACTCACTCACTCACTCACGCTCACTCACACTCACTCACTCACACTCACTCTCATTCACTCACTCTCATTCACTCACTCACTCACTCACTCGCTCACTCACTCACTCACACTCGCTGACTCACGGCAGCTGTCTAGAGGGACAGGATGTTGTCGCGCGCGCGGCGGGGGGTGTGCGAAATCGTGGCAGGCGCAGCACTTTGGCGATGCCGTTGCGAAATCGTGGCAGGCGCAGCACTTTGGCGATGCCGTTGCCGAAGTCGTGGCAGGCGCAGCATTCTGTGCATCTGGGTGTGTGTTTGTGTGGCAGGGGTCGCATTCGGCAGCTGTCTAGAGGGACAGGATGTTGTCGCGCGCGCGGCGGGGGGTGTGCGAAATCGTGGCAGGCGCAGCACTTTGGCGATGCCGTTGCGAAATTGTGGCAGGCGCAGCACTTTGGCGATGCCGTTGCCGAAGTCGTGGCAGGCGCAGCATTCTGTGCATCTGGGTGTGTGTTTGTGTGGCAGGGGTCGCAGGGGTCGCATTCGGCAGCTGTCTAGAGGGACAGGATGTTGTCGCGCGCGGTGCATCTGGGTGTGTGTTTGTGTGGCAGGGGTCGCATTCGGCAGCTGTCTAGAGGGACAGGATGTTGTCGCGCGCGCGGCGGGGGGTGTGCGAAATCGTGGCAGGCGCAGCACTTTGGCGATGCCGTTGCGAAATCGTGGCAGGCGCAGCACTTTGGCGATGCCGTTGCCGAAGTCGTGGCAGGCGCAGCATTCTGTGCATCTGGGTGTGTGTTTGTGTGGCAGGGGTCGCATTCGGCAGCTGTCTAGAGGGACAGGATGTTGTCGCGCGCGCGGCGGGGGGTGTGCGAAATCGTGGCAGGCGCAGCACTTTGGCGATGCCGTTGCGAAATCGTGGCAGGCGCAGCACTTTGGCGATGCCGTTGCCGAAGTCGTGGCAGGCGCAGCATTCTGTGCATCTGGGTGTGTGTTTGTGTGGCAGGGGTCGCATTCGGCAGCTGTCTAGAGGGACAGGATGTTGTCGCGCGCGCGGCGGGGGGTGTGCGAAATCGTGGCAGGCGCAGCACTTTGGCGATGCCGTTGCGAAATCGTGGCAGGCGCAGCACTTTGGCGATGCCGTTGCCGAAGTCGTGGCAGGCGCAGCATTCTGTGCATCTGGGTGTGTGTTTGTGTGGCAGGGGTCGCATTCGGCAGCTGTCTAGAGGGACAGGATGTTGTCGCGCGCGCGGCGGGGGGTGTGCGAAATCGTGGCAGGCGCAGCACTTTGGCGATGCCGTTGCGAAATCGTGGCAGGCGCAGCACTTTGGCGATGCCGTTGCCGAAGTCGTGGCAGGCGCAGCATTCTGTGCATCTGGGTGTGTGTTTGTGTGGCAGGGGTCGCATTCGGCAGCTGTCTAGAGGGACAGGATGTTGTCGCGCGCGCGGCGGGGGGTGTGCGAAATCGTGGCAGGCGCAGCACTTTGGCGATGCCGTTGCGAAATCGTGGCAGGCGCAGCACTTTGGCGATGCCGTTGCCGAAGTCGTGGCAGGCGCAGCATTCTGTGCATCTGGGTGTGTGTTTGTGTGGCAGGGGTCGCATTCGGCAGCTGTCTAGAGGGACAGGATGTTGTCGCGCGCGCGGCGGGGGGCGTGCGAAATCGTGGCAGGCGCAGCACTTTGGCGATGCCGTTGCGAAATCGTGGCAGGCGCAGCACTTTGGCGATGCCGTTGCCGAAGTCGTGGCAGGCGCAGCATTCTGTGCATCTGGGTGTGTGTTTGTGTGGCAGGGGTCGCATTCGGCAGCTGTCTAGAGGGACAGGATGTTGTCGCGCGCGCGGCGGGGGGCGTGCGAAATCGTGGCAGGCGCAGCACTTTGGCGATGCCGTTGCGAAATCGTGGCAGGCGCAGCACTTTGGCGATGCCGTTGCCGAAGTCGTGGCAGGCGCAGCATTCTGTGCATCTGGGTGTGTGTTTGTGTGGCAGGGGTCGCATTCGGCAGCTGTCTAGAGGGACAGGATGTTGTCGCGCGCGCGGCGGGGGGCGTGCGAAATCGTGGCAGGCGCAGCACTTTGGCGATGCCGTTGCGAAATCGTGGCAGGCGCAGCACTTTGGCGATGCCGTTGCCGAAGTCGTGGCAGGCGCTGCATTCTGTGCATCTGGGTGCTCTGTAATCGCATCCATACAAGGGGCGCACGGTACATGTGTGTGGACATTTGAACTCACATCCTTGGGAAAAACATAGCATGTGGGGTTATCCGGTCCTTTAATTGTTGTATCCTTTTCCTTTGCCATATCCTTGTTGTCCTTTGAAAGGATTCCCTTGTCCAACCGATTGTTGATTGTACTTGCCTTTTCCTCCTTTGTAGTTGTAGTTGTTCCCGTAGCTCCCGCAGCCTTTGCCCTTGTTGCATCTTCCTTTGCCCTTGTGTTTGCCCCTCTTTCCTTTGCCTTTGTTGTACCATGTTGCTCCTATGTCCATCGGTGCCGGTCCTTGATTGTTGCTGCCTGATGTGAGTGCTTGTAGCCTGGTGAAGGTTGCTGTTGCTCTGTAGTATTCGGTCACCATGGATCTGATCTGTGCATACGTTGTGGTGTTTCCTGCTTGCGGCTGTAGGTGTTGTTGTAGTTGTCCTGTTGTCTCATTGAGCAGTACGGCAATCTTGACTGCATCTGGTAGTAGTGTGTTGTTGTCCTGTTCATACTTGGAGAGTTGGAACTCCCATGTTGTAAAGCTCTCTTCGAACTTCTGTTCATCCAGTTGTGGTTTTAGTAGCCGTGTAAGGTATCCAATGCTTCTTGTTCCACGTGGTATGGAATACCTTGCATGTATCAGCCGCCATGGTTCAAAGCCGTTGCCTTGTGTGTTTTGTCTGCAGATTGTAGATGCTGGTCCGTCGCGTGTGCTCACTAAGAGGTAGTGTAAGTTGTTGCTCAGTTGCATCCATTGCTCTGCAACTTGTTGTGAAGGTGCTGCGTTCTCCAATTGGTCGTTTGTAACTTGTCCTACTGATTGCTCTGTCTGAGCAGTCTGTTGCATGCTGGGTCTTGTAATCCCAGGTATGCTGTCATCTTGCATTTCCATTCCTCGAAGGTGTTGTATTCTCCTGTGAACCGTGGTGGTGATATCTTGTATTTGTGGATTCCTTCCAGCTGCTGTTCCTGCTGCTGCTGTTGTTGTGCCATGCTGCGTACCTGAACCTGTGAGCGCGTGTTGGAGCTCACCCTGGGTAGTGGTCAAGGATCGTGTACCAGGGATCACTGCTCCGCTACAATGTTAAAGTGGGACTGACTGTGTAATCACCTAATAGCCTGAGTGTATCAAACCTGTGTGTGTGTGTGTGACAGCGCGGCACTTGTTGTATCCAGCGAGGGCTGTAGTCGGGCTGTAGGCTCAAGGCCTTGATGTACAAAGGAGCAGGGTCATGTACAAGGTGGATGTACATGAACATGTTTCTCTGCAGAAAACGGCCGCTCACTGCAAGAAACTTAAAAGCAACACGGTGTGCAGATGCTTTGAATAGTTCTGCCAACCGCCTGTCAAGTCTCAGGCCACAAATGTTCGGCCGGAGATCGATCAACGGTGCCGCAGTTCCCGGCCGAAATCAAGCAAGGACCTAAAAAGGCACGCTCCCTTTTGGTTCTTGGCTACACGGCTCACAAATGGCTCTGAAGGCGACCGAACACTGGTTGCAGAAAATTCGACCATTCTCCCAGCCAGCCCCAACCCTAATCAAGCCCAAACCAACCCCAAACCAGCCCCGAACCAACCCCAAACCAACCCTAACAACCCCCAAACCCGACCCCAAACCCGACCCAGGTCAAAGCGGCCTTGGTGTGACCCCCCCCCCCGTTGCAGAAACGGGTCCCGCAACCTTGGTCGACCCAAAAAACCGAACCGCTTCTCGCCCGCCCGCTTCCCACATAGGGAACATGAGGGGCAATGGGCTGGTTTGCGAGCAGCACGTGGGACCCGTCAGTCTCAAAATGGAGATGAACAGGCAGTCATGCGCTTCCATCAGCTTCTATGTTGGTTCCACATGGTGCCTCTCTGAGAAACACGTTGGCTTGAAGGTACATCTACCCCCTTTTTGGGTGGTTTTAGGGGCTTCGACCGAAAGCGTCGACCGTTGACCGCGTCGACCGAAAGCGTCGCCTTCAGCTGGCGCTGCAGCTTCCGGCACTCCGCGTCCGCATGGCGCTTCGTGGACTCCAGGCTGCTGCTGGCCCTGCGCTCGCTGACTCGCTGACCGCTCGGACGAGGTTGGTTAGGTCTGTGCGTCCGGTTTCTTCTTTTTTTTGGGACAGAGACGTGAAAATTGGGTTCCCCCCCCTGCTTTGAGAAGGCTGAAAAACCAAAGGAGACCTGGAGATGGGACAAATTTTCGTGTTAAGGGTTAGGCTTAAAATTCTCAACGCCCAGGAATGATGGCTTCCCCTTGGTTGTCGGGTTGTCCAGAGTTGGTGGCTTCCCCTTGGTTTCTTAAAATTGGGAACTCTCAGGATTGATGGCTTCCCCTTGGTTATGGGTTTGTCCAGAGTTGTTTGTTTGTTTTTTTTTTTTTGGGGGGGGGGGGGAATTTCCAGCATTGATGGTGTTGCTTGGTTTCCCAGTCAAACCGCCAAAAAGGTGGGTACCGCATATCTTGCTGGTGTGAGAGATGCAGAGCATGAGAAATGGAATCACCCCAAGAAAAACCATCCCACTGGAATGCTTTCCGAACAATGGGACCCTGGGAATGAATTCATTCCCACATGCCCTGAGCACCAGCAAGTTTTCGCATGGATGTGTCAGGAAGGCATGCACTCCCAGGTCAAGCTGCCATTTGGCACTGGCGAGCAACTGGCACTAATCTGAGAACAAAGATGGCTGGTGCGAGAGGTAGGGAATGACCTTCGGAGTTTGGGGAATGCACCAAGGCAGGGGATTTTAAAAGGAAACCGCTGCTGGGCTGCCCTCAGATCCCCCTAGTGCGTTGAATGGAAACTACCACTGAACGCTGAAAGGCTAAAAAGCCAAGGAACCGGATGGCTGGCTTCGCCACCAATGCAGGGGATGGGAGCCACTTGCTAATGCGATAGGGTAGGGAATGACGGGGATTCGAATGCATCGGTGGAAGGGGATCCAAGAAAGGAAAGAAGAAAGGAAACCATAGGATGGATGGTTTAGGGGTCATTCCAAGTGATGCCCTGCTGAGAACCAGCAAGACAATGCGCCAGTGATTCAGGGAGAGAGAAACGTGGAGAATTATAGATGCCTTAGCATAGGCGTCCTTTTAGGGGAAATAGATGGCCCTGGTCGATGATTAAACCACCAGGTAAACCAGGGCCATCTATTTTTCGACCAAAACAACCAAAAAGGACACCTACGTGCCTCAGGGTTTTTGTTCGAGAAAGAACCAAACTTTGTCTGAGACCGAAAGGCCCTGGACCGCCGACGCGTCCTTGGATCAGTTGAAAGGTGAAAAGGGTTGGCGAAACGCTGCTGACTGCCTGTTGTGTTTGTCATGGCAAAGGACGAAAACGTTCAAAGCCACCACCAAGACCAGCAATTACTTCCTGTTGCTTCTTCGCCCCTGGACAAAAACTGATTCAAAATATGTCCAGTGAAATCGACTCCCTTTAAAGCCAAGGGCATACAAGATATTCCTTGCAGCAAATGGAAGGCTTAGACCCTGGCTGAATTTTGACCCTCCTTCCGCGCAGTGGAAGCCCTCCCAGCGGTTCTGGTCGGGATGTATCTACAGTTCCCCTCAGCTGGGTAGCAAGTCACGCGCACACACACAACGGAAAAAGAAAAGAAGAAGAAGAAGACAACAAAAAACGAAAGAGAAAAACACCCTCCACGCTCGCGCGCTGGCAAACAAGGAGGGAGCATCATCACAACGACCACATCCCAACCAACGCATGCCGCCCGCCCTAAACTATTCCGAGCAAAGCGCCCAAAACCAACTCTGACACTAAAACATCCAACCAGGCAAAGCCAACGCAGCCACAAACCAATCCCACACAAACCCGCAGCTTGACCCTGAAACTGAGTAGCCTGATTTGGTAGAGCCCGGGTAATCATCGCTGTTTGGGCTTGCTTTTCACTTTGCAAAGATTGCGTGATCCACCAAACGAGTGAGCTCCAAGTGCTGGTGGCTTGCTTACTCTTTGCTTCTTATGGTTCGCGCAACACCCGGTGGGAAATTGTGTCAAGGAGCTGGAGGGTGCAAAGACGTATATTGCCTCAGATGCGTACCTCCTTTGCCAAACACCGACCTGGGTCAAAACCCCTTTCCCCCCAGTGAACATCCCAATCCAACAGGTTCTAAAATGGGTGGTGCACCTACCCATCCCCCCTAAAATGGACTAAAATGGGTGTGAATTCACCTACCAACCCCAAAATGGGATCCCAAAACGGTGTTGACACCCACGGCCACCTCTGTTTCCATGCCACCGCCGAGTCAACCGCTCCTCGCCTGAGCCGCTCCTCCTGAAGCTCCGCCTGCGTCTTGGTGAGGGTCTCCTAACAGATCCGAAGCACAGCTTGGTTGCTGCAACGACCCCCCTGCAAAAAGTGTGTGTGTATATATATATATATGTATATGACCTAGGATCCGGCCACAGGTGACAGTCAATATAAAACTCCCATGTCATTTTCAAGGAGTTTAACTTGTTGGGGGTTTAGATCGGAAAACCCCAACTTGATTTCAACCAAAGAGTTAAAGTCTAAAGATCCCACCCAATAGCAGTCAAGACAGGGAGGCCCGGTGTCCAAGATCCTCTTTTTTTTGCGACGGCCTCCACGAATTCCGCAAAAAAGTCTGCAACTCCAAGACTCCAAGACTTGATTTTTTTTTTAAAAAAAAAATGAAATTTGTGTCATGAGCTCTCTTTACCTGGCGAGCTCCCTAATAAAGATCAGAGGACTCCCTCGCACCGCGCCGGCGCGGTCCGAAGCTCCGCTCCTCGGCGCCTTGAGCCCGGATGCTGGTCACGCGCAGCTCCTCCTGGGCCTGGTGTCACTCACCCCCTGGGGCCTGGAAAATAGAAGTTGAGACCTCGCCTTTCGGGACGGAAAACAATTCCCGAGGTGACCAAAAAATGATGCTTCTCTACGATCTGGTATACCTACTGATGGACGAAATCCATTTCGCACCACCTAAGAAAACCAACGGAATCATGATTCGCCTGTAAATACCAACAAACAATGGCTTCCCTGATACCAACAAATAACAAACAATGGAATGATGATTCGCCTGATACCAACAAATAATGGTTTGCCGTGGTTCAACTTGGTGCAGGATTTCGTCCATCAGCATTTCACTAGGGCATGCAAGATCCATTTCTCCAGCATCACTTGGGGATGAATGCACTGGTTCCAGCCGTTGACCAAACCTCGGTTTTCAACCCCTCTAACCTCTGTGCAAAAGCATATGTTTCTGCACAAGCTTTTGGTAAGCACTCTACCGTACTCATAAGCAGTGTTCATCCAACAAGACTTTTCAGGCTCAGTTTGATACATCATTCCTTTTTGTCTGCTGTGAATTCTTCAAAATAACTAAAACTCAACCAAAGGAAAACTCAATGGTGATCAAAAGGTTGGTTCGCGTTGGGCAAGGTCATGATGTCTGGACATCTTGGTCTTAGATCGTTGGTGTATGTCTCCAGTTAAGAACTTGTCGAGACGGCCGACGAAGGGAACACTCTGTCCAGAGGTCCGGGAGTTCCATGGGAGGGTCCCCTGCGTGGATGTGCCGGCCTTGAACCTTTGGGGCATTTGGCATAGTGCCAGGCTGGCTTGAATGAATGAGATCCTTTACCATGTGGGGATTGACTGGAATCCTCTTTGGGTGGGGGGGGGGTTCTCGCCATGTCTCTAAGAGAGCTTCCTACAGAAGGAGACCGGCTACATAGCAAAGGGATGGTGACCCAACCCACCGAATTGCCCCACAATCAGGAGCTGCCGAAAAGGCCCCTTCTTCATTTCACTGCAGTGCGATTGGGTTGAGTTGAGGCTCCCAGCAGTTCAGGAAAATCCTCCAGTCATGTTGGCCCCTAATTTCTACTGCCCCCAGTTATTAATCAGGGGTTTGGAAACAAGGAATCCCAAAAAAGGAACCCCCCGTTAAGAAGTGGAGGTTTGAACTGGCCTCACTATGTTCCCATGACCAATGTGGTAGTGGTCCGGTGGTAGATCCCCATTTTTCGGACTTTGATAACCCCCAGAAACAGTCAAAACAGTGACCCCGGTCTCACCAGGGGTCAACTTGCTCTATTTTCACCTCCGAAGCTGGCGAAACAGCGCCCTCCGAATCGAATCCGGGGGCTGAATCGGCGTTCAAAACGAAAAGAGGGCCTCTGAACTGGGACAAGATGAAGAGGCGTCGTTTTGAGGTTAAGTTTTAAGGGGTTGAAGGGAAACCAAAAGCAAACCACCCATTTTGGGGCAGGTTTCTCACGGATTAACAAGAACCCACCAATCCGTCCTTCCCATGCCGTGGGGAATTCAATTCCCCGATGCCAACCATCTTTCCTTATCTTGATTCAGGCTCTTGCCCCACGTGGCGATTCCATTTCCCTGATAGCAGAAAACCGAAAAACAACAACAACAACCAAAAAACACGACGAGGCTTTAAAGACACCAAAAGGAACATGGCGGGTAACCTAGGATCCCTCAAAGCCACTTCCAGGAAAATAACATCTCACTTGAATGGGTTGGTCCAAAGTGCAAGCTGTGTCTACTAAGCAATCTAAGCAAAAGACTGAGTCTGTTTTCTTGGGGGATATTGTTGTTGGGCTTGCGGCAAAGGGACACCAGGTGTCCCAATCGCTTTTAGAGGCAACCGAGTTTAAGACCCACAATCAAACACTAGCAATAAAAAGGCCTACCAATCACCACCCACCTAAACCCTTTGCCCCCCCCCCCGGTGCCATGGACACTTAGAGCATACTTTGCAGAATTCAACCCTAAACAAAACCTACCCTAAACAAAGGAGGTTGCAAAATAGACCATGATACTTCACCAAACCCTAGTACTAAACCTACCCAAAACGGATCACCACCCATCTCACTTGGCCAAACTTTGCCCCCCCCCCCCCCAAAAAAAAAAAGGGGGGAAGACAAAACGGCAAAACAAAATCGGCCTCCCCCCCCCCACACAAAAGAAAGACACGGGAAGAAAAAAAGGGGGAAACACCCCCCCCAACAAAACAGACACGAGAAAGACAAAAGGGAAAACACCAAAAAAGCAAAAAGCAAAAGAAACAAAAGCGAGAGAAAAACCAGAGGAAGAAAAGAAGCAACAACAAAAAACGCTTTGGCAGCTCAAATAGGTTGGCGCCCGCCTGGTGCCAGCGCTGCTCGCACGCCTGGAGCTGTGACCGCAGGCTCGCCTCCGGCGTGCCGTGAAAGCGGGCGATGGGGTCCCCCGAGGGCGTCCCAGGGATTTTTGTTGCGGCTGGAAAAAAAACAACGCCGAAGAAACCCCGCGGTGTTCCAATGGGGGCTGATTGCTAGACCAGAAAGCGGCTCACCTTGACCATGCCTTGTGGAGAATATGGGGCTTGATCAGAATCCAGGGGTTGATGTCCCATTCTTTTCAACCATCGTTCTTCTCAACACCAGCCGTTTCCCCTGGGCTGTTGGTTTTCTAGAAAGATTCGGATCCCTGGAAAGAATGGAACTGGAAGTGTCCCCTAAAGTGGTTGTTGTTGTCTTGTTGTTTTCTCTGAAAAGGGTGTTTTTCTGTGTTGAGATAAAGAAATGTTCAAGAGACACTCCACGTTCTATCCAAAAACAAAAGCCATAAGGAGCAACCCCGCGAACTTGAAAAGAAGTAGGCCAACTGTTGGCAACCCAGAAAATCGGATCCGGCGGCCGCTTCGATTGGAATCGAGAGCTCGTGGAAGAGAACCAATTGGAGATCCGATTGGAATTCCGGGACGCCACAGGCTTCAGCTCCGAAACAAGTTGAAACGAAGACCTGGACAAGAGAAAAAAAACGGGTCACCCTATGACTATTCAAGGTCTGACAAGAAAACCAAATCGCTATTCTTAGCGGAGAATTCCCTGTGGAAGAATAAAAATCGCGGGGCTTTCTGACAACCCACCCACCCTCGGAGTCCTCCAACCCACCGCCTCGGAGTCCTCCAACCCACCGCTCGCGCGCCCCGCCTGCTCCGCCGCGGCCCGGGAGAGCTGCTCCTTGGCCTCCCCGGCGCTGGCCTCCAACTTGCTCTGCACGCGGGCCTCGGCAAAAAGCAGCGCCCCGTCAAAGGGCGACATCCTCCAGATTTCAGAGGTTAGAATTTTTGGTACCAACTCTTTTTTTTCTGGTTTGGCTATTTTAGTAGGGAAACCCAAACCACAAAGAAAGGGTAAAAGGGCCCTACTGGGGACCCAGGGTCTTGCCCAAGGCTTCCGTCTCCTTGAAAAAAACGTGCATGCTACTCTGCTACTCGCAAGACTCGGATGAAGAGGTCATAGTTCATAGTTCATGTCTTCAAAACATGGTTAGGTTTGGACGACTGTTCAAAGTGTTCATCATGATATGCATGCCAGGACAACCTTAGCTGTAGATATTCTTGCGCTCAACGCGCGTTCAGCTTTCTCCGGCACTTGCTTGCTTGGTTTCAGGTTTCAGGGCATCAAAAAGCAAAAGCGCATGGCGTGGGTTGGTCCTTGCTCCCTACGTTTGAGTCATCTGAGTCTGCATAACGGTCACACCTCCTATGAGTCCAAGCCAGAGGCAACGCCCTAGAGTCGTTCCAGGGCCGCGGCGATCTGTTGCTGCAGCTCGGTGACTTGGCGGTCAAGCCGAAGACGTGCCTACGAACAGGACCCGTCGAAGTCGAGTCGAGTCGAATCCACGGAATGGCACCCCGCTCAGCTTCCCCCCTCTCAGCTTCCCCCCAAATGGGCGGTTTGGTTTTGTTGGTCTGGACGTTCGGGGCTACCTTCCCCATTTGGCTTCATCAAAGGCTTCCCCATTTGGCTTCATCAAAGGCTTCCCCCGAATTATTTAGTGGTTGGGTTTGGTGGACCTTCGGGGCTAGCTTCCCCATTTAAAGGAACTAAAGGTCAAATCCCACCAATTTCTAACCACCAATTGTATGGCCGTGGGTCAAAACCAATGGTACCATTTTGGTGTAGGTGCACCACCCATTGTAGTCTATTTTAGCGGGGATTGGGATGTTCACTGCGGGTACGGGATTTTGACCCATGGCCATATAAGGGCAAGCTGAACCATGGCACTTGGGACGCCAGCCCCGAACTGTCGATATCATCGCCGCCTGCTGCGCCTCATCGCAATCAGCACGTAGGCGTTCGCATTCCTTACCAGAGGATGGAGCAACACGAGCCACGGTAGCTCTCTCTGATCGGTCCCCGTGAAGTTTGACGGCTCCCGGCGCATGAGCTAAAAAAAAGCACCATATGAATATGCGTAACATCCATGCTACTTATATTAAGTAGCATTGATGATGCCTATATTGATCTGAATTCTTTGGCTACCAGCACCATCTTCGTATAGATAACCATGGGGTCGTTGAGGCGAGACGATGCCCGAACCGCGGACCCGCACGGGACCCAACCGCTCGCCGGGCGTCCTCTCGGTGGGAGGCGCTCTGCCGCTCCAAAGCTGTGGCCTGACGTGTGATTGGTCTGGGGGCGATATGGGCATGGCTCAAAAAACCGAGTAGCAAATGGAACCCTGGTGAAAACATGGACCAAAACCTGCAACAAATCCTAGCTCTTTAATTTTGAGCCACTGCCATATGGTCTAGAAATGGCTGTGGGTCACAACCTTGTACCCCTGGTGAACATCAAAATAGGTGGCAAATGGAGGTCCATCCACCCCAAAATAGAGCCATAGGTTGTGCCCCGTGGCCAAATGATCCTGTTGCGACTTAGTCTCTGCGAGGGGGGGGTGTTTGCCTGCGGATGGCTAGGGGCATCTTCACTCTAGAAAAGTAAGGGCGTGGATTTCTTTTGGTGTTTGGGATTTTTGTTTTGTTGTTCGTCCAGGCCAATTAAAAACCAAACGTGCTTTACAGCATTTTTTCGCGAAATTGACGCACACTAGCCCAGCATCGTTTTCAACATCCCCCGCATGTTCGACCAACATCCCTAGCATCACCAACAAATCGTGGGTAACAAAATCTTAAAAGTAGCTGGTGGGTTGACGGGGTCAAAAAAATGATTCAAATAGGAGGGCATTCAAATCCCGGTAAAAACAAAAAGTTGCGGGGGGGTTGGGGGGGGCGGCAGCCCCCCCATGATGTTCGCAGAAGTGATGATTCGAATAGGGGTGCAATTAAATCTCTGCAAAAAGTCTAAAAAGTAGCAGGGGGGTTGGGGGGTGTTGACGTGACATGGCCAAACCGACATTTTGCTGGGAGGGGCTTGGAGCTAGTGGTTGGTCAAAGCTCCTGTGGTCATGGCTCCCTCAATAGGAATTGCTACATGGCACATATGCTCAGAGCCAGTGGCTCTGTTGGACATGGGACGCTTATTTGACGCTTGGTCACGTTTTGGAAGTTCTGTCGACCTGAGGGGTTGGTGAAGTCATCATTGACTCATGAACTGCAAAGTGTGTCGACTTCATTCTTGTCAGGTGCTTTGCTTGAAGCTGAGCCGCTTCAACCACTCGTGCAATCCCAATTGCGATTACAGCTGGAATCAGCAGAACGGGCGCATGGAGGTCTACGCGCAAACCACCATCACTGTGGGCGAGGAGATGTGCAGTCATGCTGGTCTGGAAGAAATGCAGTGAATCAAAGCTTATTCGTAAGCTGCTGAAACTCCGACGCAGTTCAAGATTAATGTTTCTTCGCCAGCGAGCGACCTCCAAGACAGTATCGCAGTTGGCAAGTGTAAACGAGATCACGGCTTGGCCTGCACCTTGTCTTTTGGATTTTTTGGAATGGGCTCTTGCCAGTTGTGCTCCCTGCTGAGAAGCTGAGTTATACCAATCCACATGTGATGTCAATTTCACTGCATGCTGTTTGGAGGTACGCGGGAAACCAAAGACTACCGACTGGAACGGACAATATGCGTGGCCGACCAATTATCCGACAATTGAATATGGAATATGTGTTAATATGGTCAGATTATCCCAGCAAGTTGACATTTCGCCATTTTGCTATGAAACGAGATGGTCTCCCCCAAATCAAAGAGATCACAACGAGATAGTGTTGTAGAAAAGCCCGCGCAAACAGCAGCAAACAGACCAAGTCTAGAAAGAGCCTGTGAGTTGCAATTGTTCGAGCTGCAGCTTCCAAAGCGCAAAGCGCTGCAAAGGAGATTGCCCCCCCCTTTTTATCTGCATCGATTTTGTTGTAAAGCACGTCTAAACGAGTTCAAAACGAAATCACGCCACGTTTGGCGTTCCGGATTGCAAGTTAATAATAAGTCAGCTGGCCATATAGCTGCAATCTACAAGCGGCCAGCTGATTGCTTCAAAATGAGCGGGAAGCCGAAGATGTATTGCCGAGACATAATTGGTGTGGCCAACCCCTCGGCTAAATTCAGGAGCAGTTGTGTTCCTTGTTTAAACAGCAAGTTGTGTACTTTCCTGAACAATACGCGCGACGTGGTTGCTCAACGTTACAGTAGATAAGTAGAACGGCCCTTGGGAAAATGAGTTCTCTCAAGTCATTTTGTGGTTCTTTCCGCCTATGGTCACCCTTTGTGAGCAAACCTGCGATAAGGTTGTAGATGGCAACTCAGACCTCACATGAGCTTACTCCTCCGGAGCCAATCGTACCTTGATTTTACGTGTTGCGGAATCACGTTCAAGAAGGGTGGCTGGTTTGAGGGTCCGGTGCAATTAAATCTCTGCAAAAAGTCTAAAAAGTAGCGGAGGGGTTGGGGGGGGCGGCAGCCCCCCCCATGATGTGCGAAGAAGTAATGATTCAAATAGGTTTGCAATTAAATCTCGTAGAAAATCCAAATGATGATTCAAGTAGGGGTGCAATGATTGAAGAAAGGGTGCGATAGAATTTAAAAGGCAGCGGGAGGGTTGACGGGGGTGACTTCCACTATGATGTTCGAAGAAATGTATACATACAGACATACATGGATTACATCGATTACGTAAAATGTCGTATTTTACAGCATTTTCTCGCGAAATTGGATGACCGAAAAAGTGATGATTCAAATAGGGGTGCAATTAAATCTCCTAAAAAGTAGCGGGGGGGTTGGGGGGAGGCGGCAACTCCCCCCATGATGTTTGAAGAAGTGTTGATTTAAATAGGGGTGCAATTGCTCTGCAAACAACCTAAAAAGTAGCGGGTGGGTTTGGAGGAACTGGTGATGCTGATGATGCGGGACAATGAAAGGGTGCAAAAGCCAAAAAGCAAAAGCCCAAAAGCAAAAGCCAAAGAAGAGGAACTGGGAATGCAAAGGATGCGAAAAGCCAAAGCCAAGAAGCCAAGAAGCCGAAAAGCCAAGAAGCCAAAAGCGGAAAAAAAAGAAGAATTTTTTTTTTTAAAAAAAAAAAAAACTCCTAAAAAAATACCCCTCCTTTTAGTAATCCTTTGGTACTCCTTTAAAATTCTACAGGGGATCCAGAAGGGACACCCAAACCGTTTTCTAGATTTGGAAGCTTGGCCAATTTGGTAACATAATCCCTATAGGGAAGCCACTAAGGCGCGTAAAACAAGGCAAGGATTAAGGATTACCTTTGAACAGCACAGACTGTTTTGAGCAGCGTTCCGTGTCACTAGCTTATCTGGAACATGTAGCCCCGAAACTCGTATCCTTGATTGTTTCCATTCAATCATACTCCAAAAGGAGGTCTCTGGTTCTGTCCCTGCTCAAGAACTCGTGCAAGTGACAGCGTGCGCAGCAACCAAGTGAACCGGCTCCGGAACCTAGGCGGTGCAGGCAGCAGAATAGGCACGCAACAGTTCCTTGTCTGCTAATATGTTTGTTCACAGAATACCCAAGCACTCAAATCCGGCAGGGCAAAAAGGAAACGGAGAGGAAGCCAAACGCCATATAAGGAGAGCACTCGTGATTTGCAACATGCTGCGAGTGGGAAAGAACATGTCCTTGTTCGACAATGCGCCTTGGCCAACATCTGGGGTACATAGAAATCTGCTTTTTCTCTCTCCACTCCATATAAGAATGTCGTTTTTGGTGGTGCTACTTTTCTGGCTGGCTTAAAGGGAAACCAAAAGGAAACCTCCCATTTTGGGGTTCCCCTATTTTAAGACAAACCCATACTTAGTCTGCCCTAAAAACCATGACGGAGGAGACCCCAAATACGCCGATTGCATCCCTGAAAAACCATTTGGAGTCCTTCTCTCCAGCGCAGTTCGGTTGCCACGGCACGCCTCCCACTCGCGCTGCTTCTCGTAAAGCCCCGCCTGGAAACCGCCAGCAGGAAACGTGAGGCGCTTTCGCTGTGGGTTTTTTTTCTGTGGGTACCCTGTCAGAAGGTTGGCTGAAAGGGAAATCAACAGGAAAGCCGAATCCATTTTGGGGTCCAAGTGCTTGTTTTTGACACACACACACACGTACCCTTCTGCCTCTCTGCCACCTTTCGTTTACTGTGCCAGAAGCCGACAGTTATATTCAACACGAATCGACGAACAGGAGTAGCTGGGTGTGAAGCTTAATTGGGAACCCTCCTATTCAAGAGGCCTTCTCTTGGGTGGAGCAATACTGCCTCTAAAGCCAAAGGTGTCTTGGTCACCACTCCTTACCTGTCGCACCCTCAATAAAACATGCTTCAAAAGTTGGAATCGCAATCAGGGAATCAAGTGGTTTGAGACCCCCCCCCAAGAGGCCGAACTGAAGACATGCCTCCATTCAAGTCGCCCAGTGCTTTGACCACTTCCATTTGCTTAAGCCCTCTGGAAAAATGAGAACATATTGCTAGTAGTGAGAGATTCCCTTGAAAACCAAAAGCGGAAAAAGAAAAACGACTCTTTCAGCCAACGGAAGACCCATGCGCCTCCATTTGGCCATGGGTCCAAACCCCGTACCCTCAGTGAACATCCCAATCCCCCCTAAATAGGTTCTAAAATGGGTGCTACCCCAAAATGGGATCCCATGAGTTTTGACAACCACAGCCATTTGCACTTGGACCTCCGCTGCCCCCAACCCCCAACCCCCCCCCGCCCAGGCGCGCTTCGATGGATCGCGCTTGCCTTGGCCTCGGCCTCCGAGGCCTTCTGCTCGCTGGTGCGAAGCCTGGCAGATCCTTTCCGGACTGAGGCGAGAGGTCCTCCAGTCTTGAGTGGAGAATGAGGGTCCCAACTTTTTTTCTGTAGTCTATTTTAACAGGGGAACCCAAAACCCCAAAAAAAGGTGAGAAAGGGCGCTACTGGGGGACCTAGCTAGAAGGAAACTCCTCAAAATGGAAACCAACAGAAAAAATGACACCAGCATAGACCCCAGATAGCGTAGAACCAGCCGTCAATCTCGCAAATAAGTTTCCCTTCTTTATTAGAAGTTGGAACCCCTATAGCTTTCAGAGTGCTTGGTAGAATCACTAGGCAAAACCACAACAGTCTTCAGTACCTGCTGAGAATGAGGTATCCTGAAAGCAGGCTTGAGCAAAAGCACGCACCTTGAGCACATCCAGAGAGGCGCTAGGGACCCAAAGCCTAAAGCTGCTGTTCCAAGCATCCGCATGTTCACACAACACCTCGTTGGCAATTCCTGAACTGAAGGAATCGTCACCTGAGAAGTTACACACCTGTTGCGGAATCCCCCCCCCCCACAAAAAAAAGCACGCAAAGTTGGGGGGTCGTCCAACAAGCCCATCTGACATCCTCAAAGCCGTTCAATCAATCCACAAGGCAGCCGCGAGCCGAACCCCGCAGACTTGCTCCTTGCGTCTGTGAAGCCGGCAAGGAGCCAACGCACCCGGTTTTTCTCTGCCCCTTCCCAGCTCTTCCGGCCTCTTCTTCAATTCCTCCATCAACCTCTGCTGCGAGCCTCGCCCATTGGCGCACGAGATGGCAGACTTGCGGCGTGTCCCCCGCACCGACGTCAGCCCACAAACCGTTTGGGATTTTGTGAAGGATCGTGAGCCGTGGGCGTTAAACCAAGAAAGTTGAATCCCCAACGCACTTCCACCGGAGGACTGCAACCAGACAAGGGCGGGGATTCGGGATTCGAACCTGCACGGGGTGTCCGATGAAACGCGCACGAGACCGCTTGGCACGCTTTCTGGTTTCAAACATGCATCCAGATTCTAGTCAAAACCCGCACGGGGTCCGGGATGCGCGCAGGGTGGCGGGTGGAGGATGGAGGGAGGGGATGATAAGCACCCGCGGACAGTGCGCGCACGCAAGGCTGCGGCAATTGGTGCTGAACACTTTCACATAACACGCAAGGGCAGCGCTGTGGCAGTCAGTGCATTGTGGGCGGTCCCTTGCTGCATGCTTACCCTTTTGTACATTGCAGCATCACATTCCTCTGTTGTGTGCTCACTCAAGCTTTGGCCCCCCAAGAAGCAGTGCTGCCTCTATGGGAGTGTTTCTTGTCAGGATCCTACATGGGTGGCATGGGCCTGCGGGGATTCGTTGCTTGACCGCGGGGTGCTTTTGGACACCCGCCGTTCGCTCGGCCGGGGGCCTCAGATTGTTTCCCTACCATTAATCCTGTTTTGGCCAAACCAATCCCGTGCAGATTCAACAGCGGTTCAAGAGGCGGAAAAAAATAGGTTGGTCTCCAAATAGGGGAACCCCCACAATGGGGTGGTGTTTCGCTTTAAGTCAATCCCAAGAAATGGTCTTGTTGACCCTGGATTCATAAAAACTGTTGATTAATACGGGTGTGCTCCTCCAAAAGTGATAAACATCTCCACCAAAACCAGAATCGGACATTTTTATAGTAATAAACAGGATGAATTATAGGGCAACCCCTGCCTCGAGAGACACCATGCCAAGCCCTCGGGGGCAAAAACCTTCGGTCCGGCGCCTTTGCAACTGGCGACCTCCTGCTCCTTCTCCAGCTTCAGCGCGTGGATCTCTTCCCGCAGCCGAGCCTCCGCGCTCGCTCGGCAACGGCACCCTCAACGGCCCAGGTGAGTCATCCAAACCCAGCGCTAAGATCCTGTGTACCCAGAACCAAAGACTCAAAAAGGCAGTCGCACGGAGGTGTGGTTGGGCCTATTCCTGACTAAACGTCATTTGTGTTTTTTGCCAAACTTCATTTGCCGTTTTGAGCAAGTGGCTCATGTTGGCTCGAAATCGCTTCGACTGACTTGTCAGGTTGTCCAAGGGTTCACTGGATTTCCCCAAATCAAAGTTGATCAATTGGCGGTGTCCGTTGAATTGAACCAATCGCCACGAAATGGAGCTTCCCTTTAAAAGCAACCCACTTCGGGGGGGGGGGGGTCCTCCAAAATAACGAGACCGCCCCCCTCCAAACCCTTTCGTCAACTCGATTTCTTCCAGGTCCCAAACCTGCCCCCCACCCAAAGCCGCGCCTCGGTTCGCTCCGCCTGCCGCTTGCTGGCCTGGCATCGAAGTCTGCGGCACGTCGAACGGCACCCTCTCCGGTGGGATCCCACGGCTGTTCAAGTCAAACCTGTCATAAAGGCCTCTTCCCAAATGCAATTTTGGATAAAGATGAGTCAATGAATGGCAATGAGGGAATACAATGAGGGAATACAGTTTGTGTTTACATCATTCTTCCCTATCTGAAAACGGTAAAGGCTTGGAAACACGGAAAGGCCTGTTGTTGTTGTTCTTGTCCGCAGGGAAAAAAAAAAGAAAAGATGTGGCCGCCCTTCCGGGGCCAGGGCAAACATATCTTCACCCCACAATGGCTCCATCAAGACCAGCTTAAGCTTCGGCCTCCTCAGTGCTGGTCCAGCGGTCCCTCTCGATCTGCAGCTCCGCCAACTGAGTGCTTCAGCGGCTGGGGTGGATGGCTCGACGGGTTGTCATCCCAAGAACAAAAGGGTGCGTCTTTTATGATGCCACCCTTTCTGGGCTGGTTTTAAAGGAAAGCAAAAGGAGAACCACCGATTTTCGACCCCAAAAGAGAAAGCAGTTCCTTGACGGAAACATGCCTTCCAAGTTTGGCTTCCTTTGGGAAATAGCCAGTGTCATATTGGGCGACAAAAATGCCATGGTTTTGACGTACACCAACTTTTAGGGAATGTCCATTCCCCACCCGAAAATGGACAGGAGTAGAGCTGTTGGAATGGGGAGGAATCCAAGGATGGAACCCAAACAAGGAGTGAAACAAAATCAGGAGATACATCTACGATGTTTCTTTCGCGTCTTGGCATGTTGATCGGCATCACAGAAAACCACCACCACCCCACAAGTCCATCCCCCAGAACTGAGAAAAGCCATGGCTTTGGACCTCGCTTCAGAATGAATTAAGGGCGCCTCAAGACACCTCTGATCTTCATGTACGCTGTCGCATGGAAACCACAGGATCCCTTTCGGAAAATGGCCTTCAGGATTTTTCAGTTGTCAGGCTTCATGTTGAGCGGGAGAATGCACGACTACCAATATCGCAAGTGGCAAGATGGACGAGTGACCAGGCTGAAATTCCTTCGGGTCACGGTAGCAACACTTCGGACCCGGGTTTGCAGACCTTCCCAACCCAAACCCTGCACTGAAAGGTGGTCTTTAGCATCCCTTTTGGTATCCGTCGGAGTGTCCTCCCACACCATCGCCCCCAGAGGAACCAGCGCCCGAGGGCCGCGCCCTCGCCTCCGTGTCGGCCAGCGTGGCTTTCTGCGACCGGCCGCCGGAATCGGCGATTCGAGCGCTCGAAGCGGCGCATGCGCGCGGATTCGCCAAGTTCTTGGCCCCGTCTCGGAGCAAAGGAACGGACAGATACCCTCACTCCCACTGACATGGCACCTGACAGAGGATCCCGACAAGAGGAACATGATCTTTCAGGTATCCTTCCACAGGTGCTACTTTAGTGGGCGGGAGGGCACATCCTTTCATGGACCCCTAAAGGCGATGGGGGGGCGGCTATCCATGGATAAGTCCAGGATAAGCCAAGGATAGAAAGCTAGGCCCCCTCTCCCTCATAGCCCTTAGGGGTCCATGGTCAGTAGATGGACTGCCACTCGACTGGGGGTTGGACAAGGCCGGCATTCTCCGAGCTCTGATGAGGCTTTGACCAAAGTAGACATTTAAAAGACCACTGCTCCCACGTGTTTCCTAAAAAAACAAAAAAGCCTGCTTGCGATCCCCTTCGCCAACACGGCTACTGTGAAGTTTTCCTATGAGTTTCTCTTGCCTCTGGCCGTCTCCTCGGTCTGCACGCCCATCGGCCAGGCAAACACGCTGTGCTTCTGTTGTGACTATCTGCGTTGTAATGGTGCCAAAAGCAACCGAACTTGAAAGACTTCCCCTGTGAAAGGGCAACTGGCTTTCCAGACTGCTTCCGCACGTTCCGTGTCAGCCTTTTAGTGGAGTCCTTCCTCTTGCCAAATCCAAGACCTGGGCTGTGATTTGCCCTGGGACCCTTTTTTAGACATCCTTTTTGCACCACGACCGCCAACCCCAAAGGTCCCCCCACACGCCTTGTCCTCGTACATGTCCTTGATGTCCAGCAGCCGGCGCTGAAGCGTCTCCGTGCTCTGCAAGAACTCCTCGGCCTTGCAGAGGCTGGCAACCCTTCCAGGCTCGCGCGCTCGGGCGGCGGTCATTTTGACACCCGACAACGACGGGCGTCAGGTTTCGGGGGTTGCTGGGGGGGGTGCGACGGATTTCACCCACCAAGTCTTTGAGGCACCAAACGTAACTCTCACCCGAGCTCATTATGTGCATCGGTTCTGTGGGTTGCCATCTGCATCTGGAGATCTGAGGGGGGGCATAGTCTTCCCAAACTGGCAGAGCTACGTTGTGTGAAGCGTTGTGTACAACGAAACTCTTGAGTTCTTGTGCTTTAAAGATATAAGCAGGCCAGTGTCACACAACCAACAACCACCTTTGCCCAAGGTTGACACAAGTGCAAATAACAGATGGGTCAATCTCGTTTTGTGAGGGCAACAACCTTTATTTGGGATGCTTAAACAGAGGCCAAAAGAAAAGGAACCACCCATTATGGGGCCGGGGTTCCTTACTTTGAGAGCTTCCCACCTTTTATCCTAACCTTGCACTCTTTCTTCAACTCTTTCTTCTGAAAAGAAAATCTGCCAAAGGGAGACCAATTCTTGCTTTGTTGAATCAGCGCCTTCGTTTCGATCGGAAGACCACCCCGGCCGAGAAGCGAAGCCTCTAGGCCTCCGGGCCGTCTGCTTGGAGGCCTCCAGCTCCTTCCGCGCCAAGTGCAGCTGCTCCGTGGCCTGCGCTTCTCTCGCCCGCGCTGCGCGCTTCGAGGGGCGCGGGCCCCACCCCAGAAATGGGCGAGAGAGAGTTTTCGGGGGAAGGAGGTTTTACCCGAAAGGGCCGTGGGGAAAAGGTGACTGGTTTCTCCAAGAACCCAGAAGCCATAGACAAAATGGAGGACCAGACCCCTTGCTGGCTTATGTCGACCAGCCATTTTTAGGGGGAAGCGAAGGTTGTGGCCTTTTTGAAGGCAGCACAAGGCGGCATCAGCGTCCAAAAACGGGCCGTATGTTTGACGATTCCATCCCGATGCAAAAAAAAATGTGATACCGCCAACAGCCCCGAACCCCCCCAAAGCCTGTCTGGGCAGAGACCCCATGGCTCTCAGCTGTTGGGGAAAAGTAGTTGCAAAACGTTTGAGGCACAAAAGAATAGTTGCCAGAAATGAGATGTTCAATTTAGCAAGGCGCGGGCGGGGGGGTCAAGAGAAGGCACTGAAAGAAACTGAATACTCATGTTTTTCACTATGTCTTGCGATTGTTGTGTGGTATATTCAACACCATGCTTGGTTAATCTGCATAGCAGGCTAGCCATCTTACGTGGGGGGTGGAAAGAACTCAATGAAACATGTTGCGATCTGCCAATTATCGACAGGTGGCTGGAATCTGGTGGCATCAAACCCATATGGGCCGGATGGTCAGCGTGGTCTGCGCGGGATCTGTCATGGTCCTTAATCTTGGGGGACGCAAACATGAAGACCTTCAATTCCCTCGGGATGAGCTTTCCGATTCTGTAAGATAATTCCACATCTGGTTTCACGCGGAGGTTCCAGAAAATCAACAATGTTTGATTCCTTCGCGCATCATCCCCAAGCCAAGCCAGGCCTCATCTCCATTCTGTTGGGCCTCTAAGGCTTGCCGCCGGTACTCCTTGGCAAGCCCCGCACTCTGCCCCACGATGAGAAAACATGCAACGTGGCAGCGGCCCGAGCAGCTACCCCGCCCTCACCTTCGTCATCATCATCGTCATCATCATCACCATCATGATAGCTCTCCTCATGATCATGCTCATCACCCTCATCATCCTCATCATCCTCATCATCCGCATAATCCTCATAATCCTCATATTCCCCATCCCCATCATCATCCTCTTCATCATGATGATATCGGTATAATGATCAGCATGATGCTGTTAAGTCCCCTATTTAGACCATAGGCGCCCCGTTCTCAACCCCGCCCAACGACAACGACGACGAAAAGCGCCGTGGCGCTCGAAAGCGCGCGGAGCGCCAAAGGTGGAAAAACTGGCGACCAAGAAGGTCAAAGAAAGAGAACATCCTCGACAAGCGAAGTGCGGGCCAACAACCAAGCCATTTTCACGTTTGAGCAATCCAAGAAGAACATCAAGAGCAAAGAGCATTTGTTGCGTCGGGAGCGCAGTTGAGTCGGGAGCATAGCCACATACTCTCGCTCTGGAAAAAGGGCTGAATATGGTAGCTCAAGCTCACATTCGACGTCATGACCGCCCTGAGTTTGAGTACGCAGTGACTCACTGCCTCGCAGACGCATATGCTTGTGTTGCTCACAGCAGGCGTGCCACGCGACAGGGGAGTTCAATCTACTTAATGGCTTGCTGCAGGGCTGGCGCTTGCGCAAGTCAGGGAGAGGACCCCAGAGCATTGAGCAAATGCTTCGTAGGGCCAAAAGTATTGTTTCGGGGACAAATCATTGTTTCAGAAATGGCTCAGTTTTGCACCGGCTCACAAGCAGCCTTGCAGGAGCGACTGCAAGCGGGACTTGCGCCCGGAACTCTGCGCCTTTTGCGCTCAGCTTTGCACATTGCGGTGCTACTGTCCACTCTCTGTCGCAGAAGAGTCGCTCCAACAGCAGTCTCGGTGTTCGCAAGCGCGCATGTGGAAAAGGGAACCTGCGGGATCAATGTCTCAAGCGCCTGCAGTTCCAACCTGCAATCGAAAAGGTTTGCAGGTTGCACCGTTGCACCTTGCCTCTGAAGGTTTCTGAATTGAACCTTGCAATCCTGAGTTGCGCAGTTGCAATCCTCAAGGTTGCGGGCACCGTTGCACCCTGCAATCTGCCGGCGCACCGTTACGCCCTGCAATGCTGAAGGTTCACGGGTTGCACCGTTGCACTGCAATCCTTTGGGCTTGCACCGTTGCGCCCTGCAATCCTTAAGATTTGCACGCTGCACCATGGCACCCTGCAATCCTAAGGTCTACGGGTTGCACTGCAACCTGCAATCCTAATTTGCGGGTTGCACCGTTGCTCCCCAGCCCTGCTTCCCTTCCCCCAGACTTCGTCCAAATGTAACTCAGCCCGGCCTAAGCCAGACGCTTCACGTAGCTGAGCCATGGCCGCGCGAAGCCTAGCCGCGCCTGCTTCAGCGCGGGCAGCGCGCTGCGTTAATGTAAAGTAAAAAAACACGTAATAATCATGATGGTACTGCTAATAATGGTAATGATACTACGTTTTATTAATTGTGGCACTTCAAGCGTGCCCCTCTTTGATCACGTTGCTAAGAGGGGCTCGAAGGTGCTACGAACCAGGCTCCCCTCGCATGTCAGCACACATTCTTGCGCCACTCGGATCTTCACGAAGCACTCTTTTCAACTGGGCATTCAAACACGCCCAGTCATGATGCTGGATGACGATGTGGCAATCATAAGTGCCTACAATAACAATACTAACGGCTTGCACAATATCAGAGGGCGCACGGAATCCGGGGCAGTAGTCGCTGACTGCCACCTGGCCACTTGCACTTGCTCTGGGAGCAAGTCAAGTGGCTTCGGCCACTTGGTCCACTTGGCCACTTGGCCCACTTGGGTACTTGGTCGGCTCGCCGAAGGCCAAGTGGACAAGTGGACCAAGTGGACCAAGTGGGCCAAGTGACCCAGTGGACGCAAGTAGGCTTCAGCGGTTGTACGTCCCCGCATGCGAAGGCAAGGACATATTAGCATACAAGAGCATTCATAATCCTCCTCATCGTCATCTTCATCATCCTCATCCTCATCCTCATCCTCATCATCATCAGCATCATCATCATCATCATCATCGTCATCGTCACCGTCATCTTCATCGTCAGCGTCATCTTCATCGTCATCGTCATTGTCATCACCAACATGTGTTTTCTTGTTATGTTCCTTCTTCTTTATCTTCTTGTGTCTTCTTCGCCTTCTTCTCCATCTTCTTCTGCTTTTTTTTCTTCTTCATCTTCATCATGTTCATATCAATCTTAACCAGCAGCAGCAACAGCAGCAGTGAAATAGAGGTTGAATGCAGCATGGCAACTGCAAAAAGAGCAGCAACAGTTCACAAAGATTTCAAAGGTCGCCCAATCAATGAATGAAGTATCAGAACAGCAGAAAACATGGCACATCCCGATGTCCCTTTACAGTGAACCGCACATGAAATCAGGGGGTTGAGTTTAGCATCCAACTTGACAAGCAGCATTAGTTCTATCTTCGGGCTCACGAGCTCCATCCCGAAACAGAAGACTGCTTGGAAATCCGAAACATTGCAAACCTACCACAACACATGCAAAACAAAAAAAGCCAGGTGCCAAAGCATTCTAGCTGTAGATAAATGATATGTACACTCTTTGCAAATTGGTATAGACGTGTGTATATATATATATATACACGCATGTCAGTATGTACGCATACACGCATGCAAATACAAGTTTACCCACATGCACACCTATCCACATACAAACCATGCAAACAAACATAAACAGGAACATACATATACATATACGTCGCATTCTATGCCTAGGTATTCGATTCAGACCACTCAACCGGCCGTCCTCAGATCCCCCTGAGAAAAAACAAATCAACGTTTAGTAGTTGTTTATTCGGACATCCCCACTAGGCACCAAAAAACCTAAAAACCTAAGTTGAACACATCCCCCCTGAACACCAAAAACCTAAAATAAAATAAAAAATAAACAACTACGTTGAAAACCGGATGGCCAGGAAAAAAGAGTCGTCCACTGGTCCGCTCCGGCCGCTGGGCGTCCCCGCACGCTCGCTCTTGGTGGTCCGCGCTAGCTCGGCCTTCAGGCGCTCCTCCTCGTCCATGGCCAGCGCGCACCTCTTCAATCGATGGAAGACGTCTTCGATCGATCGGCGCCGGGACTTGCGATGGGTTTCAGTTGGGAATGAGAAATGGAATGCCCTGTAGAAAAACCATCCCCGATTTGATCTCCTTGAAGGGAATCCCCTTCCGGTTCAAAACCACCCCCAATTTGGTGTCATTTATTGGGGAATCGCCTTCCGATTCATGCCCCACACCCGGAACGGGTCATTCCCTACTGACCACAAGCAACAGAAAGGGAGAACCGAAAATTCAGTGTTCTTCTCGCGCCGTAGAATAAAGATGGCGGGTTGATCAAGATTCCATTTAGGGCCCCAAAATGATGGGTATTTGTTCCCGTGAAAGTCAGCTTTTTGGTGATTTCCCGGCAGGTCACCCCATAAATAGGACCTTTTGATCAACCTCCACATTGATCATAAGGGGTAACCGAACAACTAGTTGTATTTTTCTATTTGGTTGTCTTTTGTGTTTTTCCTCAACAATTCCGTCCGCCGTCAGGGCGGCTGGTCCAAGTTGAAGTGTGGCCAACTAGCTGCCCACTTCAGGGTGTTGCTGACTGGAGTGGGTCTGGGCGCAATCCCAAAGCTTTGCCCACCCAAACTTTCAGGACTCAGTCTGAACATTTCCCGGGGGGCTTACTGAAGAGCCTTCGCAAAAATGACATCCTCTGCCACGATACGAACTTGGGCACAGTGCTGCCATGCTGCCCTGCTGTCATGCACACTGGAAGGGCTGAACTGCACCCTGTTCAAGTTTAACCACATTGTCATGATCAGATAGGCTCATCCCTTAACAGAGTTGATAGAGTTGACAAAGTCGGCGAACATCGCAAGGAGTCAAACATCACAGCACTCCCTTTCATGGAAGCTCCCAATTGGCCTCTGTACATGGAACCTCTTCCATTTCGGGGTCCTGCAACACTTCCGGGGACAACCGCCCCTGGGTTTCAGACTCGTCTTTGGGGTCGTCGAGAAAAAAAAACAAAAACGACGAAACGTCCCCGCCGTCCCCGGCGCCCGCCTCTCTTGAAAGGACTTCTGGTTGATCTCCGCGGTCTGCTTCTGCACATCCAGCTCGTGCCGGAGGACTTCGATCTGGCGAGTTCGGTGCTTTCCGCTCCCCTGGTTTCATGGAAAACCCGCTCGTTTCATGGAAAGTGTCCCATTAGTTGGCAAAAAGTGTTTAAGCTTCCAAAAAGTTAACTTTAGTGGGTTTAAGGGGAAAACACCCATGAGTTGGCAAAAAGTTACAAAGTCCTAACATGCAAACAAAATGCAACACAGATGGGCGAGGCCGAAGTTCGGCTCTGCGATTTCTGGCGCTCGCCTTAAACCATGCGGTTGGCCTTGAAGGAACGGGCAAACATATCTTCCACAAAATGGCGACGAACTTGGTGAGAAGGATCTGTTTGAGATGACGATGAAACAGCAAGTGTCGCAAAATGCGATACTGAAACTCTGACCAGTCCTGCCACGAGTCGCTCGACTTAAACACTTGTTGCGACACGTCACAAAGCTGCAACAAAGCCTTTCTCATGAAAAGGGGCCAAGCTTCACACACGGGCTCGCACATTTCTTTGAGTTGGAACCCCCTTTTTGTGTGGGGTTTCACCAACAACAAAAAAAGAGAGGAACACCACCGCAGCCATTTGGTTTTGAAAGTAAACCACCAGGAATCGGACCGCCAGTTTTGGTCCATGTTTCTGTTTACCAGGGCAACCCATTTTGGGGTTACCAACTATTTGTGACAACCACCGCCCATTTTTTTGGGGGGGTTACTCCAACCTCAGAAATTGGCCGCGCCCACTGGGGTCAACCCAACCCCCAACCTCCGCTTCCACGGCGTCCCGCTGGTTCACCTGCTCCAAGAGCTCGCTGGTCACCTGCGGCCGGAGAACTTGGGAACGGCCGTTTTGGGAAATGGAGAAGACGAACACCTGCGGTTTAGATCCTGGTTTAATTTTGACCCATAAGGCTTTTTCTGTTCGGACCGGGATCTCGCGGGCCGCTGGATCTTTGCCCAATGTCATCCAGATCTTGACCTTCGCTCCTTTCAGCGGCACGAGTCGCTCCATTCAGATGTTTCGCCTGAAAATGGGGAAAAAGTTTGGATGCAAGTCGTGGATTGGGCTCCAGTTTTGACCCGACCAGCGGTCTACGTCAAGGGGAAAGCCCTTCCGGGGTTTTTGCCGCCCAGAAGCTGATCGGGAGCTGGGGGTTTGTCCTGGGAAACCGATCGGCCGTGGTTCTCGGAAAGAAGCTACCCTCCAAATAGATCAACACATGGGTCACTGGATGTCCATTTCAACAATTGATCAATTTACTGGTGGTGTCCACCAAAACCATGGCCACGAAGCGATGAAAAAAAACAAAAAGAGGAAATGGCTCGGGATTGAAATCCTGGAACATGGAACCCAAAAAAAGGAATCGCGTTGGAGCAAGCCCCTTTTAGCGCACTCTCTGGGACCGTTCCTTCCGCTTATTCGACGAAATTTGCCTCCTCCAACTTCTGTTCGGCAGCGGCCCGCTGACGTGCTAGGACCTGCGCATCGGAGCCCTGGGAAAAAGAACCCCAACTCCAAATACTCTCGTTTTTTCAGGGTATCATGTCGACCCTAAAGGAGGTAGAAAACCGTTGGAAAACTAGGCTGTTCCAAAAATCCCCTGAAAAAAATGCGGGTATTTTGAGTAGGGGGAAGCCCGAAAAGCGTGAAGCATGGCATGGGTTGACCCTCCCACCAATCAACAGCCGGAACCTGACGTTCGGCACCCGTGAAAAATGGCCTTTCAGGACTTCCCTGTCAGATTCCATGTTGATCGGTGGTTTTAAAGGGAAGCCAACAGGAAAACCAGCCGTTTTGGGGGTCCCCGAAAAACAGACACCCGCGTATGGCAAATTCATGAGCGAAGTCAAGCCCAAAAATACGGATCACCCCTTGGCAACCCCGAGGACATACTGTGGATGGACGAAATCCTGCACCACCTAAGACACCCTGGAATGACAACCAACGTTATGGTTTCCACCATGGTTTCCAAGTGGTGCGACCTGGATTTCACAACCATCCACGGTACCAACCTTGCACGTCCCAGCCTCTGCTCGCTGTCTCTCTTCCGAGAGCGCGCTATGGTTCTCATGCGCTTTGGCATAGACCTGAAGCAAAACTGCTTCAAGCAAGTAACTGGCGACCTCCGGACGTCAGCTCGGTTCCAGGAAAGTGGAAAAGCATGCGCATCACGTCTGCCATCTGTATGTGGCCCGAGTTGTTGCCTGTGTCACTTCTGTGCTTCCGAAACATCACTCCCCAGCCTCCTGTGCTTGTTGTCGGCCAGAAGCAAGTGTCTGCCTTGCCGAGTGAGGAATTCCGGGATATAGTGGAACCCCACGCTCTTTCCATGTTCAAAGTCACCCCAGAAGCGGTAGGCGGGCATGATTCATCGTGGAGAAGCTTCTTCTTTGGACCAAAACGCACAACTAGGGAACCGTATCTGGAGGGCGGAAACTGCCCACGTTTTGCCACCGCTGAAATTGGCCCCCTGGCTTTCGAACATACACCGCATACATCTCCTTATGTCGGTGTGTATAAATATATAGGGATGACCACTATACCAATCTACTTGTGTTTACTTGCCCGTCTATCTGCGTGCCCCTGGCTGTCTGGCTACCTGGCTGTCTGGCGATCTTGATATGCATACCTCCATGTTTGCTTGTTCAGAGCTAGAGTTTTTTGTATCCATTGATTGAGTGGTGTATTGATCTATGTGTCGGGTCGTTCGTGCAATGCATTCATTCACGAATTGTTTCATTGTTCATTCCTTCCTCCTTCCTTCCTTCCATCCATCC
Source organism: Effrenium voratum (assembly GCA_963377175.1). Classification (NCBI taxonomy): domain Eukaryota; class Dinophyceae; order Suessiales; family Symbiodiniaceae; genus Effrenium; species Effrenium voratum. Next base: position 253,148 of record CAUJNA010003514.1, on the reverse strand, counting down.
ATCCTTCCTTCCATCCCTTTCCCGTCCCTTCCATTCCACTCCATTTCACTCCACTCCATTCCATTCCATCCATTCCATCCATGCCATCCACTCCGTCCGTTCCATCCATTCACTCCATCCATTCCTTGCCATTCATTGCATTCTTTACATTCATTCCATCCATTCTTTGCATTCCATCCATTCCGTCCATTCCATCCATTCCATTTGTTCCATTCATTCCATGCATTCCATGCAGTCCATGGGCCTCCCATTCCCTGCATTATCTGCATTCCCTGCATTCCCTGCATTCCATTCATTCCATTCATTCCATCAATGCTAGTCATTCCATTCATTCCCTCATTCCTTCCTTCCCTCCCTCCCTCCCCTCCTCCATCCATCCCTCCGTCCCTCCGTCCGTCCGTCCGTTCGTGCGTCCGTTCGTTTGTTTCTTCCTGGTTTCCTTCATTAATTAATTCATTCATTCATCCATTAATTAATTATTTAATTAATTCATTCATTCATTCATTCATTCATTCATTCATGTCATGTCATGTCATGTCATGTCATGTCATGTCATGTGATGTGATGTGATGTGATGTGGTGTGATGTGATGTCACGTGATGTCACGTGATGTCATGTCATGTCATGTCATGTGATGTCATGTCATCTCACGTAACGGCACGGCATGTCATGTCATGTCATGTCATCCATGCATGTATTCATTCATTCAATCATTCATCCATCCGTTCCATTCCTTTCTGTTGTGTTCCTTTCCTTTGCGTTCCTGCATTTTCCTTTCCTGTCCTTCCCATTCATTCGATTCCAGTTCATTCCATTCATTCCATTCTTCAGGCATCATGCATGCATGCATGCACGCATCCGTCCCTTCGCTCGTTCGTTCCTTCACCCATCCATCCACCCATTTCATTCAATTTCATTTGATGCCATTTTATTTCGTTCAATTTCATGCCATCTCATTTCATTTTGTTCAGTCATTGGTTCATAAGTAAGAACATGTCTGGATCATAGAGGGGCTGCCCATATCCAAGGTTCAACAACACACACCAATTTCGAGGCACAGTATACAGAAAGGTCTTTTTGCGTGCACACATACTACGCGTATTCTAGGGGTTCATTCCTCATTCTGCTCAACCATCGTTCTTTGCCAAAACCGGCTGTTTCTCCTGGGTGTTTGATGGTTTGCTGAAAAGATTCGGACGCAAGGGGAACCCCTAGCGGACTGGGGGTGTCCCGTGTTGTTTTTTTGGAGGAAAATTCTAAGTGGTGGTGTTCCAAGGTTTCTTAGGTGGTGCGAATTGCAAGGTTTCTTAGGTGCGAACTGGATTTGAGTTCGTCCACGCCACGCGTCTCTTGGCTTGAGCTCCCCGCTGCATGCGCTCCAGCTGCAGCTTCAGCAGCTGGTTCTGCTGCGCCAGCGCCTGGAAACCGCGGAGCGATCGGAGCGATCAGAGCGCGAAGCTTGGCTTATGACAAAAACTCAATGGGGGAAATTCAGACCTCCACCAAAAAAGTCCCCACTAAAAAGCAGTGATGAACAATTGAGTGGGGGAAATTCAGAGAAATCCCCACAAACATCACAAGCAAAGGCCGAACATCTGAGAAGATGGGAACCACCAAGGTTGGGAATTGTCAATTTTCGGGGCGGGGGGGGAGTCATTTCAAGACAGAAAAGTGTTTTTTCTCTCCATTGCGGGGGGGGGGGGGCAGCAATGTGTGTCTCGTTTTGGAGCTCAATCTTTCATTTGGAGAAAAGCAAAGGAAACCGTTGCCATGTTGGGGGTCATATCTACCAGTCCAAAAGCGTCCAGGAGTTTCCAACAAAACCGGGAAGCTTCGGTTCAGAGTGAGCATTGCTCCCCAAAAACGTGTGCAGTTTGTCGGTTTCCGTTAGTCATCAGGGATTTGGGAGCTTCAGAAAGTTCCACTAGGCCCATGGCTTCTCACGACCCGTCCAGGTGGCTGGTTTCTTTTTGGCCTATTCTAGGACACCTTCAATTGGTGGGCCTCATGTCCCTTCTTCGAAAAAAACAAATGGACAAAATGTGTTGGATGGTGCCAAAAAAAATGTTGGTTGGTGGAATCTGTTGAGTCCTACGATGGTTTAGGGCACTGTGGAGCCAAATGGGTTGGAAAGCAAAGCTACCCAACCCCCAGACCACCGAGGCCCAACTCTCGGTGCAATCTGCCGACGAGTGCAGGAAGCTGCGAATAGATTGTCCAATGGCACAAAGGACGCGCAGGACGTGAAACATGATGTGGTCGTTTTTTCTCACAGACTGACAGCCAACAACTCTCAGACATTATAAGTTATGGACTTCGTCCATTCAATGATTTGGGTGTGGGTCAAAATTAAACCACCAGGGACCGCAGGTTTTGGTCCATGTTTCCATTTACCAGGGTTCCATTTTGGGTACATATTTTTGACCCACCGCCATTTCTCATTGTTCCAATTCTCAAACATGCCGCATCTTGACCTGCCAAGTAACATGGAACCCAAAGGGTTGCCATTGGACCAAACATGTCTTTCAGGAACCTTGAGTCAGGTTCCATTTTCGGAGGGTTTGTATTCATCTGGATATGGAGCGCTTGCGTGAACGGGCTCCACAGGAATTCACCATGCTGGCATCCTGCAATTTGAGCGTTCCGCACGTGTTTAAAGGGAAAGCCAAAAGGAGCCGACCATTTTGGGGGACCACGATTTTTGAGAAACCACCAGCCATGGCAATCTGGAAATTCCCCCGATAAAAAATCAGCGTCACAGGGTCCTCGTTCTGCTCCACGCTGAGACGGTACAACTCCTGGATCTCTTCCTCCGACATGTTAGGCCCCACCGACGCTGCACCGAAACCTCAAATTAGGAAAGGAGTATCAAAACAGAATTTACAAAGGTTGTCTTTTCTTTGTGGAGAAAAAACGCAAAACCACCGTGCCTTAGCTGAAATCATCACCTGTGTCTCCCTGCTGGACCAACAGGGGGAGGAACAGGTCGAAATCCACAAAAAAATGCATCCGAACTGTTTTTCTACCTTCCAGGGATCCAAATCTTTTTAGAAAACCTCACCTCCGGAAACCCAGAGAAAAAGGATCCGGCTGTTGGAAAGAACGATGGCTGAAAAGAATGGGGAATCAACCCCTAGAAGAGCAGATC